>MU839109.1:311415-418119 GCA_030685235.1 Copromyces sp. CBS 386.78
TTGCTTGTTCCGTTTTTTTTTTTTTTTTTTTTTAATATTTTTAAACCCAAAAAAAAAAAAAAAAAAAAAAAAAAAAAAAAAAAAAAAAAAAAAAAAAAAACCCCAAAAAAAAAAAAAAAAAAAAAAAAAAAAAAAAAAAAAAAAAAAAGCAGGAAGAGAAGATGCATGCACCACTTGTGAATCTTGAGGTTGGTAGATGTGAGTATTGGGAGAGTCGTCCACCAGGAAATTGGAAGAACAAGATAATCATTTACTTGTATTTTCCATGGTTTACGTCAAATCTACAGTTGTATTAAGGTAGGTACCTACCCTCTCCCAGGACAACATGGATGACACTCAAGCACCAAACCCAGCCATTCAGAACACCACCACGAACGAAAATCAGCATCTTTACCCGCATTCGATGCCCAGTAATGGAGTGTTGTCAAGCTATACATTCCTGGTGTATTTTGGGCAATCAATTTAGTCACTTGTTGTCGGCTTCCCGTCATGCGTCAACGCCGTGAGGTCGGAGTAGGTAGGCATGTTGCGTTAACCGCCGTGAGCGCGAACTGAGGTGGTGGTTCAGCCTGAGTCGTCATCTTGGTCGTCGTCGTCCTCATAACCATCATCCATCGTACTATACTCCAACTCGTCATCTTCCGTGTCCGTATCCTCATTTTCCCGATCCTCATGATTATCCCGGGCTGTCTCAAATGACTCAATCGCCTTTGCCACTTCCTCCTTCACCCTTAGAATTTCCGCTTCCGGGAGTGTGATGGTGCGTGGGACCTTCTCCGCTTCGACCAACCTAAGAAATCCTTCGATTTCTTCTGGGGCTGTGATTTCGTTATGGGCTGCCATTGCAAGCAGCATTCCGGTTCTCGTGTATCTTCCCGGAGTTGCGAAGGGCTTGTTGGTGCGGTACCTGGCCCACACGTCTTCCCAGCCCGTCCTCTTAAGTTGTCTGATTCGGATGAGGGCGAGCATGAACCTGAAAAACAGGAATCGCGACGCTGGGCGATTGTGGTTTAGAAAAACCAATTCCCTCTGGTCAAGCGTGTCTTTTGCTTTGGGTTGATCCTTGTGTTTCCCCTTGTCAAGGAGGGAAAAGACGATCGCGTTCTTGATGTCAGGGGAAATGAGCTCGACCTTCCATCGGGTGATGGGAACTTCCGAAGGATCGACAGGAACGATGACAAACTGGTATTTATCAAACCAGCCCTCAAGTTGATCCTCTAGTAAGAGACAGTTCGTAGGGCTGCCGATTTCGCCTGCCCGCTCGCCGAATAGGTGCTTCAACACCAACTGGTCATCCATGTAGAATGGCACGATGTGTACTGCCTTGGCTGATGACCATAGAAGGTACCGGCCACTGATATGGCACCAAACCCCGACATCGGTCCTATCAGCATTGGGTCGGTCAGAAAGCAATGCATCATAAAACTCCTCGGTGTTCTTCCTCATCCAGGAGCCATCAAGAGCTGATGCAATTCTCTTCCTTGCCATCTTCATTCCCTTCTTGTACTCTTTGGGGGTGATTAGTCCCGCTGTCTTCTTTAGTTCGAGGAGACATATTTCCTGTTCGGCTATGTCTCTCTCCATCCTCGCGATTTGTTCGGCTAGTTGTGCTTTCTTGAACCACTCCTGAGCGTTGTTTGAGCTACCAGGCTCCGTATCAAGTTCCTCCCAGGAGCTTGACAGCATCTCATGGACCCTTGGGCGTTTTTGGACGCGTTTCTCCACGTTTTCGCTCATGTTTGTTGGCTGGTTGGGTGGTTGTGAAACTCGTGAAGTCGACAATGGGATGTCGTTCAAAGTCGGGCAAAGAGGGAAGCGGAAAAGGTACCGGAAGGTTGATAGTGCAGGTTTGGAGGATGATTTAGTTCGAGGCACGAGGCGTGGGGGAACGGAAGCAAGATAACAATAAGGGGTGTGTAAAAGTGGTTGAAACCAATGGGGAGAATTGATGGTTTGATTGGTCTAAGGAAGGAAGGGGAAAATCCCAAGGAGGTGCCCGGTCCTGAACCTAAATACCCGAAAGTCGAAGAAGAAGGTGGGGGACGAAATCCACTGGTCTCAGGTGTAATGATTTGTAGGTGACAATTGCTTGCGGAAGCTACTATGGTTGGGGCTTGGAAAGTATGATAGGGCAGTCGATGTTGCTGTATTAGATTCCACTTGTGAAAGGACGGGGAGCTTGGGACTTATATATGTCTTCGGGAAACTTGTATTGGGAAAGAACTGCACGGATGGCGCAATTCTGCCATTCCGCAATATTTCGGGGTATCCGGTTTAAGCTGTCCCTGGCAAAGGGGCACTTGCAGCATTGCAGACAGCTCGAATCTCTACCAAAACCCAAACCCCAAGGTACATACTTCCTGCATACAAGTACCCAAGGTGGTACCTATGTACAAGACACAACTCATTTTTTCCCCGGTGTAATTCTACGGTACTTGGTCTAAACTGAGATCATCGCGGTCATCCTAGAGTGGAGGAGGGAGAGGACAGGCCTTAGTGTTTCCCTGGCTGGTTGCTGTTCAAGAGGTATTTTTCTTGATGCTTCTGCACTCCCGAGGCCACTCCGACTCCAACTCCGACGCCCTCTCCGGAGTGCGTTGCATATTTACTGCGCAGGGAGGTAGTCAGGGTCAAAAGAAGTTCAAAAGCTGCATGTCCAAATATTCCATACTGCACCGCTTGGCGTGGTGAACAAATAAAACATTGCTGCGACGAATATTTCCCGAGTCAGAAGATTCTTTAAAGAACACTTTCTTCTATCTCTTTCCCCTTCTCGCAATCCAAGACCGTTGAAATCTCACACACACAAAAACGTTTCATACCTTGGTTCATCATCACACTTCACACAGAGTTGAGAAAAAACAAGAAAACACACACATCAATAATGGCAAACACTCCCAATTTCCGGAGCCTTCTTTGGCTGTTATTCGTCTTCGTTTGGGCCGCATACGCCCTCGTCGCCGTGGACAGAGCCAAGACAGAAAGTCTTCAACTCTTCGAAACGGACACTCTGGTGATTTCGTCCCCGGAACTCAAGGTGTCGTCTATCACCGGAACTGTAACTCCGAACAGAACGGAGACTACATTTTTGACTAGGACGGTTTTGCTCGGTGTTACTGAGGATGAAAGAGGTCAGCCTTTTGAGACTACCGGGACCGGGGTTGAGAGTCTTCTCACCTCATCCTCCACAGAAGCGGCAACCGTCACCACCGACGTAGCCATCACCTTCTCACCCAGCAAGGCCTCTCCCTCATTAGCACCGACGGAACCCCCCAAGACCGAGGGCCGCATGACCTTGTTCTCTACAGTCTCCGTCTCGTCGTCTGCGTCTCTGAGCACAACAAAGACGACTTCCAGATCCTCCGCCTGGCCCTTCACCATAATCCCATTTCTAAAAGACTCAATAACAAAGGTCAAGTCCCCACCAGCGACGGCAACCGCCGCCTCAGACATGGGCACGCCCAACAACGACATGGGCAACACAGACACAGTCAACAACGATGCAGTCAACAACGACGCAGTCAACACAGAAACAGGCCAACGATTCGAGAGTGAGATTACCAAGACACACCCTGCCGATTCCGTCTTTGCTTCGGTCATCTCGTCTCCAACTCCAACAGACACAGGCACCATACTCTCAACAGAAAGAGTTGTAGAGGTAGCCACGGGTTCAGCAACCATCACAACAACCGACAAGGCCACAACCACAGCCATCAAAATTGTCACCGTGACCCGCAGCCGTACATCCTTCTCAACCATCATGGTCAAACCCGATGCCCACATCCCCAGTCCCATCGGCACCGGCACCACCTCCCATGCGCACCGCACCACAACCACCACCACCACCGTGCCCGAGCACACCACCACCGTGCTCGAGCACACCAAAACCATAACCAGCACCAGAACCACCACAACCGACCCCGCCCCGCAACAACAACAAGAAGATGTCCCCGCCCCCGCCGCCGTCGACCCCGTGGTCGTAACTGTCATTGTCCCCGCCTCCCCCAAACCCACCTACACCCCCCAACTCAACACTTCCCCCCTCACCAACCCCCTCCTCCACGCCGCCCCCCTCCCCCCTTCCCCCGAAGGAATAGAATCCCTCTACCACCCCCATCAAAACCGTCTACTCAACTGCTACCACACCGGCCGCGTCGAGTCGCGCACAGACATGATCAAATCCATCACCTCCTTCTGCCGCTACCTCTCGCGCGAAGCCCACGGCCTATCAGGCCCCCATCCCCGACCGGAGCCTCCAACCTTTTACATCCCAGCCACTCCCTACGACACCTCCCCCCCTCCTGCGCCGGACCTAGAAGCCATGGAGGCAGCCCTGGAGCACCTCGAAGAAGAAGAGGCCAACGAAAAGGCTAATAACCTGTCCTACCCCCTACCGCTGGTAGGCTACCGCCAACACCAGTTCAACTTTGTCGACATGGGCTTCGTCCTCCCCTACACGCACGTGCTCGTTTCCCTCGAAATCAAGTCCGGGTGCGAATGGCCCTTTTCCCAACAAGAATGTAACGCGTACCTGCGCATCCCGGTCGACCAGTGCCAGCGCGGCTCGGGCGAGCAGTTCAAGAAGGGGGGCACGGTGCAGGGGCGGACTGGGTACGGCGATTTCTACGGGAAACCGCACCTTGCGCCGGACGGGGTGCACCAGGATGGGATGTGGGAGAGCGGCTGGCTGGGCGATGGCGAACTGGACCGGATGCAGAGGGAGGGACGGACGGAACAGAGACTGGGGGAGATGATTGAGGAAAAGGGGATGAGCAGGACGTGTCTTGTTTGGAGGATTGATGCGGAGAGTGGAAAGGTTTATCCAAAGGAAAATGCGGAGAGGCTGGATTTGCCGCCGCCCAAGAAGAGGCCGGTTCCTGAGGAGGAGACAAAGTACCTTCCCGTTACGATGGGTGGGGGGGAGGTTGTTTATTCGCCGGTTGTGGACGGTTAGGTAGGGAGGGGGTTTAGATGGTTGGAGGTGTTGAAGGGGTGGGGGAGGAAGGAAGGGAAAGGAAGGCAGGGCAGCGGAAGGAAGACAGGCAGGGAAACAGCTTGTCGGCCGCCCACACCACCGTTATTGCCTGCGTATAAGTATCAAACGTCGGTCGAGCGCGCTTTAGCCTGCTTTGACACAACATCCTCTTTACCTGACTATCACCTTCTTCCTTTCTCGAACTCCCACACATTACTCTTTCCTCTCACCAACACATTAATCATGGCGGCACAAAGCGATTTCATTTCCGCTTGCGAAACCGGGGACGCTGACGCGGTTACCAGAATTCTCAAAGAGGAAGTTGTTGTATCGGCCGACGAACTGCAGAAAGGTCTGTCCAGGGCCGCATGGAGAGGTCACCCTGCCGTGGCCAACATCTTGCTCTCCAAAGGCGAAGGCGCCAGGGTTGACAGGATGAGCTTGGTGGGAAGTGTCAACCACGGCTCGGATCCGACCATGTTCGACCTCTTTGTCAAATATCATGGCTTTGATATCAACTCGACCGAATTTGATGAGGGTTGTACGCCACTTCGGTAGGATAATCTCAACAACACTCCAGCATCGTTACGTGAACCCTAGGTATACAGCACTTCGAGAATGGGGGCTAACTAAGGTAACCGTTGGGATTACATTAGACTGTCTGTTGGCAATGAGAACCTTACGCGCTGGCTTCTGGCCCACGGTGCAGACCCCAACGTTGTTGCTCATGACCGGAGCAGCACTTCGCCCCTTGTCTCAGCTGCGGTCACTGAGAAGGGTGGTAGTGCTGTCCGTATGCTTTGTGAGGAGCACGGCGCAGTATGTGCTAGAGCCTAACATCCTTCATCATGCCATCCAGTCTAGTAGAACTAGGATGTCAGATCGCCGGGAAAGGGTGGAACGTGCAGTTGGTGCGGGCTGGCGCTAATATTAACTACATTGATCCCAAACGCAAAGGAACACCGTTACACTGTGCCGTTGTGTACAACAGAGGCGACGTTGTGGAAGCACTTATTGAGCTGGGTAAAGCTGATCCGAACGTGGTGTTTCAGGGCCAGACGGCGGCCGATGTGGCCCTGGATCGGGGTCAGACGCTTCGGCATTATCTGAAGATTCTTACGAGTTTCTGAAGGATAAGACAAAGGTTACTCCAGAGAGAGGAGTAGGTTGCGAGCCTTAAGCAAGGTGGACGAACAGACTATCGGTAGTGTTTCCTTTCTATGTCTCCTGTCTTAGTGAGGATGTAAAAAGATGCAGGCACTTGACAGTTTTCCTCTTCAGGTTGGCTTCATTCTTCACAATCATCACTGTATGTATGTACGATTCAAACATCAAACTCTTTCATTGGACATCAATCTATTATTCTGGACTTTCCTTTCGCACTGTTATTCGCATCGCTACCTCACAGGATGAAGACATCCTTGGTCTCTCTTACAACGCGAGGTCTTTTGGCGCTTCTTGCGGTTCTCATCGGCCCCAGTAAGGTACTCTTGCGTCCTTATCAGGTATATCGAGCTATTCTTCAGAAAAGCTTACCATTATAAGAGGTAATGTTATTGGTAGGTATCAACTGAATTGCAGCCAACCACGCCGGTGACCAGACTCACTTGTCACTTAAACGGTCTCCCAAACTCCGCAATCATCTACACCACCCCTTGAAGAAGCGAGATAAGTAGATACGCCAACTCTCCCTGCGGCGCTTGCAGTACGGGCCCCGGTGGCCTTTATCGACTCCCTTTCCGCCCGAGAGGCTCACTACACACAAACGCAGCAATCCCGCAATAATCGCAAGACGAGTGAAAAGAAGAGAAAAGGTGGTGGACTGTTGATGAAGCTGGAGCGTTGGCTGAGCTCATGTCGGATGCCGCATTGGTGGAGGCCGGAATAGTGGCTTACTTCAGGGGGCGCAACAATTCAAAGGTTAAGAAAGCAAAGCAAATCCCCCTCGTCTTACACAAAGCAAATCCACGTATAAATCACGTAAATCAAAGTAAATCTGAGCTTAGATTTGCTTTGTTAGCTTTGCGTATTTTGTAAGAGGTATAGAATTTCGTATAAGACATACCTCTCCGGTGTGTGATATTTGCTGCAGATGGTCGGATGCATATGATAGTATATTAACGAGAAAAAGTATCGTATTTCGCCCGGGCAACGAGCAATAT
This sequence comes from Copromyces sp. CBS 386.78, assembly GCA_030685235.1. NCBI lineage: Eukaryota > Fungi > Ascomycota > Sordariomycetes > Sordariales > Sordariaceae > Copromyces > Copromyces sp. CBS 386.78. The sequence continues at coordinate 318,553 of MU839109.1, forward strand.
TAGTTGCCCGAGAAGGTGTAGATGTGGTTATTTGAGTGGTGCTGGAAGGTTAATATATACCGGAAAATTTTTATTCCGAAGCAAATCTAACAAAGCAATTTAAATCTAGTTGTAAACAAAGCAATTCTGGCTCGATCTCGACAAAGCAATTCAAATCTTTCACCAGATTTGCTTTGATTTGAATTGTTGCGCCCCCTGGCTTACTTGCGTTTAACTTCACCATACCAAAGACTCGCACAACTCTGTTAGCGTCTGTTAGTGTTCCACCCCTTGTACCTTCCCTGCGTTTGCACTCCGCTCCGCACTTCCACGCACCAGCACCAGCACGACATGACGCATTCGCAATCACCAACTTCCGTGTTCCATTCCGTCCCATTCCATGTTGCTGCCCAAAACACCATCTTAATCAAAATAGCAACATCCCACCCTTTTACAACTTCGCCCTAACCTCCCCCTTCTTCTCCTTCTTCTCCTCCTCCCTATCCTGCTCATTTACCCTCTTCCACATTCTCTTCCTCAAATCATGCCCCTCCATAAACGCCCTAAACCACTCCGGCTTAAAACGGGGTAGTTTCCTCCCCACGCCCCTTGCCGTCTCCCCTTCACCCGCCAGTTTTCTCAAGGTCTCAAAGTACTCCTCGAAATCCGGAAAAATTACACTAAACTTGGGCCCATCACCCCTGACTTTAATCCTCTCCTCCTCCCACTTTTGCATCTCCTTCCCATCAGGAACCGGGGCGCGACCAGCTAGTATTCTCGCCGCGTAAACGGCCTGCCACTCAAACACCTTGAAGGTCAGGCCAGCGCCGACGGCACCGACGAACAAGAGGGAGGGGTCCTTTTGCCAGACGACGTGCTGGTACAGATCAGGCACGCGGTTGTTGCGGATGGGAACCTGCGGAGAGAGGAAGGGCAAGGACCAGGAGTAGCCGGTGCCGAAAATGATGTGGTCGACGTTGGGGATGGAGGTGCCGTCTACGAGGAAAACGGTGCGGGTTTCTGGGCAAACGCGCGAGATGGACGGGTGGTTCTCGATGCGCGGGTGACGGAAGGCTTCGTCGCCAAAGTAGCCGTTAAAGTTGCGGCCGACGGTGATGGCGTGCACCACTGGGCAATGGGCGGTGCGCGAGTGGGCGAGGTCGTAGGCGATGTCGGCGGCTGAGACGGAGGCGCCTACTACTACTACTTTCTGTTTTGGGGGGTTAGTTTTGCTGAAGAGGAAAAGGGGAGAACAGGAGATGCATACCTTGCCCTCATACAAATCCCTCCCGCGAAAATGCTTGCTATGAATGACGCTCCCCGGCCTCATCTTCTCAAACGCCTCCAGACCGTCAACCTCGGGAATCCAGGGTACCCAATAATGACCACTAGCCACCACCACGGCATCGAACCATTCTGTCCACCAATAATCCTTCTGCTGGCCTTCTTTACGGAGCGTAACCTTCCACTCATCGCCGACCTTTTCCGCCCGTTCAACCGTCGTGTTATACGACACCAGATCCTGGTACCCGTTGCGATTTACCAGTCCCTCAATGTACCCCCTCACGGACTTCCAGTGCCGGAACGGGGTTTGGGGACCGTGCAGGTTGATGGAGAAGTCGCTCTTCTCCGAGGGAAAGGGCTCCTGGCTGAATTGCATGGGGAGTGCGTCGACGTTGGTTTCTAGGTAAGGGTAGACGGAGGATTCGGTGAAGCGCGGTTGGTCCAGCTTGGGCGTGAGGGCGGGGAGGGTGTGTGGGATGGGAACGGGCGGGTCGGCGGTGCGGGAGGCGAGAGAGGCGAAGCCCGTGAGAGGCTGGGGACGGTCCTTGTCGCCGATCCTTTGTGAGAGACAGGTCAGTGAGGTGAAAACTTGGAGGAAGTGAAGAAAAACTCACCAGCATCCGCCCGGCCCTTCACGTCTCTCAAACACGCGGATGAGATCAAATGCCCTTTCCTGAGCGAGGGCATCAATGGCGATGGCGCCGGCCGGCCCAGCGCCAATGACGGCCACCCTCTTGATGGGCTTTTTTGTTTGTTGTGTTTGTATCCTGGACATTGTAAGACTTACAAAAGAGACAGAAAGATGAGACTGAAGAAACTGACGCCGCCGTTGCTACTTTATCGATAAAGTGGCCCGATCGGGACTTGGACGCTGCGTCCCGGTGTGGATTAGCGCGGTCGTGTCCGCGGCCGGCACTGATCCACACCCGGTCCGTCGAACCCTTGGCTTGGCGCCGATTGTGTTATATCACGCCATTCACAACCACAAGACAAACAGTTTTGGTGGTGATTGACGCTGGAAAGGATTGTTCTTGGGGAAAGAGAACTGTTCTGGACTCAAACTCAAAATGTTCGGAACCGCACCGAAAGTGGTCAGACGGGTCGCTAACAGGTTACTAACTAACAGCCCGAATACCTAGGCCCGTGTATGTAAGTGAGACTCGCGCGATATCGCCCGGGTCAAAGGACAAACCAGCCATGAACCACCGATGACGTGATCGATCTTGGGTAAGATGATCGATATTCGAAGGTCTTGAGGTTCTGCACTAGGAACAAGAGTTGTGGCTGCCACCAGATCAGAAGGGAAAAAAGACAGACGGTCTATGAATAGTAGAGGCTGGGTGATTTGGGCACGGGATTGGAGCCTGCTTGGCCGGTCCAGCATAGGGTTGGACTTGGGCAAGGAGCATGCCCTGGTGAAGGGGAACCGTCTCTGCGCACGATGGGACCTAGGCAAGGGTCTATTTAGGTAAGAAGGACGAGTAGAACAGAGACCATTCTCGCAGAAGGCGAGAAGGAGGTGGTGGTGAAAGAAAAGAGTTGTATTGCAAACTGTTGTTGCTGTCGTTGTAAAGCCGAGAATGGTGGAAGAGAGTGCCGTGGGAAAGCAAAGGGACCAAGTGCAAAAGAGGGGCAAAGCGCAAAAGGCAAAAATGAAAGCGGCCACGGCACCTTCTTTGATAGGACAGTCGCACCTTCCACAATGATCAAGAAGGACGAGTACCGTATAATTGTGCGCCCATTAACCCAAGCGAGGAAGGTGAGTCCTGCCATCCCGCGAATGGAGGAAGGAACTGTGACAGGCGCGACCGACACTGCCACTTTTTCGGTGTTTATCCTGCCATCCCGCGAATGGAGGAAGGAACTGTGACAGGCGCGACCGAGACTGCCACTTTTTCGGTGTTCAATTCAGACTGCGGGTCTTCTCCCTGTCCACTTTTTAATCATCCATTAGGCGCAAATTTTTGTGTGGGATTTCAGGGCAGTTTGCGAGAAAGCATGTGGAGAAACATGACTCGCTGGTGAGGGTGGGGTTATATACTAGAACTAACTGGTCTGGCGTGACTTATTATGACTCAGTTGTGATAAGAATGATAGTATCTTCCTTGCAGCAAAATCCCAGACCCTCCGAGTCCATTCAAACAAAAACCGGCGATATGCCGCTCATAGAAGACCACCCGATATTCATCCTTGCCCTCCTCAGCTCCTCCGCCTCTTCAGATAACCCATGATCCCTCATCAGCTCCTCCAGCCGCATCGAGCAAGCAACATACTGATGATTCCACGTCATGGAAAGCCCCCTCTTCTTCCACTCGATCGCTTCCGACCACTGTTGCGTAGACTCGTAGTAGTCGCCCATCCACCCACAGTAGATGCTTTTGATCGCTTTCAGAACTTCATCCGAGAACATGAACTGAATCGAGTCTGCTTCCATCATGGCTCTGGCCGTGACCTTATTGTACAGACCTTCCAAGCGTTGAGCAAAGTCGGGGCCGTAATCGCCCTTGTTCCACCTCGCGCCCAGTTCTTTACTTTCGGCATCGTTCATGATCATCTGTTGAGCTAGCGAGAAGGACTCGGTGTCGAGACAGAAACGGAACAACTCATCATCCTGGGTCACAGAGGGACTGTTGTCATCATCAAGGCAGTGAGAAGACGGGTATGCGTCAACGGGGCTATCGCAGTCGTTGCAAAAGGCAGCAGCAGCAGCTCTTGTTTGCATCTCTTCAGCTTTGTTGTGGTCGTCGTGGTCCATCATCCAATGCTCTCCAGTGCTTTCATCAGGAGAGGCCGGGTCGGAGCACGTGTCCGTTCCCGAGCGAGGTGATCGCCTTTTGATGGCATACTTGAAAAAGTTCCACCTGCCAAACTGGTTTTTGTACATCTTGGGTCTGTCTAAGGTGTCAGTCATATGTGCTGTACAGTCAAGCAAGCAACGTGGTTGACTTACGTTGCTTTGAAATGGTAGGTATTCTCCATGATGACCATGATATCCTTGAGGGTATGGTTCTGTACAATGTACAGTTGGTGGATGATGTTCTTCCAAGGCTCCCAATCCTCGGGCTTGCGTGGAATCATGGGACTCTGCGCCATATGCCCCTTTGGACTCGTACCACCCAAGGTGGTGTGCCTCCTAACCTGAGTCCCACCATGTTTTCCAGTCTTTTTTGGGTAGGAGGAGGATGTGCGGCCATGACGAGGCGCAGTCTTGAACCTCCCCGATGGACTCCCGGGACGGGATACGGGGGGAGAGGGCAGGTGGGAGTTATGTTGGAACCCTGCCAAAGGTCTCGGAGACGTGGCCCCGGTGTATGCATTGCTTTGAGAAAAGACTCTATCCGAAGAGGGACTTGGGAAGCTATTCACTGGCGGGGAGTAGTATTCCTGAGATTGCCCATACATGACTAAGTCGTCTTGCTGCTCAAGAAATGCTGCAATGATGTCGTCTGGAGATGGAGACGCGCGCATTGATTCCGGGCTTGAACCGTCTTGAACGGCGTCTATGGTCATGGTGGTGAAGGCTGCAGAGCAATGGTTGGAGCCAAGACAAAGTCGCGGAAGGAATATATGATTTTGTGGTGTGTTGCGGTGAATGACAGTTTGTGCAGATGGACGAATATTGTGTTGATGCACGAGAGGGGGAGGGAGAACAGCATGGGCAGGGGAATGTACTTATATGTTTGCCGTGGAATCTCTAATGGCTCGGGCTAGATTCAAGGCATTGGTGCCGTTGTTTCGACAAATATCCAAAACGGGATAATGGAGCGTCAACATGGCCAATAGAACAACACGTGCATCGTCCAGGGCAGGTCGGATAAGTCAAGCGGGAGCTAACAAGTCGAGTCAGTCTCGTGAAATGGGTAGCTGCAAGACTACATCACGACCCGAGAGCCTGGTTGGGTGAAGGGCATCCTTTTGTTAGAGGCCAACGTGGTGATGACTCCATCGGCTCTTGGAAGCGGGAAAGGAAGCCGAGGTACGTACCTTGCTGCCGTAAGCAAATTGGGGTCCAGGTGTGCTGTGCCATCACACAAAAGCTGGCAACAACCCAAGGGTCCAAGACGGGTAGATTCTCGGGAAAGTATATCAGATCATTTGTCTCTTGCGTCGCCATCTTGCTGCCGAACCAAGTACGTTGTTCGCGGTAGAGAAACTCGGCAACACACTCTGTCGCTAGAACTGAAAGTGGTTATGGCCGTCTCGGTAGTGACCAATGACTCAAATCATTATTATTCAGCCCTGTATAACGGAGATGATCCCTTGTCACCCCTGTCTCTTCAGCTCCACGGCAAGGTGTACCGGGATCGCATTGGCGCTCGATTCGCACGTTCGGGAGAGGTAGAATCATGCTCCTGACGTCGCATTTGGTGTCGTGGTCGATTTGGTGCGGTGGTGGCGGTAATGCATCCTTTCTCTTTGCCGGTGCTTGTTTTCGGATGAATTGGTGAAATCAGGAGATGACGACAATGCTGTGCCCCGCTGTAGCTCAGGAACCAACAGGGCAGCTGGTGGGTCAACGTCAAATGGAAGGGAGACCCACTTGTTCCTGGATTGCCCCACCTGAGAAGCAGAAAAAGTGGAGAAAGAAGCCCTCCACTTACAACCACAACTTCCATTTTTGTTTCAACTTCCTCCTGTTTTCTTTCTGCCCACATTGGGCTCGCAGGACTTCAACATTCGCCGCATCTCCTGCAACTTTTGCAAGAATTACCCTCCATCCTCCACCTTCACATTGGTCGATCTGCCCACGAGATGAAAACCACACCAAACGCCAAGCCTGCCTCGTCATTGACCCAGTTTTGCAAAATTCGTTCATCACCAATCCAAAACATGTTGATCGCGGAAAAACAAACCACACGAGGCTCTATTTGGGCCCTTCGGAACCCGGATAGGAATTTTAGGAAAGCTATGTATTAGGCACCGCATCGAAGCCCATTCCCCCCTCCCCTTTGCGCAATCTCGCCTTTCCTTCCTGCTGTGCTAGTACCTTACGCTGATACATTGGTCTGCTTCTTCGCCCCAGGGATGTTCCCGTTGGAAAGGATGCTTATACGCTGCCCCAGCTCGTCATACAACCGCCGCCCTGGGCCATGATCATCATGGATGTAATCGTAGGCACCATATGAACAGATACCAAACAGCGACACCGATACTCCCAAAGAAGCCATGTATACAACCGCCACATACGAGTCGGGTCCCCACTTCCTAGTCTCCAAAACCGGAGTGCACACGACCACAAACAAGCCAACCATGTAGAAAACGGTCGAATACGCAATGAGCATAGTGGGGCACTGCCACACGAACATCACCCTCCAGCTGAACGTCCATCGCGATGGATTAGGAGCTGTCAGTTGGTCCTCGGTCAATGGCGGGGTATCCCGGGTATCGGTGACAGGTCCTGTTTCAGGCACTATCACTTCTTTGGGAACCTCCTGCGTTTGCTTCTCTCCACCCTTTGCCTCAATGTCTCTGGGCGACCTCTTTCCCGGTTGGCGATCCTCCTTCTTCTCATCATGATTCACCTTCTCGATCAGAATCTGGCGGAGATGTCGCCGTATGGCGCGTGTTGCCGATGGTCTCTCCCATTCTGGTTTATCGGCATTGTCCTCCGAGGTATCCTTGCTCTCGATGAGAGAAAGTAGCGAAAGTTGTTGTGACGAGAGGAAGATGGCGGATATGCATAGCGACAGCGACGCATACCAGAACGCAAGGCCGGTCCAGTGGGAACTGGGAACGTTTGGCCACGAGAAGGATGCCGTGATGATGGCCGTCATGACGGTGGCCTACAGAGAATCATGGTCATCGAGTCAGTAGTGCTGCCGCAACTGACTGTGGCCTCTGGTGATGGCTTTAACAACGACATCTGCTTACCGCTACGGCCACAAACTGCAGCTCGTCCCGTTTCCGTTGCCGCCATGCTGCGATTGCAATCCACAACTTTGCCCGCTCGGTCGTGCCCGCCTTGAAACCAGATGAAGCAAGCTTTTTGATCTCCTGTGCTGGTTGGACCGTGTTGTAAATCAGGAGGCGTTGATACGGGAGAGTGACCAAGAATCTGTTACAGGTAAGGATGACGGTTGCCGTGTACCTCAGCGTGCCGGGCCTTTTTGGCATGCTGGATGTCTCTGGGGATTGTTGATCCATTTTCCGGTGGAAATTCGGGCAAGATGCACAAAAGGGCGAGGTGGACTGCAAGACTGATTCTGAAGGACCCTCGGGGCGATTGCCAATTTAATACCTGCCTTCGACTCTACTCGGCTGGGCTTGAATTGTCCTTGGGCAAGAAGCGCCTCAGACCTCAAGACACCAAAACCATGGAAGCCCGTGGTTCAACTTGACCCTATGACCAATACCAGGGATGCAACGCCTTCTGCACCGCACAAAAATCAACTTGTTACCCTTCACACATGCAGTCCCACTTCTGATCATGCACTTTTACCCTCTACACATCCACAAACTGCCGCTTTTCTATCATTCGGTATTGATACCTGCTTCCCCAAAGTCCGGGGCGTATCATATCATTTCACGTCGCCGTCAAAACACACCCGGGTCAGCAATGCAACCTGTCTAGGCCGCAGGTGGCTTGCTGGCTGCTGCACGGTTGCAGATCAGAGGTTCAGCTTTGACAGCCTGATGATGTAGAGACGACCACTCATCAAGTGGTGAGCTTTCTTGTCTGTCCGATGGTGCCACTGGGTGCTAGTGATTGGAGGGTTCGAGAGAAATGCCGTGATAGGCTTCTTCTCGCAGTGGGTGTCTATTTAGAGGATGCTCTCAGAATATCCGAACAGTGAGAGGGGTTAAGGGATATGGGGACTGCAAGTTGCAGGTATGGTTCTCTTCAGAGAAGGCGGCGGTATTTCTCTATTAAAAGTGAGGTTTTCCTCCATCGGGTACATGAAGGAACCTTCAACATCTCCCCTTTTACTCTTTTCCCCAGCCCTTCAAGGACGCCTTATTCTCGAGCACTTCAAACAACTTGATCCGTCCGCCTAAGGGGTAGTAATGGTTACATTCGCCGCCTTCCACTGGTGGTTCCTGTCCCCGCTGATGCACTGCCAAAGCACAATTTTGGTATTATCCCTTACCGAGCCGGTGTAAAGGTCGACACAGAGTTCTGTTTTTGCCTGTCCTGTCAGTCTGAACACATTTTCATAGCAGCAGTCTAGTCTGGCTACCTAGGAAAAGGATGCAAGTAACGTACTTGTGCCAGACGCTTGGTCCAGAACCAGGTACCCTTCGGGCTGCTGGTAAAGCCAGTTTTGCGAGGAGGCCTTGGTGTCGGCGGCGCAGTCTTGGATGGTTAGGGGGGAGCCGTTGCTTCTTCCTGTTGATTGGGTCTTGATTACAAAATGCTAAGACTGCGAGACATCGATGGAGGAAAAGCTTACCAGTCCCAGCATCCAAGCAAAAGTTGGTATTAGACTAGCCAGTTGTACCTTTGTATTCCCATCCTTGATCCACCACTGCTGCTCGGGCTTGGGGCTAGTTGCTGTCACTGACGGTAAGGAGGATAATGCCCGAGCCGCTCTTGACGGACGGGAGTTTGGGCTTGCACGGCGAACTTGGCGTTCCAGACTGTCAGTTGAGGATTACTTGGCGGTAGCCCTCGGGGATTGTTGGGGTTGGGGTTGGGGTTGTTTGGGAAAGGGCGGTCGCCGCGAAGGCTAGGGGGATGAGGGTGGTGAGCTGCATGGTAAAAAGCGATGTCTAAAAGCTGCAAGGACACACACAGAGAGGTAAGCGGTTGTACGTTGATGTAATGCGAAGTGATGGAAGTTGGTTGCCCTTGGCTTATATCTGTCCGGGAAAGATATATGGGTGTATGCTGGCTGACCTTTGCGGCTCGCTAATGGAACTTTCACCATGTGCTGACCGATTTGGTTCTGAAGCTCTATTGTCCATCCATCCATATTGCCATAACGCAAACAATTTGTAAGCTGGCGGCAAATCTGCATTCAGGGACAAGATCCAAACCTTGGTTCGGAAGCAATTCCACGAGCGGCTGTTAATGATCTAGTTCGCAACAATGAGTTCAGTTCAGGCTGGGGATCATCGGTCGGTCGTTAAATTGCATGCGTTCGGAGAATGCTGGTCCGTCCGCCTGTTCATGCAAATGAGCCGCCATTACATATTCCGTCCGATACAATACATCCATCCGATCGGGGTCTAGATTTAGACGGGAGTTACCCCAGATGATTATATTTCCGGAGTAGCCCAAAAGCTTGATCCAACTTCCCCGTTACGGTAGCTCGGCAGTTGCAACTGCCGTGGAACAACACACACCATGAATAGGGGGGAGGCAATGTCATGTCGACACTCGTCGAGCGCTCGTCCAGTATTTGTTCGTGCGATATCCATCTTCCATCATCAATGGCGTTCTTAGCAAGGTGCAGAACAGATGATGGTTCGATAATAGCCAGCTGCCCGTTAATGTGAAGCCAAAGAGGGAAACCGGAAACGAACGAATGATTAGAGTAGATCGGAAACATGGGTGGGGGGCCGGGAAGTCCAGTTCATATGATCAGGAACAAACACCATCTCATGATCCAGTCGATTTCGCAAATAAACGGAAAAAAAAAAAAAAAAAAATTACCGTGCAAAGTTTTCGACTTTCACTGTCTCACATTAGGTTCCAAGGTCAACCTACCTAATCTAACACAGCTAGCTCCTTCTCCCTATGTCGCCGGTCGCCCTGGGACGGACGGGACGGACGGGACTTGAAACCAACCAACTGATGGCGATCCAGTCCATCATCTACCTATCTATCTATCTATACGACACGACAATCAGCGAGCAAAGCAAAGCAGCAAATCCATTAATATACTATGCGTCTCAATCACTTTCACACTCTTAAGCTCAGCCGCTGCTGGCCTAGTCCTAGTGATTATCAGGCGGAAAAGTGCAGTAGATAAGGTAGATGCCTTTGTTGCTTCGCTTTTCTTTTCACGTTTTGGTCATGTTATGTCATGGCTGTGGCTGTGTTGTTTGTGCTATGGCTGTTCAGGAAGGAAGTCGGGAGGGTTGGATCCTTTGTGGATGGATGTGTGGCCTTGGTAGTATGTATGTAGATGTCTTGAATGGTAGGTTGTTTGATGACTGAATGGAGCTGAATGACGTGCGTGTGGACAGCCGAGGGGTTGGTTAGGTTTGAGCGCTGGAGATCCCCGGTGGTATTACTATATTCATGAGGATGGATGGATGGACCGTTGATGGGAATTGGGATATTGGACAGAGGGTAGAAGAAAATTGGGACAAGAATTTACAACGGAAGTCCGACGTCTGTCTGTCTGTCTGTATGCAGCCAGACAGGCTCGGGGAGATTCAGGATGGATGGATGGACCGTTGATGGGGTACTATTCTAAGCTCTAGGAGAGAGAGGAGTTGCAACTTGCAAGAATGTCTGTCTTTCTTGTCTTAATGGCAAATACCCATTGACAAGATGTGTAACATGTTTTGTGTATCGTTATAACTTTGTAAACATATGACACCGGTGCTTTCCAATTGTAGCTACTCCCATACCATACCAAGCTCAAAGGCAACAAGCAGTCTACAAAGCAGATGAACCCTGTTCCTTGGTCGCATGTCCGTCTTCTTCTTTCTCTTTCTCTGGTTGGTCATCCAGCTCTTCCCCATCCAGCTCTTCCCCATCCTCTTGCTCCTGCTCCTCCTGCTCCTTCTCCTCGTCATCTCGGTCGACATCCTGATCGTCCTCTTCCACCGCATCTTGGTCATCCTTCTGTTCTTGTTGTCCATCGCCGTCTTTTTGCTGTTCCTGTGCGTCCGGTTCTGTCGATGATGCCGATGATGGTACCTCTTCCGCTGGTGCTTGGTATATCTCCTCGAGGTCGTCCTCTTCTTCTTCACCGCCCTGGTCCTCCTGCTCTTGATCTTGGTCTTCTTCTTCTTCGTCTTGTCGAGCCCCCTTTTCTGATTGCTCCTCTTGTTCCTTTGGTCCCTCTTCTTGTTCCCCCTCATGTGCCTGTGCTTCCTCTTTTTCGCCTTGCTCCTCTTCATCGCCTTGTTGTCCACCCTTTTGTCCCTTTTCCCGTCCGTCGTCCTGCTCCTCCTCCTCTGCTGACCCGTATGCTTCTTCACGTCCCTCGCCCTCCATCGGTGTCCAAGTTGATGTAGCCCTCTCTCCCTGACCCTCTCCCCCCTCACGCGCTGCCCCATCACCTTGCTTCTGAACGTCATCGACAACACGCGGCGGCGGCGGTGGCGGCCCGGGTGGTCGTTGCGGAAGCGTATGGTCCGACGGAGGCTTTGGTATTTTGGAAGTGATCTTGATATTCGGACTGGGACTGGTACTTGGCAGCCGTGGTGGTGGCGGCCGGGGTGGTCGTGGGGGAAGCGTATGGTCCGACGCCGGCTTTGGTATTTTGGAAGTGATCATGATATTCGTACTACTTGGCGGCGGTGGTGTTGGCGGCGGTGGTGGTGGCGGCCGGGGTGGTCGTGGCGGAAGCGTATGGTCCGACGCCGGCTTTGGTATTCTGGAAGTGATCATGATATTCGTATTGGTATTGATACTTGGCCAGAAATTCGGCTCCGCAATCGGCCTCTGCATCTGTTCTTCCACCCGTCTTTGTAGCTGTGCCTCCATCTCCTTGGGCCGGAAATTGCTCCACTGCTCTGGCATCTTCCTGGGTTGATCCATTACTTTGTACATGGAGAAGGCGACGGGCTTGTCTTTTCCAAAGAACTTGACGTACTTGAGCCACCCCTTGCCGAAAGCTTTATTGTTCATGTCGATGTCTACCCAGCCTCTGTTCCTGTTGGAGGGATCCATGTCTAGTTCCACGTTGAGCTCGCCTGCTCGTCGGCCGATCCAGTCGAAGAATATGCGCATGGGAGGCACGGGCTCATAAGGGGATCTCCGTCGCGGATACTCGACGAAAAAGTCATCGCCTCGTCTTCGCTTCTTGTGGAGTATATGTGGCAGAACCTCAGGATCGTGGAGCAGGTAGGCTGACAGTTCGTCCAGCAATAGTTCCGATCTGGCGAGGATCATGGTGCCTAGGGCGAATTTGAGGTTGATGGAGGCTACCAGCCCGTAGCTGTCGACAGGCCAGTTGAGGATATCGATGGTCATCTCGCCGGGCCGTCCTCCCCATCCGCCATTTTCCAAATCAGGACACCGGATTAGCCACGAGCCGACCAGCTCTTCAATCTCAAAGGGCTCATATGCGTGCTGGGGGTTTGACAGTAAGAGGTCGGCTTTTACCTGACACAACTGGAAGTGAGGTCGCAGTGCCAAGTCCCAGGTAGGGTTGCCCTGGACTTCGACCCTTTGCGGTGCCGCACTCGCGACCTGTTGATGCAGGGACGTCTTTCTCATGTGTTCTACTACATGGAATGGCTTATCACCCCAGCCGATAACCGTCTTGTCGATGCCGTTGCCGATGAAAGCCCAGACACGGAGGTCTGGTACACGAAGGACGGCCTGTGTCAGGATGTTCCTGATATCAGGACCTCCAAACCACCCCTCGATGACGATGGGCTCCGGCGTCAACATGGGCATGGGGCGTCCGTGCAAACCGGTCAGCCAGTATTTGGACAAGAAGTAGTCGATGTGGAAATGTGCCTCCAAGGTAGGCACATGCATGGTTATGGACGGATGAGAGGCGGCAATGCTGGCAAAGGCCTCCTCAATGGCCCTCTCGATGCCGTACTCCTCCCAGCAGATGACGGACCAGAGAGGCATCATGTGGGACCGCAATCCGGGAACGGCTTTGACAACCTTGCGGACGCCGTCGTAATCGTTCAACTTGTGCAGTATGATGGGGTACCGTGACTTTTTGGGATCAGGTGGGCCCCTGATGCCCCTGAGGAAATACTTGGCCATGAAGAGGTCGAGGTTGCAGTTGATCTCGTCGTTGGGCGTGTTGCATCGTGCAAAGGTCTGCTGTTCCCAGTACCGCAAGGCCTCTTTGTACTGTTTATAGATGTCCTTGAACTGTCTCCTGAGGTTGTCCTCAATGGTCAGAATATCAGCAGGCGGGAGCTTGCCTTCCTTGATGGTTTCGTTGCTCAGGGCGGTCTGTAGGGCGAAGAACAAGTCCTGAGGAAGAGGCTCAGCGCCGAGGGGAGACTGGTGGACGGGGATGCCGTAGTGCATCAGTTGGGCGTGAAACCAGGCTTTGGCGACGGGTTCGACGGGCAAGGCGGCGTTTGGGTCGCGCATAATCATGTGGAGGTTGTATGGGGTTTCCCGCTTGAAAGCCAGGGCCTTGAAGCCGTCCTCGTCGTAAGTGAAGGGTCCATGAACAGCGGGTGCTGGAGGCATGGGCTTCGGGCCTGGATCGGGGAGTGGCGGGCATTGCATTCCATAGAGGCCATTGGGATGAGGGCTTGGTGCTGGTCGAGGATGAATATTGGTATGAGGTCCGCCGGGCGGAGGGCCGTTGTTAGCAGTGGTGTTGGTGTTGGGATAACCGTTTGGATGAGGTGCTGTTGAAGATGGGATTGATGAACTGTTAGGAGGGGCTGGTTGGGTGTGTTGTTGGCTTTCATTTTGAGTCTCAGGTCGTCGGCCTTCAGGATGAGCAGGTGGTTGCGTCTCAGCCGTGGGAGTTGATGCTTGGGCGCCAGGCCCTTGGTTGTCGTTGTCTTGATGCCCGGGTTGGATTGGAGCAGGAGTCTGACTTTGAGACTCGGATGCTGGTGTTTCGCCATCGAAGAGAGAATCCGCGTCGTTGTCGGTGTTGGCTTCCAGGTGAGTCTCGGCGGCGGCGTGGTCCTGGCCATTCTCAGTCGCAGCCGTTGGACTTTGTGGTTTTGACACTTCAGAATCGGATGACGGGTCCGGTTGGCGGTCGGTGGTGGAAGGCTCCATGGCTGTCGCGTGTCTGCCTACTATGTGTCATTGATTTCGCGTCATGTCGTTCAAAAAGTGTCACCGCCTCTGTTCCCCGGCGAACACAACTAATGGTGATGTTTTGTCAAACTTGAGAATTAACAAACGGAAAGCGAGCTGGACGCACTTCGGGCGCGCGAATCCAACACGATCGACCTTGAACGCTAGCGTAGCGCTATTGTCTCGGCCGGCAATGCTGGTCCAATCAGTGGATCCCGGCTACATATCTAAGGTAGACTGCCACCAAGTCACACTAACAGCGTTGCCAGTTTTTAGAGTAATTAGCTGTTAGTGTGCAAACAATAATGCCCCGCTCACTGAGACAGCGGACTGGCCAGCTGTCAAAGCTCTACCAGCTGTCATTACGTCTCTTCTAAATTCTGTGCCATCCCTCCATCTCACTTTCCAAACCTCCGAGACGCAAAAAGTACTCGAGACAAGATGGTTGAAAATGCAACCATCAAGGTACCACAACCCCACCGCAACAAGCGACCGAAGAGTAATGGAATATTTCCGGCGGCAATGACCGAGGTACTTTCGCTCCCGAGTCTCCGGCGACGACTTGTCTTGTCATTCCCGAATTCCCATCTCACTCATCGAGGCCAGTGACCAAAACACCACGGCAAGAACGTTACGCAGATCACCATGGCCTCAAAGTAGGGGACTTTTATACTCATCGGTCCCGCCCTCCAAAAGATTCGCGGATCGACTTGAAACCAACCGACGGGAGCTTTGCCGTCGGGGCGGTTATTCCTGCCTCGAGTGAAGAAGGATTGACACCAGTGCACTCACCACACCGGGCACGGTCACGATGCTGGACCCTTTCGGGCGCAATATTCGTGGCACCGGGCCCTGGAGAGCTGCATCGCAAGGACTTCAAGGTAGGCTCAAGTGAACATGCTAACCCACCATAACGATGATATAAACCAACAACACCCCTTCTCGCCTTTTAGCTTCGGTTTTCCCTGTGTTCAGCAGCAATTCCATCAACTCAATTGGACATCCACACTCACCTTTGACGGCCTTAGCCAACTTGAACACCACAAGCAGCATCCCCAAGACGCAAAGCCTTCTAGCCAAGATGCTCACTACCATGCTCGCCCTCGCGGCCCTCACCCTCACAACCGCCACTCCTCTCCACCTCGACGATTCTTCTCCCACCTCCCAACAACCCCCAACCTCAACCGCCCTCGGCTTCGCCCTCGTCGCCAACCTCACTGACCCAGACATGGCTCGCAATCTCTTCCTAGATGACATCAACCACTGGTCCCTACGCGGCGTGCACGTCGGCGCCGGCCAAAGCACCGCCGTCCTCGCCAAACCCAACATGACCGCCTTGGCCGAAAGATCCAGTTCCAGTTCCTCCGGCCCCCACCAAATCTACTACCAAAACTCCACAGGCGGCATCTCCCTCGACGACTCCAACCCCTTCCCTTTATCCATCCGCCTAGGCGGCACCTACGACTCCGACTTCCCCTCCATTTTGTATCTGGGCATCTTCTTCGGCCTCTCCACGCCTTCCATCTCCGTCTCTTTTCAGCCCCCCGGCCACCCGCGCCTCTACATCTCCTCTGCCGGCGCCGATTCACCAGAGGCTGACGAGCCCACTGCTCCTGGGTCGCCCGTGACGGATAACGAGGCGCCCGAGCTGTATCGGCAAGGCACCTTCATTGTGTGTAATGAGACTGATCCGGTTTATACGAGGCCGCAGTACCCGGTTAGGTTCGCGAAGAGTAACGGCGATGGGACGGTGAATTTGCCGAGTAATTGTGCGAGCATCGAGTTGCTGGCTCAGTGTGGGACGTTGAGCTATTTGGATGGGCAGGGGATGGAGTATGGGCAAGATCGGCCGGGTGTTGTGGGGTGTTTTGATGGGGGGCTTTGAGGTTTCTGCGCGAGGCGGGTGTTAATGAAAGATGGGGTTCCTTCAAAAGTTGGGTTCCTGTAGCGGGCGTAAGTCAGTTGGTGGACGACGGAAGTGGAGGTGTGAAGCAATGCCTTCCTTGGGTCTGGGTCCTGGTGAGCGGCCGGTCAAGTTGCTGTAACGCGAAAGACTCACCTTTTGGTTTTTGAACAGTCTCTACATCGATCAAGAAACATATTTACCTTTCCAATGCAGTTATGGTCAATCAATCCCCTCGTGGCCATCTACAGTAAATCCTCATCTCCCCCTTCTTTCACCCCACACATTCTATACTAAAATAGGTATTTTCGTCTAACCCTCCAACCCACTCAGCCAACTTTATCCCAGCCCTACAACCCTCACATCTGCCAACTCTCGCCAATCTTTTCCACCGTTACATTCAAACCGAAACCGAAATTGTCTCACGAAGGGATGACATTTCGTTTTTACCCGCCTTGGCACGCGCTGTAAACACTGTAAGACATGCCCGCAATACCTACCCTAAGCGTGGTACGTATGTACTGCACTGTGCGTCTACGATGACCGAACGCTGAGTGGACAATGCGAAACAGTGGCGGCGGCACCGCACCGCGTCCGTCCACTTAAAAGACGAAATGAGCAACCAACAGGGTAGGGCGCCTCAGGGGCATTGTAGGAAGTTTTGGGGTAGGTAAGGTATTGATTGATGAGACAAAGTGTTCATTCTCAACTTCACTTCATTTTCTTTACAGCATACATACAGCATCATCCCTTTGGTATTGGACTGCCACATCATTTTTTTATATATTTTTCTTTGAAAACTCCTTTGGAGCGCGAAACAATCAAGGGACGAAAAAGGGAAAGAAAGGGATCGCGACGACAGAACCAGGTCACCATATGGTCGCACCATTCAGGCCCATCGACATCCACCACAAGTGGCATCACGCACGCCCTGCTAAACATCCACTCTGGACGACTACCACGTGCAACGCCACAGATACCAAACATCACCAGTTCACCACCACCATGGCGCGCTTCCCCTCTTCAATCCCTCGGAACCTCCGCCCCTCCCAGTCCCGCCGTCGGCACATCCTCCTCGCTCTCCTCCTCCTCTTGTTCGCCCTCGCTTACTTTTTTCATTCATCCACCACCTCCTCACCAAGTGGAACCCACGGCACCGAATTCACCCGTCTACAACACCACATGAACGCCCCCTTACCAGTAAAAGCCCGTCAACAACAACAAACCAAACTCACCTCCAACACCTCCTTCGACTGGAGCAGCGTCCCCTACGCCTACCCCCCACCGCAGCCACTAAGACAGGTCCCAATCGGCCGCCCCGTCTCTCTTCCCCCCGTGCAGCATGCCTTCGGACCAGAGACTCCAACCGCTCGCAAGAAGCGCGAGTCCCGACGGGAAAAAGTTAGACAAGTATTCCTCAAAAACTGGATCTCGTACCGTGAGCGGGCCTGGAAAAAAGACGCTTTGCTTCCCGTTTCCGGCGGGTTCAAAGACCAGTTCTCCGGGTGGGCAGCCACGCTGGTTGATTCGCTCGACACGTTATGGATCATGGGACTCAGGGACGAGTTTGATGAGGCCGTGGAAGCGGTGGCGGGGATCGATTTCGGGATTACGAAAGATGGGAGTGGGCGGGTGAACATTTTTGAGACCAACATCCGGTACTTGGGCGGACTGCTGGCGGCGTATGATTTATCAGGACAAGAAATCTTGTTGGCCAAGGCCACGGAGTTGGGCGATTTGCTTTATGCGGGTTTCAACACGGAGAAGCGCATGCCGGTGGATTTTATCGATTTCGAGGGGGCAAAAACGGGGCAGGGACTGACGGTGGAGGAGAGCGTGGTGTCGGCTAGTCCCGGGACGTTGACGCTGGAGATGACGAGGCTGTCGCAGGTGACGGGGGATATGAAGTACTACGATGCGGTTTCCAGGGTCATGGACGTGTTTGAGTCTGGCCAGAACTTGACAAGGACCCCGGGCTTGTGGCCTATCTACGTGTCCATGGCGAGACAGGACGTGGTGAGTGGGAATCAGTTTGGGGTGGCGGGGTGCGCGGATAGTTTGTATGAGTATTTACCCAAGATGTATGCGCTTACGGGCGGGTTGGAGGCGAGGTATGAGAGTATGTCGAGGGCGTTTTTGGAGGCGGCGGATAAGGCGCTGGTTTTTAGGCCGATGGTACCGGGGAATGAGGATGTGTTGATGATTGGCACGGCGGATGTCACGGTTGATGGGAAGGAGGAGATGTTATTGAATCCGGAGAGCGAGCATCTTGGGTGTTTTGTTGGGGGGATTTATGGGTTGAGTGGCAAGTTGTTTAGGAGGCCCGAGTGGGTGGAGAGTCAAGGGGTCAAGATCACGAATGGGTGCGTTTATGCCTACAGGGCGATGCCGACGGGCATGATGCCCGAGAGGTATAACATGGTGCCTTGTCAGTCGAGGGATGATGAGGGTTGTAAGTGGAATGAGGAGCTGTGGGAGCGGGAGAAGAGGAAGAGACCCGAGTGGAAGAAACATCTGCCCAAGGGGTTCACGACGGCCAAGGATCCGAGATATATCCTGCGACCCGAGGCGATCGAGAGCGTGTTTGTCATGTGGAGGATCACGGGCAAGCCGGAGTTCCAGGAGGCGGCGTGGGACATGTTCAAGGCTGTGAGCAATGGGACCGAGACCGAGTTTGCGAATGCGGCCGTGTTGGATGTGACCAAGGCTGAGTATCCTCTGCCGAAGGAGGATTACATGGAGGTGAGTTTGTGTTTCTTTGCTCGTGATAACATGACAGCTGACATTGTGTACTATTTTGCAGAGTTTCTGGTTGGCTGAGACGCTCAAGTATTTTTATTTGGCTTTCTCTCCGCCGGATGTCATCAGTCTTGATGACTTTGTCCTGAACACCGAGGCGCATCCGTTTCGAAGGCCAAAGAAGCCAAGGGTGGATCGTCCGTTGAAGCTGTAAAGGGAATGTGCATACCTTATTCTGCTTCGCATAATCACGTTGACCATTCGCAGGGGTCGCGATTTTGTAATGGAAGTGACCATGGGCGGCATCCAACGTTGCAATCGACAACACCCGCACCTACCTAATCCGAACTGCCGATGCTCGGGAACCAGTGTTACAACTGCCGAATGCGCATCCATATTGCCATCTCGAGATGGCGGGGACGAGTCAGCGTTGGCCATCAAAAAGTAAGAAGTCATTGGGGAAGGAAGGAAGGCTGGGGAGATTACCTGCAGTCTATTGCAGAAGAAACGGGGAAGGTGCATGTCGACGTCTGCCTAACTCGAAAACTCGGACCATTTGGACGCTTTGACAACATGAGGAAGGCATGATCTGAGTCTCTGAAGGTGGTCAAATTTCGTGACCTTGCTGCGACTTTGCTCTTCCTGTAAATCCCTCCTCCTCCCAAGTACCTCTCCGGTACCCCGAGGACTTCCACCTCTCTCCTCCCGTTCATCCCCTCGCACTCATCTCTGCCATTGGGCTCGATCCGGCAAGTCGTTCATTTGTTCCAGTTCACCGCACCCCCCCAAGCAATATGCAGGAATAGTAAGCCAACATCCTTTTCGAAACAGAAGCGCATCAATGTTTGGTTGCAGATCACCATTGCCAAAGGTCTGAGCCCAACACCTACGACACCGGAGGACCCTGACGGTGACACAATCTGATCTCAAAGTTAAGGCACTGCCGCAACCATCCAACACATGCTCACCGAGGCACCCAATCACGTTTACACTGGAAGCTATGGCAAGCCAAAGGGACCTCGGAAAGCTTGCATGACGCTATGTAATGTGCACAGCAGATGGGCACGAGGGTATGCACCCTGTCGCTGTCTCGCTCCTTATCAACAAGCAAGCCCATCAATAACAAGCCCACGATCCCCAGACGTCCGTTGTCTGCAAGATAAGATTGACCTCTACAGAGAGCAGCTCGCTGAAATCACCATGGCCCATTCGATCGAAGAAACGGATCTGGACAAGGAGAAGCAGTTAGACGAGGTCCAAGTTGAAGGAAACAATGAGGTGAGAAGGCCCATCATCCAACACAGTCTTGCCTTCAATCAAATATGCTGACCTCACATGTACCAGTTCACCCCAACTTTCGACTTCTCCGCCGCTGAGGAACGAGCTCTGTTGCGCAAACAAGACTTGACCATCCTTCCGCTTTGCGCCGCCATCTACTTTCTCTGCTATCTCGACCGTTCCAATATCGGCAACGCCCGCATTCTCAACTCGACAACGCACAATGACATGCAAAGTGAAACCCATTCCTCGCAATACCAATTCAACATTGCCTTGATGGTTTTCCTTGTGGCATATGCCATTTTCGAGATCCCGTCCAACATTCTGCTCAAGAAGCTGCGACCTTCGCGATGGATCGCATTCCTCATGTTTTCATGGGGTGCCATAACCATGGGCCTCGGCGGTGTCCAGAACTTTTCCTCTTTAGCCGCAGTGAGGTTCATCCTTGGTGCTTCTGAAGCCGGTCTTTTCCCTGGGTGGGTACTAGGACTGGGACGTTCGCCCACTTCAATGTGCTAATCGGTGGCCAGTCTCGTATACTATCTGACCTTCTGGTACAAGTCCGACGAGCGTAGTGTCAGGGTTGCCTCCATTCTCGCCAGCGCCACGCTCGCAGGCGCCTTCGGAGGCGCAATTGCCTACGGCATCGGCCACATGAACGGCGCAAGCGGACTATCTGCCTGGCGCTGGCTCTTCATCATCGAAGGCGCACCCTCTTGCGTCTCGTCGCTCTTTGTCCTCTTCTTCCTACCAGACTACCCGGAGGAGCACTTCAAAGGAAGACAACGCGAAATTGCGCTGGCTCGTCTCAGAGTGGAAGGAAGCAAGAGACACCATCGTAGCATGACATGGGAGGACGCCAAAACAACGCTCACAGACTGGCGACTCTACGGTCACTACCTGATCTACTTTGGAGTGTCGGTTCCCTTCAGCTCGCTGTCGTTGTTCACCCCATCCATCACTGCCGGCCTGGGATACAAAGACCTCCGGGCTCAGTTGATGAGCGTCCCTCCTTATGCGCTAGCTTATGGTTAGTCTATGCATCTCTGGGACCAGCAAACCGGGACACTCCACTGACAGAAATACCTACAGTGACACAGATTGCTGTTTCGTGGTCGGCGGATCACTTCAACGCCCGTGGCTTTCATAGCGCCGTATTTGCGCTCATCGGTGCTGTAGGGTTTATGGCCTTGGTAACACTACCAGTAGATGCCTTCCATCAAAGATACGGTTGCCTCATCCTTGCATCGGCAGGTTCTTTTGCCTGTATCCCGCCACTGCTGGGATGGCTGTCATCGAATGTCTACAGTACGGCTTCAGTAGGCCTTGCAATTGCAATAAATGTGAGTTTCGGGGGTGGCATCGGTCAGATCCCGGGTGTTTGGATATACCCAAAGGAGGAGGCCTCTCTAGGGTATCCCACAGGCCACTGGACCAACGCGGGGATGCTTCTCATGGTTTCGGCAGGAGCAGCTGGTCTTCGTGTCTGGTACGGCTACAAGAATCGGAAGCTTCTTCGCGAAGCTAATGGACAGGAGGTACGGTTATTCAGACTTTGAGAGAAACGTTACGGTATAATGGAAGCATTTTCCTCAGAGCCGTTTGAACGTTGAAGTGGACATCTCCAGTCTCCCCAGTAGTGGGCTCAATCGTACGGCTCGTGGACACGCGATATATCTTTCAAACATGCAAGTCCCAGCAAGGTCCTTGCCATGGTCTGATGATTAAGAAATCTGATCTCTGATAGGTTGTGGAAACGGACAGTAACCTCCATCGGGGAATCTACTTTGGGGATCTAGTTCTAGGGGCCCAAGCATCGAACTGACCGACACTCGAGCTTGCCCCAGTAACAGAAGATGAAAGCAAGAATGGGGATACAGCGTGGAGCACCCTTCAGGTACCGCCAGTCTGGACCGGATAAAAGCTGGGCGCATGTTGGGCGACCAAGAGGGATCGTGCAGCACCAGTGTCAACATATTTATCTCGGATCCGACTTGTTTCCCCAAATCCTACCTGCCGGTAAGTTTCTCATTCTCCAACTGCCTTGTTAGTAGTGAACAACTCCAACGTTCCCCGCTCGAGGCTGTAACCTTCTTTTTCCTCGTCACTCGTCACTCGTCAACCAGGAATACCATGTAAGTCGTCGTACTTAGGCTGTGTTACCTTGCATATACTGGACAGCTCGAGGAAGCTTCATCCACGTCAACCCAAGGTTACCGGAGCTGGCTCCTTGTCAGCCCGGCCAACTCCAAGCGAGCCAAAAGTTGAAGGTGGAAATGAGTCAAGCGGGTAATTGGGGTTTATCATTAAACCCGCATGACCGATCAGTGACGGCACCTGTCAATTCTGCAGACTTGATGAACCTGCCCTTCCCTTATGCAGCGAGTCAGCTTGTCGATTCCCTGAGTCTCGTCACTTTGGGGAAGTCGATATCCAACCATGAAAAACAAACGGCCACGGTAACAGCGTTATTACGCTGTATATTGACCACTTCAAGCCGTAGGACTCTAGATGAATCCCAGCATGCCGGCTCACGCACATCCTCAAAACAATGGGATACACTCGGTGGGTGTCCTTGCTGCTGGCAAGTCATGCAATTCCTATGTGTATAACAAGTGGCCATCCGTAAATGAATGATGCCCTTTTTGGAGCCGAGAAACCATACCGCATACAGACTTTCACGTTCGGTCTACCACCTTCGGACCTTCGGTCCGCGGAACTTCCTACTGATTCACCTTCATCACCTTGACCGATCTCCTTGCTTCTTTACATAATGGCACGTATCACAGCCTCTATTACCGGGCTCATCGTTGCCCTCGCCATCGTCATCCAAGGTGTCACCGTACCCAGCGGCAGATCAGGATCAGGATGGTGGAAACGCGATATCCCGCCGCCGGCGTCAAGCTCGTCGGTAGCTCAACCGCCAGAACAGATAGCGACGCCACCCAATTGCAACAAGGCCTTCTTCACCAACATGCTACCGCCTGAAGCACTCCTGGAGAACATGACGGTTGTTCCGGAGGGCGGTAGTCATGGCGAGGGAAAGGCAAACATTGCGTATCCGACTGACCCTACGAACCTTGCTGCTCTGTGTGCCGTGACGATCAACGTGACTAGTTCGCCGTCGAGTAGCTACCGGTTTGGACTTTTCTTGCCGACGGAGTGGAGTGGGAGGTTTCTTGCTGTGGGCAATGGAGGGTTTGCGGGGGGGATTAATTGGCTTGATATGTATGTGCTGTGTTTCCTGTTCTTGCTCCCTTGCCTCCAAAGAGGTTATTAAAATATTCGTCGACAACGACAACCAAGTCCGTATCTTCCATGGCCGACCAGCTGCTAACCATCATGTCCTCCAGGGCCCCTGGCACACACTACGGCATGGCAACCGTCTCATCAGACCTAGGCCACAACGGGTCCGCAACCGATACATCCTGGGCCATCAACCAGCCCGAAAAGAAAATCGACTGGGGCTGGCGAGCCCTCCACGGCACTGTCGTCCTCGGCAAGAAGCTCACAGCCGCCTACTACAACGGCTGCGACATCTCCTACTCGTACTACAGCGGCTGTTCGACCGGCGGCCGGCAGGGTCTGCGCGAGATCCAAGAATTCCCTGACTCCTTCGACGGCGTGCTCGTCGGTGCTCCAGCCTGGTGGACATCCCACCTAAACAACTACATGACCCAACTAGGGATGTACAACCTCCCCAACACATCCGCCTCGCACATCTCCAGCGATTTATTGAAAGTCGTTGCCGAAGAGGTAGTCCGCCAATGCGATCTCGCTGATGGTGTCCAAGACGGCATCATTAGTCGTCCTGATCTTTGCGCCTTTGACTCTTCCCTCCTTTTGTGTCCTCCATCCAACTACACGGCCCCAGTCACCAACGGCACAGCAACACCAACACCAACCTGCCTAACCCGCCCGCAAATCGACACGCTCGAAAAAGTCTACGCAACCCATCACCACTCCTCAACACAAGAACTCATCTACCCCGGTCTAACCCTCGGCTCCGAAGCCCAATGGTTCACGGGCATTTTCGGCGGGACGACCAACCTCACCACCAACCAAGACGGCACGCCCTCCCCCTACGGCCTCGGCTACCAACGTGACTTTCTCCTCAACAACGCCACCTGGAATTACTCGGCCCTCTACTCAGACTCGCTAGTCGATCTCGCCGACCGCTTGGACCCGGGCGCAGCAACAGCCGATAAATACGATATATCAGCGTTCAAGTCCCGCGGCGGCAAGATCATCCTCTATCACGGCCTCGCGGACGGTCTGGTCCCCGCCAAGGGGACAGAACTTTATTATAATCGTACGATCAGACAGTTTGGCGGGTCGCTCTCCACTCTCGAAAACTTGCGGAATACCACGGGGTTCTTCAAATTCTTCGAGATACCGGGGATGCAACACTGCTGGGCTAGTCCAAAGGGGGTGGACGCGCCGTGGCATATTGGGGGCGCGTTTCAGGCGGGGGTTCTGGGGAGTGGGTTTTGGGGGGTGCCGGGGTTTGAGGGGAGTGAGGAGCATGATGCGTTGCTGGCGTTGAGGGGGTGGGTGGAGGAGGGGAGGGAGGTGAAGAGTTTGGTGGCTACTAGTTGGAGGGGGGGAGGGCTGAATGTTGGTGAGGGGGTGAAAAGGCAGAGGAGGGTTTGTGCGTGGCCTGGTAGGGGGGTTTTGAGGGAGGGGGTTATTAATAAGGCAGATGTAGTGAGTTTGGATAGCGAGGAGGCTTGGGAGTGTAAGTGGCCGGAGGGCGTGGAGGAGGAGGTAGAAGAGAGTAAACGGGGTTAGGGTTATACCATACAACCCCCCCGTGTAAGTGATAAGATAGCCGAGCTCCGAGATAGCGATAACGTTCCCACACTCAAACGCCTGGCCGTTTTCTTGGCATGAGGGGGTGGCATACACACACACACCGCTACTCAACCCGTAAATCCGTAAATTGTAACCTTTTACGACGATTTTTATATAGAAATTAAAATTCAAACTCTACCCTTTTTCGTTTAAAATAAATAAACCCATCGCAACAATACCTCTTAAAATAATCCTTAAGAAAGTTCCTACTTTGAAGCGGTCCTGTATTCGAAGCGGTACGGTCTCGGTCTAATTCGACGAAGGCTATAGCGAAGACGACTAGGAAGATCCCAGCGCAACAACTTTATAACGCGTATCCGCTCGCCCTAAAAAGAAGAGCCGTACCCTCGTCGAAGTTAAATAATCGATTAAAGCTATTACCGCCCCTAAGAATAAAAATAAGAAGAAGGCTACCCTTAAGAAGAAGGCAGTTCCTAAGAAGGTTACCCCTAAGTCGAAGAAGGGGAAGGAGCCCGCTACGCCCGAATTAAATCTACCTTTATCCCCTCCTATCTAATGGGCCGCTACCCCTATCGAACTCTCTAGCAATAAAGACAAATTCTTTAGCGACGACGAAGTCGAATAAGAATTCCCCATCCACCTTACCCCTAAGAAAAAAGCTTTCGAAACTTCGTTTTACTATTCTAATAACGATAACGATAATAAAGTAGCCTCCCTAATTAGGCCGACTACTTTTAAACTTCAATTTCGACTTCAATTTACTTCTATATCCTCTACCCGCAAACCGGCTACTCTAGCCCCGCCTCTTAAACTTATTTACCCTCTATTTATTTAAATATAATTTATTATTATAAACTCGTATATATTCGTTAGTCGTAATAAACCGTCCGCTATTAAAAATTATAATTTATATAAGGAAGTTAAAATCGAATAAAATAACGGCGAACTTTATTTATAGTAATTTAAGATTAGCCTATTCAAAGAGATTAGAAAACTATAGTTTAATTACGTATAAAATAGAGAAAGTCTTTTCGCACGGTTACGATTGTCTATTTGAACGGTGATCCACTTTTTCCCTCATATATATCCTTAACCCTACTGTCCCCTCCCCGCCAGTACTAGTTTCGCTCGTACCGCAACCGTTAAGCCTCTAAATTATAGCCTATTATACAATCTAACCCCTACACAGCACACATACGCTAATAGCCGTAATAATTGCTAATAGTCATAATAGCCGTAATAGCCGTAATAGCTATAACAATTGCTAATAGCCGTAATAGCTGTAATAGCTATAATAGTCGCTAACAACTATAATAGCCATAATAATTGTAATAGCCGCTAATAGCCGTAACAATCGCTAGTAGCCGTAACAGCTATAATAATCGCTAGTAGCCGTAATAGTCACTAATAGCCGTAATAATCGCTGACAGCCGTAACAGCCGTAATAGTTGTAATAGTTATAATAATCACTAGTAGCCGTAATAGCTATAACAATCGCTGGCAGCCGTAATAGCCGTAACAGCCGTAACAGCCGTAATAGCCGTAACAATCGCTAATAGTTGTAATAACTATAACAATTGCTAATAGCTAATCGCTAACAGCCGTAATAGTCGCTAACAGCCGTGATAGGTACGTATTTAGTTTGGGCGCTGCGGTCTAATGTTACGTATAAAAGAATAGTATTGCCTAGATTTCTGGGCGAAATTTTCAAAAGAATATATATAACATCTGTGGCCGCGCGAGGGTTAGAGATATGTGTGAGGGAAAAAGTGGATCACCGTTCAAATAGACAATCGTGACCGTGCGAAAAGACTTTCTTATAAAATATTATTAAAATAATTGCAACTATAGAAATAAAATATTAAATTTCCTTTTATAACGTTTCGTATATTATTACTATATAGGATAATTATTACGTTAAAATTATAATTTATAATAAAATTGTCCCTAATAACGAGTTTTCTAATACGTATAGTAATATTAATTATAAAGTAGTTATAAAATCGTACTTTCGTTACGTTAACTAATACTATATTTTTACTATATCCTTTAAATTTCAATTAACCGAACCGCCTATTAGCGAACTAATAATACTCCCTCTTTCCTTTATTTTAAATATACCTTCTATATTAATACCTTTTTATAGTATACTAAACCCCTTCGTTATAGCGGATATTCCTTATACACAATCTTCGTATAGTTTTTATACCCTAGGGACGAAGAGTAGCGCTAATATTAGGAGGAAGACTATTACTAATATAATACTATAGGAAGTTAATTATTTTAATAAATTAAATTGCGAGCGAAAGGTATGTACAGGTAGGGTTAAAATTAAAGGTACTACGTATTAAGAATTCGTATAAATATAGAAGTATAATAACGGTTACTATTACTATAATTATAATAAGGGTATCAATTATAAAATATATTATATCTTTAATAATAATAAGAACTATTATAACTTTATAATTAAAAATATAGGTAAATAGGCTAAAATTATTTCTATAAACTCGGCTACCGTACAAATACTACCTAATCTAATATTATATAAAATAATTATAATAAAGAATATTATAAATATTACTAATAGTGGTAGCGGTAATAGAAGAAGGAGGCGCAATAGTAATAATAATCTCCCTATTAATATTAATATTATTAATAATATTAATAGCGGTAATAATAATACTAATATAAAGACTATAAATAATTTATTATAAATTATACTAAAGAAGGACGATTTTAGAAGGCTATATCTATTTCTATACCTTTATATACCGTATCTCCCGCCTTACTATCTATTATATTAATACTTCCCCCCTTACTTCTAACCCCCCTAATTCCTTTATCCTCCTTATTACCCCCTTTATACCGCTAGCGGCTCTATAACTACTACTATACTCGCTAATAATCATAATATATCTCATCTCCTAATACTTAATAGGGCAATAATTATCAATTCGGCTACGCCGTCTAAATATTAAACTATAGCCTTCTATAGGCAGCCAACCAATTATAAAACTTTCGTAATTAAGCGCGCCAACCCCCCTCCTACCTTATTTACAACTATTATTACTAATAATAAGAGGATTCCGCGGGTATTGCTATCGACCGTACTACCGTCGGTAGCCGACGAGAAGGAGGAATATAAGAAGGAGGAGGAGGAGGAGAAGTATAAGGAAAAATTAGAGAAGTATAAAGAGGGGGTTAGAGAATCCTCTATCCTTTATTTATTTACACCGTAATCTTTCGGCTTATACTCGTTACCGCCACCGCCTACCCTATTTAACTAGTTAATATAAAAATTTATTACCGAATTCTTTAAAACCTTTTATAAAAATTATTATATTAGGAAATTATTAGAGTCGACGATAGTATATAGGGCTTTTATTGCTTTATAGGAGAAGTTTTATAACTTAATAGCGCCGGCCGATATATTTGCGCTTAGAGAATAGCCGGCAACGTAGTTTATATAGTTAGGCTTCTCGCTAGAACTCTATACGGCCTTTAAAGGTAATATTAAAGATTTCTTTAAATAGGAGTACGCGGTACTAATATTATAATTAAATTATAGTAGGTATGCCCTCTATCTTACTTTTTCGATATTCTAGTTAATTAGTATATTAATTTAGATCTACAGTTTAATACTATTCTCGAATTTAATATCGCTAAAGCTTTAGCTTCTATAGCGGGTAGTACTACCGTTAGCGGTCCTAGCGAGCGATAATTCGAGCCGATACAATATATAGCGAAAGAGGGGGATTTTTAGCACTTTAGTATTATTAAATAGATATATAGATTTGGTATTTCTGGTATTTCTGGCACTAGATTATAATATAACCGACTTTTATTTCTAGACTCCTTAGTATTTTCTAAACTATACTACTATCGCCCAATTATATTACTAGTCCGTTTAAATTCTTTTAACTCTTTAATATATATTGTTACGTAATTTTTATTTATATTATTAATATCCTCCATCGCTAATTTCGCATTTCTAAAGTAGTTACAAATTTATTTAATATAATACCTAATTATTATTACTATCCGATATAGAAAGGTAGGAAATTCGCTATTAGGTATACTATTACTACTCTTTTTACTATATACCCGCTTTATATACTTCTTAAAATTACCGAAGTACGCTTCGATCGAATTAAATTCTAAAGAGTATAGCGGTAAATATTAAAATAATATACTAAACTTCGTATACGCATAATATATTTCGTTACGAAGATACTAATTAGCGTTATTTATTATTAAAATACTATTACAACTAGGGAAAAGGTTTATTTAAAGGAGGAATCTCCTCTCTAATTATATTATAAAATTAAGGATATTTATCACACCCTTAAAAATTAGTAATTTGAATATACTATTAACCAATATACCCGGGAGGAGGTAATACTATTTACTACGTTCGAACGTATTTATTAATATTATAATAACGCTACGGGGTATTTATTTAATATAACGAACTCTATTTTATTAATTTATATTAAATTCGTCGTAGAAAATAAATATCTCTATAGTAAATAATAATATTTTTATTATTTATTCTATTACTAATTAAGGCTATTATTATATTACTTTAAATACTAATTTCTTCTTCTTCTAACGCTCTTAACGAAAGTGCCGCCGTACGGTCTCGGTCGATATATATATATTATAATCGTTAATAAAGAATTTATATATTTCGTCGAAATATATATTTAGCTTTAGAATTAGTAAATTAATAATCTCCTACTCGATATTAGAGACGGCTATTCTAATATAGAATTAATATAGTAATATATTTCTATCGCTTATATAGGGAGCTTTTTAATATTTTAAGGTATTTAAGTCGGTAAAAACAGCTTGCTAGTAAATTCGAAATTGCATTTATATTTTTATACGGTACGTACGTATATACTTATAGCGATAGCGATATTACGAATAGGTTCGCCGCTATAAAGTATTAAATTTATAAGCGCCTTTTAATTATTATTAATATAAATTATTATTGTATTAGAATAATACGATAAAAAATAGATTTAATAATAAAAGTGAATGTTAGCGATATGAGCGATTAAGATTATATGAGATTTAGTATAAAAATCGTTGAGTTATGATAGGATATAATTGATCTGTTCGCGGTATTGAGCCAGATTATCGATCTGTGTCGGTGTGTGTGTGTGTGCCACCCCTTCATGCCAAGAAAACGGCCAGGCGTTTGAGTGTGGGAACGGTTTGGGAGCTATGACCACCGCTGCGTGCGGGAGAGGCCGTCAATCGTCCCGTCCGGCCAAATTCCCGAATTCCCAATTCCATCCCAATCCAGTTCCTCTTCTTCCTCCAGCCTTTGGTCACAACGCAACACAAGGGCGCAACCCCGACGACATCGCCCGCCCGCCCGCCATGCCTCGAATCCCCACCGTCGAACTCAGTAGATATCTACTGACCGGTCACATTGCCTCTCCCGCTTGCCTTGGTCGCACCCGCGCCGCACTTCCTGCCGGCAAGAATGCGCGCGCTGCTCTCCCATGGCGACAGCAGCATCTTCAGCCTCGTCTTCAACAGCAACAAGCTCGATACCTAACGACCGAAACGAACACCACGACGACGAACGCCTCGACCCCTCCTCCACCCACCGCCCCGTTCCGCAAACAGCTAAAAGAACAAGCCAAAGCCCTCAAGAAATCCGGCCAGAAGAAGAAAAAGTCCAGCGACAACCAAACCGTTCCCGGCTGGGAACTTACCGTCGGCATCGAGATCCACGCCCAGCTCAACACGGCCCACAAGCTCTTCAGCTCAGCAACCACATCATCCTTCAACGACAGTCCCAACACCCACGTAGCCCCCTTCGACCTCGCCCTCCCCGGCTCCCAACCACTGTTCCAGCCCGCCACCCTAGTGCCAGCCATCCGCGCGGCTTTAGCCCTCAACTGCTCCATCCAGCCTGTGTCGCGCTTCGACAGGAAACATTATTTCCACTGGGACCAGCCTTCCGGATACCAGATTACCCAGTTTTACGAGCCGTTTGCCAAGGATGGATACATTACCTTGTATGCGCGGGATGGGATCGCTGCTGAGGATGGGGAGGAGGTGAAGGTGGGAATTAAGCAGGTGCAGATGGAGCAGGATACGGCCAAGACTACGGCGCAGCCGGGGGAAACGCAGTGGTTGGATTTTAATCGGGTGGGGGTGCCGCTTATTGAGATTATTACGCTTCCCGAGATACATCATCCGGCTACGGCGGCGGCGTTGGTGAGGAAGGTGCAGATGGTTTTGGGGAGTGTGGATGCTTGTGTCTCAGGGTTAGAGGAGGGCGGGTTGAGGGCTGATGTTAATGTTTCTGTGCGCCGTACGGGGGAGAGCGGACTGGGGCAAAGAACGGAGATCAAAAACCTGAGTAGTTTCAAAGCCGTCGAAGACGCCGTCATCGCCGAGCGGGATCGGCAGATCAAGCTGTTGGAGTCCGGAGGCAAAGTTCTGGGAGAAACGAGGGGGTGGTCGTTGGGAAGCACAGAAACAAAAAGACTGAGAGGAAAAGAAGGAGAGGTGGATTATCGGTATATGCCTGATCCCGATCTAGGGCCCGTGGTTATCGGGGACGATTTGGTGCAAAGGTTAAAAGAGACCATGGGGACGTTGCCTGACGCGGAAGCCGACGCGTTGATGGAACGCTATCATCTCAGTGCGAAGGATGCGTTGGCGCTGATGTTACTTGATGGCGGAGCGAGGGTTCAGTACTTTTATAATGTTCTGGATTCGCTTGAGGAACGCATTGCGGCGACGGCTGCTGAGGAGGGGCAGGGGCAGGCTATCCCGGAAAAGGGAGCAGAACACGCGACGCTGGCTGCTAACTGGTGTTTACACGAACTGGGCAAGCTCGCTGATTCTGCCTCTTCTTCCGAGTCTTGCTCTTCAGGTCTGGAAATGACTCCCCAAGGCGAATCACCCCTCGTCCCATCCTCTTCCTTGGCGGCTATCCTCTTCCACCTCCACTCCCGCTCCATCACCGCCAAAGTCGCCAAAGACCTCCTCTGGGCCGTCTACCGCGGCGAGGTTCCTTCCTCCTCCTCCTCCTCCGGTGATCCTAGCCAAGGCCGCCGCCAGGATGGAATCACAGCCTACATCACCACCCACAACCTCTGGTTCAAGGAGCTTTCCGAAGCAGAATACGCGAAGCTGGCGGACGAGGTCATACAAGGCGAGGAGAAGGTCCTGGGTGAGTTTGTGAAATGGAAGCAAGGGAAGATGAAGGCGTATCCTCAGGGGAAACTGATGTACCTTGTGGGAAAGATGATGAGAAATGGGCCGGAAGGGAGGGTGGAAGCTAATGGGGCGGAGAGGGTTTTGAGGGCGGTTTTAGAGAGGTGGGTGGAGCAGAGTGAGGGTGGACAGTGAGGGACTACTTAACCAAGGCCAATGGTGTTTTGTCGTCTTGGATGCCATGGGCTTTACTTTACCTCGATAACACGGCTTTCAACGCGGACCGGACTTCTCGGACTTCAACTGGCGTAAGAGAAAGTCCATAATTGATGCCAGAAAGTCACGAGGATTGAGGTTGAAAGTGGACCGTTCAGGGTTTGATGTCGACGAGCATATGCAAGCAAGGCATCAATCATGTCAGGGCATGCAGGCGTGACTGCTTGTTGGAATGCAGAGGAGTCGGACGGTTGGACATGATAGACGTTAGGGTCGAAGCTTGTGATGCTGGAGGAAGGTGCAGTGCAGATGGAGATGGAGCAACCTCTCTGGGGACCGAAGAGAAAACAAAAGGGTCAAGCCACGGATCAGGCATGATATACAATACCGTTGACTCTTTCAGTTCACGTTCTCATTCTCTCCTGCAGGAGTTCCCAACATGCTATCTATACACTGCATCGGGCTGGACAGGAACCGCATCCCATGACAATCAGCGTTTCCCATCGTTCTTGCACCTTTCATGTGCAAAGTGACGATGTGTTTGTCAGCCGTTTCCACGGAGGCAAGCAGGCAGGCAGGCAGGCAGGCACAACTTTCAGTATAAAGCACGGCTTGGTGATGGGGCGTTTGAGAAGAACTCTCTTCTTCTCGTTCTCCTCTTCTTTGTTTAGCATTTCGAACCATCACCTCTCAACCCAACAAGTCATCCTTTCTTGGAAATATTCTTATTCACTACATACTACTACTCGATATTCCTGTATTATTTTGGTTCATCCCGTCAGTTCTGTCGGCTTTCTTCTGTTCATGTCCATGCTGGTCATCCATCCGTAAACGACCGGACCTTGGATCTCACGCATCGCCGTCTCCCTCCAATTTGAACTACTTGGTCTCCCGTTCAAGCATCGCCAGTCCACAATATCCACCTATCATGGCGTGGCGAGTGAATTTGATCCATTCCCTCTTCTCCGTTCTTGTCCTCAGTCAAGCTATCTCGGCCATTGACTTCGGTCAGTCGTACGGCTCTAGTGATCCCAACCTCCTTAGCCCTCGTCAGTACACCGAGGACGACCTCGACGAGACAAGCGGCCACGTCAGCTTCCATCCCGAAGGTGCCACCGAGGGATTCAAATGTCACTATCCGGGGCTCAACTCAAAGGACTGGGAGGGTTGCAACGAAGGCGCTGATAGTAGATGGTGCTGGATAAGACAAACTGAAGCCAATAAGGACGAGTCAACAAGAAAAGCGTACACTGTCACAACGGACTGTAAGTGCTGCTCTCCCACCCTCTATCACTCATGCCACTCTGTCTCGGCTTATACTGACGCGAAAACCTTTGGTCCTTTACCTAAACAGACGACAACTACGCTCCTGTTGGAATCCAGAGACACGTACGTCGAGCCCTAATCTCCGTACCAAGACATGGACTTGCATCTGACAGTCAATTCAGTATTACCTGGACATTGCCAAGCACACCATTGCCCCCGATGGAACCCCGCGAGAGGCCCGTCTCTTCAACGGCACCTATCCCGGACCCCTCATCGAAGCTTGCTGGGGAGACACGGTCATCGTCCATGTCACCAACAAGCTTGACGACGAAGGAAGCGTCATACACTGGCACGGTCTTCGTCAATATTGGAACAACGATCAGGACGGCGTGGCCTTGACCCAGTGTCCTATCGCCAGGGGTTCCACGTGGACATACAACTTTACTATGCTGCAGTATGGGACGACGTGGTATCATAGCCATTACTCTGTGCAGGTAAGCCGATCCGAAAAGGCCTACAACCTGTGCTGACGCTAACATACTCCATCAGTACGCCGATGGAGTCCTCGGACCCCTCATAGTCCATGGCCCAGCCAGCGCCCCTTACGACGTTGCATACGCATGGCCACACTTCATGACAGACTGGGTGCACAGAAGGGCTGAGGAAGAGTTCGAAAACGAGAAGAGTTCCAAGGTTCGTGGATCAAAGGCAGACAACATCTTGTTGGATGGGATGGGCAGAAGTCCGAAAGCGGCATCTGCTTACGATGGCGAAGACATTCGCTCGTCGTATCCCATCACTGAGATCCTTCCTGGGCAGAAGGTCCGTTTGAGACTTATCAATGGGGCGGCCGGGACGTCGTTTATCTTTTCCGTGGACGGACACAAAATAGAGGTCATTGCCAATGATCTGGTGCCTGTCAAGCCAATAGTCGTGGACTCGCTTCTTGTCGCCATTGGTTTGTTGTCACCCCTTTCTCTCTCCCTACAACCAAAGACTAACAAACAATCACAGGTCAACGCTACGATATCATCGTTCAAGGTCTTAAAGACCCTTCTCATTCGGGAAACTACTGGATCCGCACTCAGCCCGCGGATGGCTGCAATACCTTTCGCAACGGAATCTTCGACAGCACCGACAGCACGAATCCGGATCCCCTCGATACACGAACCGGAATCCTTCATTACGACATGCCCAACGCCACGTACTTCTCCCTTCCCTATTCGACCGAGAACAACATCGAAGATTACTCGTGTGCCCGTATATCGGAGCAAAACTCACTCCGCCCCGTGGTTCCCTGGACCATCTCAAAAACGCCGCTAAACAACCTCGCCCTCTCGACTTTCTATCCTGCTCACCAGACCAAGGCTGACGTTAAGTATGGCAACTACACACACTGGCTGCTCCGTCTGGACCCCCTGGTCGAGAAAGAGGGAGGCATCAAGTTCCACAATCCCCTTTTTGCCAACTTCAGCACTCCGTCGCTCCTCAACCTTACTCGTATCGGTCATGGGGAGAACGATAATGTCGTTCGGCTCCCTTACTCTTCAAACTCAAGTGACTTTATCCACATGGTCATCGACGGCTCCTTGTTGCCTGTCACTAAGCATGCTGACTTGGATCCGGACGTCATTCCCCGCCTCGCGCACCCGATGCACTGGCATGGATCGGATGTGGTTCTGCTGGCCCAGAGTGATCAGCCGTTTGACCCGGCTACATCCCTGGATACTTGGAACTACGATAACCCGCCGAGACGTGACACTATCATGGCACCCGCGGGGGGGTATATCGCGGTGGCGTTTAAGCCGGATAACCCGGGTGTGTGGCTGGTTCATTGCCATATTGCGTGGCATGCCAGTGCTGGGTTGGCGTTGCAGATGGTTATTGATGATGGTCATAGTTTGGCCCAGGGTATGCTCGGCGATGGGAAGCTGCAGAGATTGCGTGATGGGTGTGATGAGTGGAAGGCGGATTTGGGTAGGTTGGTGGCTAATAAGAAGGAGGATTCGAATGTGTGACACTTCTGCCTAGGCTTGAATTGTTTCCTTGGTTTGCTTGTTAGATGGCATGCGTTGCTGCATTTTGAATATGGGATAAAGAGGCACATGGGAGCGAGTCGTTCATTCATAGACTGACCACACACGCACATAAGGACGACAGGGATCGGACCGGACTGATATCATCAGTTTGAAGGGAGTAGCGTTAGGACAGACATCATTAGTATCGTAATGGTTAAACAGTAATAACTAAAATAAACAAGATTGTGAACAACACACAGGGTATCTCGACATGACATGATGGAAAAGACAGACTAGACTGTTGAGCACACGCCAAACACCAACACCAAGCTTGACAGCCACCTTTTTTTTGCTGGCATCATTCACCTCCTTCCCATCGACTCCTTGGTCCTACCATCATCATCATCATCGCCATCGCCCCATGGTTTCATAGCAGGAACATGTGCCAAGTCGTTATCGCTCCCCTGGCTCGGATACAAAGGCCACTCGGTCATTCTCTGTCCCTGCGTATCAGGTGTTGATGACCTTGTCTGATCATATGCGATGGTCACCTCCCTCTCCTTGACATTTTTTCCCGGTACGTGCACAACACCTCTGTGCCCGTGGGTTTGACCACTGACACTTTCCCTTCCGGACCCTCCTTCAGCACTCGCCACGCTCAAGGCACAGCCGAGTGTGCTTAGTCGTTTTATTATTACTGGCTTTCCGTTTTTGTCATGTCCACTGACACTTTGTTGTAGATGAGCCGTCATATCGCTTTCCCTTCCGGACACTCCTTCAGTATTCGCCACCGCCACGCTCAAGGCACTGCCAAGTGTGCTTAGTCGTTTTATTGTTACTGGCTTTCCGTTCTTGTCATGTCCGCCGTGTCCGCCACTGTCGGCTGCGGGGTGCAAATGATGCACATGCACCGCCACATGTCCATGTCCATCTTTCGTCCCTCCCTCACTTGGACTCCTCCCCGTACTCCCCATACCAGCCTCCTCATCTTTCGTCCCTCCCTCACTTGGACTCCTCCCCGTACTCACCATACTCTCCCTCGTCAAGTTTAGGTTTAGACTCCCAAAGAGTCCCCGCCGCTTACTTCTCCCCGTACTCCCATTACTCTCCCTCGTCAAGTTTAGGTTTAGACTCCCAAAGAGCCCCCGCCGCTTACTTCTCCCCGAACGACGCTTGCTGGTAACAGTGGTGCTGCTCCTCCCGGTCCCCTGCGTCCCTTCCGGGCCCGCGCCGGCGTACATGTCATTGTCATGCCGACATGGATTCTCGAGGCTACCGAGGTTATAAAATATGAACTCGGCCGGCGGCGGCGGCGGCCGCGGTCCTCGGTACTCGCGCAGCAGCGCGCGAAGGATAGGTATCGACGCCGCCATGATAGTAATGGCGCTCTCGGCGATCCCAAGGATAACAAGGTTGGTGCTCGCAAAAGTAAAATTAGAATTGCCAATAGCCGGCAGCTCCGTAGCCTTAACAATACTAATAACGCCGGCGAACACGCCCATGGACATGGCGACCAGCACGCCTAGCTTTTCGTGGCGGTTTATTTGCATGCTCAGCGTCAGGCTCCAGATGATGTGCCACGGCAGCACGGCTAGCACAATGTCCATGGCCCCGCTGTACACGGCCGTGAACATGTTGTAGTGGATCTGGATCTGCTTGGCCATGCAGTGGCCCGGTAGATCGGGCTGCCAGATCTTGGGGATCGGGTCGCATTGGCCCCATGTTAGGGCGACGGCGACGCCGAGGCTGAGGTTGATGCTGAGGATGATGAGCCGGATTAGGAGGCGCACCCAACTGTCTTGGGAGATGCGGAGGACGGTGATGGCGAAGCTGGTTTTGGACCATAGGGCGGCGAGGATGGAGAAGGTGCCGGCTAGGTTGGTGATGAGGAGGTAGTGGTTTAGGACGGGGGCGGATTGGGAGGGGTTGAAGAGGGAGGTGGGGAGGCCGAAGCCGAGGGTGGTGGAGTAGTGGATGAAGGATGTGGAGGTTGCTAGGGAGATCTAGATGTTTTATCATTAGTGGTTTTGTTTCTTGCTTGGGTTTGTTTTTGTGTGTTTTGTGGTGGTTTTGTTTTGTTTCTTGTTTTGGGGTGGTGTGCAGCCCCTGAATGGGAAGAGGGCTAGAAGACCAAGTGGAAGAGTGGAAAAGGGGTTGAGGATAAAGGACGACAATGACATACCCACGATATAATCAAAACGTGATCATCCCACCACAACCCTCGCACACGATATCTCTTGCAATAAATGCGCAACCCCAAAAACAGAGCGGCGAGGGCGGTAAGGAACCAGCAGCTAAAGTTGACTTGGGTCACCCTCGACTTGTGATAGTCTTCTTCTGGGATCACCTTGGTGTCTGTATCCGTGTTGTTGTTGTTGTTGTTATCCGCCCCCCTTTCCTCCAGGTGGATGACCATGGCGTTAACAGCATGGTGAGCGGCCGCTTTGACAAAAAAAGAAGCTGTTGTTCCTACTGTTGAGGCCATCAGGAGGTTATTGTTGATGTTTTGGTGGTGAAGTTGATGATGTCGGTACTTGAGCGCTCGTCTCCATCTACCGTTTCTCTCTGTCTCTTTCCGATTATACCAAGAAACGGGTTCGTCGTTTATCAGATGACAGAGGGGGTTTGATGGAGAAGGCAGATTGGGACGGGCGGGACACCGTGGATGGAATGGGATAGCCAAAGTTTGGTTCGGGTCCGGTATATTGATGCAGAAATGGGAACCTGGGCTGAAGTTGTACCTACGGGGTAGACGGAAAGCAATGAAGGCCAAGGGCAGCGGGAGTTGATGAGTCGGACCGAAGACCATGTAAGAGAGACTTTCTGCTGCTTCTTCTTCTTCTTAGTAATACCCCCAAGCTATCTGTTTGTAATGGGTAATTTAGACGAGAAAGCGGGAGGGTTGTCATGTAGCTAATCAAAACAAAAACCAACAAGGAAAAAGAGACGGAAAACGGGATATGTGAGACGGAAAAGGACGGGAAGGAAGACGAGACAAGACGGAGAATAGACGGAGACCAACGCCGGCGGCATGGGATGACCATCAAGATATGGGGTAAAAGCGGCCCGCGTCTTGTCAAGGGCTCAAGGTGCCTTGTCAGGGTCTGGAAGCAATGAACCGAGAGAGGGAGATGTGAATAAACGTCCGACCACGACCGGTTGGGCGACCGGTAGGCGAGACCGTTGACCAAAAATTGTAAAGGATCCGTCCGGGGTTAAGACTTATCTGAGAGGGGTGGGATTCGTAACTTCTCTTCCCTCCTCCTCCTTTGCACGTTCCACGTCTAGATCAAATCTAGACTCCAATGTGACGCTGGTTTCAGGGGACAACACAAGCGAGTTCCTAATCTGCGTAGGGTGCTTCAACTTCCAAGACTTTTTGAGTCTGCCACGGTATCACATACTATTCCCAACACATAATGGAACTCGTACGTGGTGGGGATAGGGGAATGGCATGAATTCATGATGAATGTTTGGTGCACGGGCACTAACGACTCTTTCCTTGCTTGGTCTCCTAGCCTGCTTAGAACTGGTCTGCTTATTGTTGACGGTTTGACGCCTTGATTGTCTGTGCGTAAAGTGGTCATGTTGATGTAGGATTTAGTGATTTTGAGAGGGGGATGATTCTGTTGGTTCGGACTCGGTGGTGTTGTAGTCGGCGAATGTGTCTTTTAAGGAAACGGAATGCTCTCCGTGGACAAAGATCCGGCACTAACAATTCGCTTAAACACCGCTAAAGGGGCGCTACGAAACAGAGCGCACCGTCCCTCTTCCCCCGCATGAACCCCTGATCTCAACCAAAACAAATGGCGGGCAGATGGCGGCTTGGGCTGGTGGCTGCCGCTGGCGTGACCTGTGCCTGGTAGGGGCCCTGGTTTCACACTACCGAACGGTGGCTTCCTCGTGGCTTTTTCCCAGCATGCAATATCAAGCCACAGTCTTCCTCCTGGTAACCTTCAACCAAAAGTCCTCCACCAGCCAAAAAGCAAAGTCGTGAACCTTCAATGGCTTCGAGGCATCGATCGGCGCCATGTCGTACCTCCTCAGTAGCTGCTCGTTTGTTAGCTTCAACATCATCACCCAACCCATTACAGCCACACCCCTACCCCTCCTAAGGGGGGAAAAAAAGCAAAAACTCACCTCAACAAAGACCTTGTTCAACTCCAAAAACGCAATATGCTTCCCGATACACTCATACTTTCCATTTCCAAAGATCAAATCCGCCGTTCGGCTCATGTGCGCATACCGGTCCTTGTCCTCCCTCGCCGCAACAGTCCACCTGTCAGGGTTGAAAATATGCGCATCCTCACCAAACACCTCTTTGTCGCGGCACAGATGCATAATGTTGAAAGCCATCTGCGTGCCCTCGGGCATGTAGTATCCGTGGATAGTGATGCCGCCCTTAGGGACGCACTTGGGCATCACGCCCGTGGCCGGAGGGTACAGGCGCAGACCTTCGCGGATGACGGCTTGTAGGTAGGGGAGTTGCATGGCTTCGGCGTTGGTAATGGGGGTGGAGATGCGGCCGTGGGAGATGGCGGTGTCGATTTCGTGGCGGAGGGTGGTCAGGGCGCGGGGGTTGGTGATTAGTTGGAGCATGGTCAGCCGGATGGCGTTGGAGGTTGAGTCGGAGCCGGCGGGGCTGGAATGTCCTGTTAGTCAGGTGAGTGGGAGGGGAGAGGGAGAGAGGGAGACTCACAACTCGAGCATGATCTCAGCGAGAAGCTCGTCGCGGGTGAGGCCCGAGTCGATAAAGGCTTGCATCATATCGTCTCCTCTACCGGCGTATTTGTCCTTTTCGAGAGCGTCGAGGCGTTTCTGGATGCGCTTGCTCGTTATCCTGCTTTTCGTCAGTCTTCTCCCAGTTCCACACCCAGATCACCTACCCAATCATCCTCCCAAACCCAACCTCATCTCCCTCACTCCCCAACACCGCACTAAAAGGCCACGACCTCAAGATTGTGTTGATGGCAGGATAGGCCATCAGCGTCGGCACCCAGGGCACGAACTTGTCATTGACCTCGATAAACCCGTCCACGTCCCGGTCCTGCTCGAGGTAGCCCGAGGCTTCGGAGCTGTTGAGTTCCGTCATGACGTCGATGGTGAAGAACTGTGCCTTGTGGGCGAGCTCCATCGGCCGCAGCTCGGTGTCGGTAGAGATGTATTTGCGCTCGATCAGGTTGATCCATCGCTCCATGTTGTTGTCGACGCGGCGCTCGAAGAGGCCGTTGTCTTTGCCGTACGTGTACTGGTGTTCCGTTGGGGTCAGTGGGTGTAGGGGCATGACGGCAAGAGAGTGAGAGAGCGACTTACGCCCTTAGCAAGCTTCTCCCTCAACACCTTCCTGTCTTGCTCGTCGGTCATGGAAAACAAGTTGTGCACGTTCTTCAGGTGCTTGCTGCCCTGGTACCACCATGCTTTGTTAAAGCCACCGTGGACGGCGTTGACCACGCGGGCCGTGTCGGCATCGCCGTACATGACTGTGTCGGGGGCAATGCGGAAGAGGGGACCTACGTATCAGTCGAAAGGCGTCAGTTGATGTCTTTTCTTCTTGTTCTTTCTCCCGCGCACTCGTTTCCATTGCACGGCACATACCATATTGCTTCTGCAGAGCATGATAGTCATACGACATCCTTCCGTTCCACGCGCACTTCACCAGAGTGAACCTGGTGAACGATGACAGGAAGGGACCAGGAATATGACGAAGCTTCCACCATTGTCGGATATCGCTGATGACGAAGTAGGACAGGTAGAGCACCACTCCGGTCACAATCAGAGCGACTGGAGACTGAGAAGCATTGCCGGCCAAGCCAGTGACATGTTCGAGGAGAGCCATGTTGTCAAGTGTCTCTGTTCAAGCGTCTGGAGCAGAGAACTTGCCTAGATACTGAGAAGGAGAGAAACCCCGGTGAAACGGAGGGGAATGAGGGGATATATGCCCCAGGACTCTTTGGAGGGGAAGAGTGAAGACTGCTATGAGTGATGTACCCTCTTGGCCGAGAAGCGTCGCAATCTCCTCACCACGGATCTTCAACCTGCTACTGCAGTGAGAATCAAGACGACTCTGTAGGTCTTGGCGACTGGGATCGGGATTTTCAACTCGGTCGATATCAGTCGACTTGCTCTTGACCCCTCCACGTACTTCAGTTCCATGCTCTATCATGGCTTTTTTTTTTTTTTGATTCGTTTTGTCACCCCCGGGGGAGGGCGAGTGAAGGAGTGTTGGCGTTGATATCATGATACAGACCATAAACTGCATGGATCCTGTCGTGTAATAGTGATACTTAATCATCACCGCTTTCGAAGCCGCTTTCAACATTTCATCGGAGAGGGGCTCATAGCTCATGAACAATCACCGAGTGTCCATTGGCGCTCCATGATTGCCGTTCGCAGGTTGATTGTGTGCACAATGGGACCATGCCAATGCCGTGTTGCCACTAATTCACAACCCGCAGAACCATTGCCACGCAAGGTTGCATTATAGCTTTGTCGAGTTCGGACGGTTGCCCGTGATATCCGTGGAGCGTTGCAGTAGGGAAGTTTGCAATTCTGGGCAAGCAACCCGTCAAGAGGGCAGGGCCTCGGCAAATGCAAGTTGTTGC
This sequence comes from Copromyces sp. CBS 386.78, assembly GCA_030685235.1. Taxonomy (NCBI): domain Eukaryota; kingdom Fungi; phylum Ascomycota; class Sordariomycetes; order Sordariales; family Sordariaceae; genus Copromyces; species Copromyces sp. CBS 386.78. Next base: position 360,703 of record MU839109.1, read on the forward strand.
AGCCGCGGCCGCGGCATTGATGAACCCGCTCCGTGCCGCCTCCGGGATAGCCCTTCTGGTCTTCGGTGGTGGCCGGTGGGTAGCATCGATCCGCCTTTCTGTGCGTAAATCCCCCTCTTTGAGCAGCGTGAAAAGGCAATATTTCGTTGAGAGGAGGTTGAAGATCACGACTCTGTTCCTGTCATATTGAATTGGAGAACGGAAATCGAAAGCATGGGGGATTTAGCCAGGCAAAATGGTTACTCAGGGGTGTCGACTGGAGTCTTGGTGTTTCTAGCGGTTCCAGAGTTCATGATTCCAGTGACGCCAAGTTGAGGATGCATCTGGCTTTGTGATGACTGCTGAAAGTAATGGATGGTGCTTTGATGTGGTCCTTCGGAGTTGTGCAGAAAAGCTTGAATATGAAAAGATCAAAAAAAAAAAAAAAAAAAAAAAAAAAAAAAAAAAAGGTTGAGAAAACGTCAAAGATGGACTGCAGTGACAGGAGGCAAGTCTTTGGTGTTGAAGGAAGAAAACTGTGTGCAATGGAACCACAGCCTGACAATTGACAAATGACCACTACCGTAGTAATAACACCCCTGCAGCTCCGAAACGCTTCTGCCTTCTCAGGGCTTTTCAGCATTGTCCATCTCCAAAAACAGTCAGGAACGATGAACGGCAAGAACTCTCCAACAGGGGTGATCTACCAAGGGGACTTTCGGGACCAAGAACTCATCGCAAGTAGGAAGGAACGATTGTGAAGTTGTCGAAGAAGATCTTTTTGAGACAACAAAAATTCGTCAGCAAAGCGAGATCAGTTGCACATGGCTGTACACTGCAGTAAGTAGCGATGCACAGCTGCATGCATGTTAGTGTTCCCCCGTCAGGCGCTGTGCCGTCCTCCAACGTCCCCGCCGCTCCGTCCCGTCGCGACGGCAACAAACTTCAGGTTGGTTGGAACTGACAGCCCAAACCGCAATGGATACCTATTATTTCCGATAACATTCAATTTGAAATCCAGTCACAGTATTTGTAAAGGGGAGTTTTCATGACAGTACATAAAACTGTAACGTGGATGGATGCGATGAACGTCGGGATCAAAGCAGGCAAGGCAGTTGGGACGACAACACTGACAGTGTAGTTATAGGTATTAGGGCCGAGCCCCACTTTCAACAAGCGAAAATCACCTGGCGTGGTGGCAGAGTGGTCTAATGCGCAAGACTAGAAATCTTGTTCCTTCGGGAGCGTCTGTTCGAATCAGGCCCACGTCGCACGAATGACCATTAAACTTTCTTTTTTTCTCCTTCTTTCCATTCATCACAATATCTCATGTTCCTATTTTCCTGTTTCTCTCTTCGAATTCTTTTTTTCCTTTTTTTTCCTCCTTTTCCTTTTGCGTTTTTCGAGTTTTTTCACATTTTATGCCTTTACAATGTCACTTCGTCACAAGCAGCGTTCATAACAAGTCAAGTAAGTCAAATAGGCGATTTTTACTTGCTCGAATAGAGCCTGGATTTATAGCTACTTACTTACTTACTTACTTAGTTAAGTAAATTAAATACAGTTATAATGTTTTTTAGTATTTTCTACCTCATTTTTTATCCTTTTTCTATATAAAAACTACCCAAAGATCGCCTAGAGCTCCCGCTACCTCCTACTACCCCCATTAAAATTATACTATACTTCGTCGTCGTCGTTAGTAATATTGAACTTAGTATTAATATAGGTCCAAAGTCGTCAATCTTCCCTATTAAAGTCGCTATTAAATTCCTAATATTTAATATATTTAATATAGTTAACAAATTCTACTACCAACCGCTATTTCTAATTCGAAAGAATTAACTTTATACCATTGAAAGACCTCTTATAATTATCCGCTATAAATAGGATAAATAAAACGTTAAATACTATACGTAATAACTTTAGGTAATTCCTTTCATTAACTTTCTACTAAATAATAGGATTATTAATAATTTAAATAAAATTATTAAGGTAATAAAATAATTTATCCTCTTCGTTTAGTTCGCTAGGTAAAGTATTGTAGAAATTAGGGTTAATAAATTAGTCTTCTATTATTCGCTTCGCCTACTAATTACTAATATTAGAGGGGGGGTTAGGAGTATATTAATTAATATAATTTATTTCGTATATATAGGTAAATTTATATTAAATCTCTTTGAATTCTTTCTTATTAAATTACTTTTTGACTTATCGTAAGCGATAACCAAAATAAATAATAGTATAAATCCAATATAATAGATTCTCTTCTATCTTGTCCCTATAGTCTTCGAACTTCGTAATAACCCTATTAAATATTAAACCGATATACTTTATAATATCGTTAATTAGATTATTTTCGTAGTCGATAGGCTTATTTTAAATAGAAGTAGGAGTAAATAAAAAGGAGGAAGAGAGGTTAATACTACGAATACGACGTTAATTTAAATATTATTAATTATTATAATATTAGATTCTAAGATTTCTAAACCTTCGAAGGTATTAAAAGCGAATTTATTAATAAATTGGATACATTTATTTTTAAGGGTCCTAATAAAGCGGTAAAGAGAGGGTATAATAATAGGGAAGAGAGGCCTACGCTTTTCAAACTTCTTAGTAAAGTCTTTAAAGTATTGTATTATATCTATAATAGAGGTAAGAATCCCTTAATCATCGTTATTAAGTTAGTCCTCTTTTAATTTTCCTATAATAATAGTATTTAGACCGTTAACGACTTTACTAATGTAATAATTAATAAATTTGCGTAATTTTTAAGTACGATATATTATATAGTAATTAAAATTTTAATATATAGCGTTATTAAATACGACGGTAATACTTGGCGAATACTATTCTTTGTTATTATTATTGTTAGTTAAATTTAGAAAGGTAGGGAAGTCGCCTTCGAAATTATAAATACAACCGAAGTAAATAATCTTTTAAAATTTAGCGCGACGTTAAGGAATTCGGCGGATAAAGAACGTATTATTATAAAACTTATTAATAAAACTCTAATTTTATTATTCTTTAATAAAAGTATCTTCCTATATAATAATTCAATTAGTAATAGGATTATTAGTAACGGTTTCCCTAATATTAGAGGAAGAAAAAATAGATTTTCTAAATTTAATTACCGCTTTCGCACCTAGGTTAAAAATATAATTAAAATAACGAAAGCGACGAAAAATAATTTTAATTTCGATTTCTAGTTATAAAAGAAGAGGAAACAATCCTTTAATTAAGTAAATAATATAATAATCGTTCGAATTAGTATTATCGTACTAAATTTAATTAAATTTTTCTACTTTAATTTTGTAGAGTTTAAGAATACGTAATAAAGTAGTAGCGATATTTTCGCTACTATAATTACTATAAACTTTAAATAAATTAGTTAAATCGATTTTAAGGGTTCTAAATATATTTATATAATAAAAAAAAATAGAGATAACGGCTAAATTATTAGGGGAAGTTTAAAAATTAAAAGAAATATATTTCTTAAAATATAATTTAATTAGACGGGTTTTAAATCGTTCGAAGTAATAAGTATATTTATTTTTAATTTATATTTATAATGAAGGAGCGGTTTTCAATAATAATTTAGAAATTATAGTATAGTTTATTAACGATAATAGAAATTGAAATACTTTATTCTTAATAAAAGAAAAAGGGAGGCGAACGTTAACGATTATTTTTATAATGAATTCGCGGAAGGCCTCCCTAATAGGTTTAACGATAGGGGTAAATTTGTAAGCGAATTAATTAATTACCGATTTAACTTTTTTAAATTCTAATTAATTTATAAAATTGTCGCTAGTAAGCTCTTTAATACAATAAGTATAGTAGAAGTATATAATATACGAAGAAGTAGTCTATAAAGAATAAATTTTAGGATAGAAATTATAAGACTAATAATTATTTTTATTATAGTTGCTGATAACGCTAATTAAATAAGTATTATATTTACTAATTTACAATATCCTTTTTAAGCGTTTAATTAACTAATCCTCTAAAATATATTATGTTTTATCCTATATAACTTTTAGTATTTTACTAATATTTTTAGGTAAGTCGTCGGGATAAATATCTTTTATAATTTCGATTTATTAGATAAGGGGGATAATATATTTACTGTTGAATATTTCTATAGTTCGAATTAAGGTAGGTATATTATTGAAGGAGACGGACGGTACGACCGCTATATTAGAAATAATATCGAAATCGACGATAATAGTTATTATAGTAGTCAATTGCAGTAATACTAATAATACTAAATGGAAGTTAATACTAATTAGCGATATAAGGGAAGGAAATTAATAGGTCTAGCGTAATCTACTTTAATTAAATATAACGAAGATTAATTTAATTAAGTACGAAAGAGAGGGAGAAAAAACGAATATTTTTAAATAATACCAAAATTTTCGAAATTATTAGTTAAAGTGCTCGTTGGGTACTAGTAAACTATACTATCAATTAAAATAAAATACGTATAAACAATTTTGATAATTAGAGAAATAATAACCTTTAAGGGATTTTAGGGGCTAACGATAATTATCTTAAACGGTTAAAATTTAGTCGGTTTCCTACCTTAAACCCTAACCCCTTAATATAGTAAGTAGGTTAAGTAAGTCAAGTAGAAGTTCTCTACTTACTCGTTTTACCGGGACCTCCTTACTTGTTTACTTAACTTGACTTACTTACTTGACTTGACCCATATTACGGGTAGAGGGCGAGAGGTTGAGTGTAAATGTAGATGTGCGTAATTGTACGAGGAGAGGAAAGGAAGCGAAGTATAGAAGTATACTCGGGAGATGGGCTTTTATAGGACTCGAGCTATAAACCCCTAGTAGGTCTATAGCGGGAGGCTACAACCAATTAACCGAAATAGTAATAATAATCTTAAAGAGTTATTATTACTAGTATATATAATATAGGCTAACCCTATAATATTACCCCTGCCTAAAAGAAGCTATATAGTTAATTAAAATTATATAAAATAATAAATAACTTTATTAAACGTTTAATCCAATTGTAAAAAACTTCTATAACCGTTAATTATAATAATTTCTTCCTCCCTTTATACTTTACTAACGGAGCTTCTACTTCTATAGCCGGCTTTTCTTCCTTTAACGTCCTCTTTCGCTTTTACTCCGCTACTAATTAATTTAAAGGTATTAAAACCTCCGGGTATATTTCGTAAAACTACTATATTATATTAAGGAATATAATTATATTAATACGTAGTTATTATAAAAATTAATAAAGTAGTGCTTAAATAACGAAATATTTTTAACAACTATTAATTACTTTATAATAACTATTAATTTTAATAAAATCCTATTTTACCGAATCTTCTTCGTTTTTAATCTTTTTTATATTATAATTTTAATTTATACGAATATCCCTTTATATTTCTAATTATCTTAAAATACTTACTTTAATTTATAATTTAATTTTATTAATGTAAAAAGTCGGACTATACTTTATATTAATAGGGAATTTAAATATAATTCTATAATTATCCGCTTTAATAATTTCGAACGGGCCTTTATAAAGGGGGGTAAATTTTACGTATAGGCGGCCGGTATTAAAGTCCTCTATATTAAATAGGACTTTATTTCCCGCTCTATACTTTGGGGTATTTATTCGTCGAATATTAATATTAGTTTCGTATTATTATTAAATTTACTTCATTTAATCTATAATATATTTTAATACTTTTTTAAAATAGTTAGCTACCTTATTAGCTTTAAAATATTCCGCTTACTATTAAATTAATAAGTTTAACGGATATAGTTTCGTTAATTTAATACTTATTCGAAGGTAGAAATTATAATTAGTAAAGAAAGGAAATATTCCTATTATTTTAGAAATTAGGTTATTACTAGTAAACTCCGTAATTAGGAACTAATTTACCTAATCGTCCTACGCTTAATTAATATAAAAACGAAAATATTTCTCTATTTCTATATTAATACGTTCCGTTTAACTATTAGTAATTAAATAGAATATAAAAAAAGGTTTAAAAATTATTTCTAAGCTGGAGGATAAAGCTTTCTAAAATTATAAAATAAATTAGGAGCCGCCATTTAATATAATAGAATTTAGTAAACTATAAATATTATAAATCCTTTTAATAAACTAATTTATTAATTCTTCGGCTATAAAATTAATTATAAGAATAAAATATTATATTTTCGTTAAATAATTAATAACAACGGTTATATATTTAAATTCCTATCCCTAATATACGTAAGGCATTAAAGGAGTAATATAATCTACGGAAATATCCTTCTATAAGGCGAAGGGTATTGCTAGCGGTTTTAAAAATTTATAAAGGGAATATTATAACGGTTTAAATTTAGTATACAGTAAATAAGCCTTATAATAGGCCCTAACGGTATTAAATATCCTTAATTAGAAGAAAAATTAAAAAAATAACAAATAAATCTTTTTACAATTTAAGTAATTAATAAACGGCGAATTGTATATACAACGGAGGAATTAAAATTAAAATTTAATATTATTAAAGTCGATAATAATAGTACTTCGAAAATATATTCGTCTTTATATTACCCTATATTTAACGAAAAATACTTTTTTTAAATAATTTTTTACTTCCTTAAACTACGTACGGCGACCGGAATCTAATAAGTAAGCGAATAAATCTTATAAAAATACCGATTTCTCATAATTTTCTATAATTAAATTATTAATAGATTTATTATTTATTATTTCTAAATTGTAAATATATTCAGTTCCGATATTAATAATTTCCTCTCTATTCTCTAAAACGAAAGTTCTATTTACGAAAATATTATAATCGAATAAAACTTTATTTCTAATTAATAACCGCTTATTAATTTCGTTTTTAAATAAATCCTTTAATTTTCTATTCAAAGCGTTAAAGCGTACTTATAACGAACCTAATCGGTATTTAATCGTAAAATTAAACCGGGAAAGGAAATAAAATTATTATATATAGCGGGGAATTAACTATTTATTAGTTATAAAAGTTTTTAAAATTTTATAGTCCGTAAGGACTTCAATCGAATAATTATTATACCCCTTCGAACTCGGGGCGCCACTCCTCCAAAACCTTAATAATAGCGAATAATTCCTTATTATAAATATTATAATTATATTCGGCTAAAGAATACTATTAATTAAAATAGGCGATAGGGCGAAGAATATTATTATTATTATATTATAATAATATACTTCTATAAACCTAATTAGAAATATTTATTTCTACAACAATCTATTTTAATTAATTATAAATCCAAAGTACAGGTCTACTTATAAAAACCTTCTTTAATACTTCGAAGGATTTTTAATACCGTTCCTTCTATTCCTATCCTATTATTTTCTTAATTAATTCGTATAACGGGCCGGTAATAATAGAGAAATATTTAATAAAATAATAGTAGAAATTAGCGAATCTTAAGAAGCGTTAAAGCGACCTTTTAGAGTTTAGAATTTCCTATATTATAACTATAGAAACCTTTTTTAAATTTATTCTGAAACCTCTTAAAATAATAATAAAATTTAAATATTTAATTTACTATATATAGAATTTGTACTTATTAATATCGATCTAGAGCCCTACTTTAATTATCCTTTATAAGACCTGCCTAATATATTTTTTATATTCCTCTTCGTTATCGGAATAAATTAAAATATTATCGAAATAAATAATAGTATAAACGTTGAAAATATTATATAGGACGTTGTTAATATAATTTTAAAAAGTTCCCGGCGCGCCCTATAAACCGAAAGGATATATAATAAATTCGTAGAAATTAAAACGGGTAATAAAAGCGGTAAATTATTTATACTCCTCTTTAATACGGATTTTATTAAACGTAGTAATAATATTAAATTTTGTAAAAATCTTTACTTTATAAATTATATTAAAGATTTCTTTAATTAGCGGTAATAAGTAATATATTTTTAACGTAACGTTATTAATACTATAATAGTCTATATAAATACGGACTCCGCCTCTAGGTTTTTTAATTAATAAAAGGGGGGAAGCGGCCGCAAATTATAACGGCCAAATAAACTTCTTCCTTAAATTATTATTAATTTACTTTTTAATAACAATTACTTCTATAAATAATATATATCGAAACTATATATTAGGAGGTTACTCTCCTAATTACAATTCGATTTTATAATTGTACGAATAATAAGGAAGGATTTTTTCCGTTAATAAAGGTAAGAAAGCGGCGATTTCGCTAATATATTTCCGTCCTTTAAAACGGTTTAAAATCTTAATAATCTCTTCTTTAATTTTTAGCAGCTAATCTACTCTATCGAAAAATTTCTTTATATTCTCCTCGTCGACTTTAGCTAAATATATTTATTAGATAATCTCCTTGTATACGGGCGTATCGGTCTCGAAATTTCCAGTAAAATTAACCGCTTTAGCTAAAATTGTAGCCTCGTAGGTATTTTCTAAAGTATAAATACTAGCTATTTCGTTAATAAAATTATAGAACGCGGGGAATAGACTTTCTTTATACTTCCTTCTATCGCCTTCTATAATACTATTAATTATTTCTTTAATTAAATTTAAATCCTAAAGATCCGTTATAGCCGCTAGTTTTTAGATTTCGGCGTAAATTATAATGTACGGCTACAATTATTCCTTTTCGTAAATAAAATTAAACGTAGCTATATTAAATACCCTAATATTATTAGGGTTAAATTTACAATTAGGCTTATAAAAACGGTAATACTAAGGGCAATTCGCGCTAATTAAAATACGGCGGCTATTTATATATATATAAGGTTTATAAAGCGTAAGGCTTTTAATTTTAATAAAGAGAATAATAGTATTAGTAATAACAATTTTAAATTTAGCCTTCCGGGCTATTAACGTTTTAATAAAAATAGGGACTATATAATAGCCGGTCTTAGGATTAATTTTAAATATAATGGTAGAAAGGAATTCGGGAATAGATAAGGGTTTTAAAGCGGGCTTCGCCGCAATCTTCTTAATTTTCTCTTTTTTAATAATTAGAAGGCGAAATTCGGTTTCCTCCTTTTTAATAGTTAAAAAGGGAAATTTAATCTCTTCCTTCTTAATTAGCGGAATAAGTATTTAGCGGACGGAAACTACCGAAACTTAATTAATAAAGGTTTTAAATACTACCGTCTAATATTTAAAGAAATCCGCTAGTAAATAGCGGCTTTAATAAGCGGCATAATTAAAGTATATACTATACTATTCGTAATCGATCTTTAATTAATAGTATTATATTTATAAAAAGCTTAAAATAATTAAATACTTCCTAAAAATATTATAAACTAAAAAAATAATAGTCTCTTCGTAATAGCTAATCCGGAATTTAATTATTATTCTTTTAAAAATAATACTTTCAATTACTCCGTTAGTAAGAACGAACTTCTTCGCTTTTAATAATCGGAAATAGGGAAGGTTATTTTTAATAATAAAGGAGCGATTAATAAACGCGAAAACGGAATAACCGCTATTAATAAAAATAATATAATACTTTTTACGCAAATAAATTATAATATAAAAAAATAAAAATATTAAATTTAAGGAAGTAGAACTATTTAATAATTAAACCTTAATTTCCTTTAAACCCTTTAATTCTATAGAACTTAAAATTCGTTTCTTAAATATAATCCGGCCAAACCTCTATACGCAATTATATATAAAAGTTAAGCGTTTTCTTAATTATTATAATACTTTCTACTAATAACGGGTTCGGCGGGGGCGGCTAGAGTAATTAAAGCAATTAAAACAGTATCGGCAATACGGACCTACTTTTAATTACGACCCTTACCACAACCTTTATTCTTTAACTTCTTGCTAATAAAATATTAAGGGCCCTAAGAACCGTAATTAATTAAAGCGGTATAATTACGGGCAATATAGCCGGGCTTACTATAACGATAGTAAAAACCATCGTAAGAACGCTAATTAAAAATATTTTTATAAATAAAAACTACGAAATTAACAGCGTTTAAATCTATTTTATTATTGCCCTAATTAATAAAAACGTTATTAGTAAAAAGTTTAGCGTTAGAATAACTTCCGCTATTATTATTATTATTAGTATTACTACCGGGATTAAAAAAATAATTCACTATCTTCTAACGATAATCCGCGTTTTCAAAATTATTAATAATATTATAATAAATTTCGAATTAATATTTAAAATTATTATCAGAGGGAAGGTTATAGTAAGCGAAAACGTTATAAAAACGTTTATTAATTTTATTCCAGAAATAATAGACCTTTATCGAATTATTAAAACTATAAAGGTTTATTAAATTAATTAATTTAAATTCGAAATCCGCGAAAAATATATTTTTGATATATAATTCTTATAAACGGCGGCTAACATTTATTTTACAATTTATATTCTAAAAACGAAACACTAAATATTCTATAAATTTAACGCCTATTTTTTAACATTAATTCGCCTTATCGAAGTCTGACTAAATTACGTCCAAATTATCCTAAATACTAAATAAGATTTTAAGTCCTAAAAGTATAACGGTATAAATAATTCTAATATTTTTAAAGGAATAAAAAATAGTATCGTATTTCTATTAAAATTAGATATAAAAACGCTAAGCTTTAAAAATTTTATATTTGCAAACGGGACTACTAATTTCCTTACTTATAAAAATAAGCGGGTTTTTTACCGTTTAATAAAAAGAAAAGGATATAATTACTTTCGTAATTATATTACTAACGGAAAAAGAAGAGGGAACTTATATTTTAAGGGTATTATATTCCGCGAATAAAATATTATAAACGGATTTAAAATTAACGTAATTGAAATTCTTTTAATCGAAATTAAATTAAACGTCGTTAATTATTTAACGAGTAATTTTAAACTCTTCCTTAGAACGTTAGAAATTACTTTCGAAATCGTTATAATATTCGAAATTGGCATAATAAAAGTAATTAAGAAATATAATAATAAAGTAGAAAGTAAGGGCTTAAAAGAAAAGAAAAATTACTTCGAAATATTTACGTAGGACTAAGAAACCTTCTAATTAGTCGAAACCCTCGAAAAAATTAACGAAAATTATAATAGCGGGTTAAGGAAGTTCGAAAAATATAATATAATAAATCGTAGTATCGAATTCGCTATTAAAGGTATTAATAACGGAACGTAATATTTTTAAATTAAACGGGTTACTAATAATAAAAATAGAAAGGTTAAAAAGATTATCGCTATTAATGTTACCATTAAGGAAGAAGAGGGCGGGATTACTATCGTTATAAAATATAAAATAAAAAAGAAATAACCGTTTAAAATAAAAAAGAGGTAAAAGTCCGCAACTAGGACCGTTTAAGGTAAAAGTCTGCTATTAAAACTATTTAAAGCAATTAAAAACAAACGATCTCTTATTTATTAAATAAAAAATACCTTCCCTTACATACTAGTAAAAGGAGGTTTAGAATTTTAATTAGGCAACTATTATAATTACAACTATCGAAATTTAGAGGGGGTACTAAGTTTAACGACTCGTAACGAAGCGATCCCTATACGTACGTAATCGAAAATAATCGTAATAAATAAGTTTACGCTATAAACGTAATAATTAAAAAGTATAATTAATTATTACGGGTAGAGGGCGAGAAGTTAAGTATAAATATAAATATATATAATTGTACGAAGAGAAGAAAGGAAGAGAAATATAAAAATATATTCAGGAAATAGGCTTTTATAGGATTCGAATTATAAACCCCTAATAGGTCTATAGCGAGAGGCCGTAACCAATTAACCGAAATAGTAATAATAGTTTTAGAGAGCTACTATCACTAGTATATACAATATAGGCTAACCCTATAATAACCCACCCTACTTAACTTATTATAACCGCTAGTCACAGGCGGCAGGTCATACAAGAACATGTTAGGTAGTAGGGTCCACACTACAAAGGTAGGTATGTAACAAAACACTATGTATGGTAAGACAATATTTCCAGATGTAGAGATACTGCTGTAACCATACTTGGTTGGCCCCATTGTAAGCTATTTACACGAAACCGTTCCCATTTCCATTCCCGTACATCGTACACCTAAACCCCATTGCCCTGTCATATCCTGTTCGTTACCGCCATCTTCCGAGAGACCAAGACATCTATCGAGTCCCGCGTTTCTAACCCAAGGCCTTTTGTCTGTCCGTCCGTCCGTCTTTTACATCCCAAGTCCAAACCGAGTCCTCTAAACCCAAGTCTTTAATGATGATAATAATAATAAAAGCAAAATGCCCGTTGATAAACTCCGTTCTACGCCGATGTCCGGTGCCAGAATCCCAAATCCCAACCAATGTCGTTCGTCAATCATGTAAAACCATGTCGTGTCGTAAGTCGTTTTGTCGTGTCGTAAACCCATGCCAAGATTCCCATATCTCAGCCCTCTGTTTCCACCTCTTACACAACCCTTTACCTCATCCCCTCTCCCAAGTCCCAAGTCCCAAGTCCCTTCGACTCAAAAAATCAAGAATCCTCGTCATGCCCCGGCCACACAATCTCCCTCCGCACCACCGCCCTAACACAGCGATACCCTATAAACGCCCACGCCAGAACCAGTGCCACCGTCAGTCCGCTGCCCATCCACAGCACGCCCTCGCTTCCCAGCCCTTGCCCGATCTTGATGCTGGCGATGGTGAACCCGACATTAGGGAAGACAATACTCCACCAACTCAAGTGAAACTTTTTGTCGGCCGGCATGCCCGCCACGATGCCCGCCACGGCTGACACGAAGAACCAGAACCCCAAGCCCCAGAGGAAGACGCCGAGCCAGATTGCGGATAGCTTCACGCCCGCCGCCAAAGTGTCTGTAGAGGTACTGCCGACATGGACGCCGGTGAGGATGGTAATCTGGGAACTATTGAGGGACTGAAGCTGCTCAAACACGCGCGGGATATCGCTCGCCATACTAATTACCGCGGCGCCCGTAAAGCTCGGCGGCCCGACGGCGATGAACATACCCGGTCTCTGGGCAGGTAGGCCGAAGGCCATCAATCTGCTCAAATAACTCGAAAAAAAGAAGAAGCTGACGAGCAGACCCAGCCCTTGGGCGGCTAGGCCGGCGCAGATTATACCGATTGCTGATTTGGGGTCCTGAGTCTTGGAGAATGAGCCGGCGAGCGTTCCTATCAGCATGACGGGGAAGATGGGCAGGACCCAGGCGGGCGTGATGGTGGTAAGGGAAAGGCGGCGCTCGGCTTTGACGGTGAAGAGGAGGTGGTATTGGATTACCGAGGCGAGAAAGGTCACGGCGGAGAAGAGCCAGAAGGCAATGCAGAGGAAGGTCCGGAAGGAGGTCAGGGAGGCGGAGGGGGCGGATGAGTCGTCGGGTTCCGAAGGAGTGCTCTGGCCCAGGCCGGAGGAGAGGGTGCTGTTGGCGAGTGTTGAGTTGCTGAACCAAGGGATGGAGTGAGAAGTTGTCGAGGTAGACGAGTGACCATTGAACCGGTAAGAAATGTCATCGTCAAAGATGAAGATGCGGGCGTACTCGGCTACGTTGCAGAGGATGGCGGCGATCGACAAAAAGAAAGTCGGGACGAAGAGTGCTTCGTTAGGCCGGGTGAAGGCGCGGCGAAAAGTCAATCTGTGGAGCACGAAGCGGAGGGTTATGGAGCCTGTGATCACCAGGAAGAAGAAAAGATCTAGTAGAAAGATGACGAGGCCGATGGTTGACAGACCCCGGAAGCGGTGGGGGGTGATGGCCAGGACCAAGGAGACACCACTAGTGGAAAGCCTGTTGATGGTGTTAGTAACTCATCAAGGTGAAGACAGGATGGAACTTACGTGACGGTGTACCAGGCAAAGGTAAAGTGCATCAGCCTCTCCCTCCACGGGATAGAAGGCTGAAGAATGGTCGGGATTCTCTCGAGGAGAACCCTTGGCTCGGGATGATGGGGACCGTCCGTGTCGGTGTCGTCCACGCCGCCATTGGGTGGCGTTGTCGTCGTCGTGTCCGTGGGCTCTAACTTGAAGGGCACCATGGACTCGTTGACAGTGAAGGCGGTCGAGTTGGAGGGGATCGATTGGTGACCTGTGCCCCTAACCCTTGCTGCATGTGACTCGTGCGGCACAGAAGGATGGTGATGTTGGACGTCGCTGTTCATAATGATGATCGTATTGGATATTAATGATGAAAGCAAAAGAGGAAGCAAGTTTGTAATCGGTTGTATGTGAGCTCGGTCCTGGTTTGGGAAGAGTTGAAGGGACAGGAAGAGGTTGGCTCGACGCCGTGATATGTCGGCTAAAGGATCCCCAAGCGACCGTGCAACAGTATCAATGGCGACTGTCGATATCCAGTCGTTGCAATTAGGGCCACTGTTCACAATTCATGAGCAATCAGAGAGCTGTTCAAGAACAACATGTCGGCGTCCGGGTATGAACAGTCGTATGGCGATATAGTTGGCCGGGCAAGCCAAACAAACGGCCGACGACGGCGGTTGAAGTGGCGATGCACAGGGGAAAGTGCAATTATAGAATAGTAGCTATACGGTGAACAATCGGTTGCGTTGCCGTAGGGATTTGAACAATGGAATCATCCAGCATAGAAGATTCATCAAGGCCTAACCAACGATGGCTTGTCGTATGTAGGTAGCATCGCGTGTTACTTGTCAGATTCGTTCCTGATCAGGTCCTTGGGTCTCGACCTGTCACCCCATCGCGCCTTACCTTAGACTCGGGCCAAAAGTATCAACTCACCGCATTTCCAGCTCCTTGTCCGATGGCTAATGAAACCTCCCGTCGTTTGCAAGATCTCGATAAAGGCCCGATGAGGACATGTCCCCAGAACGGGTGATGATGTCGTCTTGGATGAAATGCACCGAACGTTCGAGTCTCCGCGGTACTCGGTAAGGTACCTAAGGTAGCTGCCGAAACCTGCTCCAATCGCGCGTCTAGACACTGGTACCCTCCCGACCTAAGGGCAGCGCCTCGAACAACGTTGCACAAAGTGATTGAACGAGAAGCGGGAATTCGATATCAAAAGAGAAGATATAAAAAATCGAGCCCGACCTCGACCCGTCATCATCACGCCGAAGTGGCTGGTTACTAGTTAAGAGGTCCAAGGACAGCCCCAGGCCCAGATCACACCAGAATTCAGGGGGGCGATCCGCTGACGGTCCACTGGGAGGTCCCTGTAAGCATACCTTACCTAAACAGCAGCCGAACCTTATTTTGAGACGCCAGACCAGTCGGTCCACCAGCTGCTGATCGCTCTTGGCGCCAAGGAATGGTGATGGCTTCGTTTTGCTTTCTTTGCGTCGTCGAAAAGATTGGAGCTGGCATTGCCTCGGGTGTTTAGAAAAGGTTGATGGCTAGGTAAACAAACCTACGCAGACAATCTCCCAAGAACCCCAAGTCTGTTCACAACTCCAGCTACCTTACCTTCGCCCGGCACCACGCATTGTGCGCTCATTACGCTAGACTAGAGAGTGGGCGATAACCCTAACCCGGGTCATCCTTCCCGAACAGAGATCGAAGAGACGATCCTCATAATAAGGAACACTCGGCAATACTTATCTTCACCTATAGAGCCAGCATGACGAGATGGGATTTTTGTCTTGCCTTAGAACTGATGTACATTCTATATAGAGACATACGCGACGATACATCCAATGCCATATTGATTGTTACAGGTAGAGGTAGGTAGGTAGGCACACATCCCCCACACTCCTCCCTCCACCATCCTTCCCCGGACTTCGGTTCCCTCCGTCCTCCACCCCGGCAGCCCGGGCCCGACCACGTTCCAGAACTCCCCACGTTTCCCGTCCCCAGATTCAACCCACATCCCCCACCCAAATCCTCGGGCCCGAGTCAAACAAAGCCTCCCCCGAGTGGCTCCCCTTAGCGCCTTTCGTTGGCTCCATGGACTGACTGACTCTAGAACAAAGAAAAGGATGTTAAGGACGGCTGCCAGTTTCTCTCATTCATCAGAACGTCTCCCCATGCCACATCGTTTCCACGCCATCCACACTAAGCCTCGTCGCTGGGGGCCATAGCAAGGGATTCGATTCAATTTGATGTGGTTGCGCTATGGAAGTCGGTGGATGTCGGTGTAATGTATGAGCCAAAGATTCACGATGAGCAAGTCCAAGCGACCAAGTACACTGATCAGTAACACGATCAGAGACATCAAGACTTCATGTAACGCCGTGATCCCAAGTTCAATTGCCCCTGGAAATACTACCTCTCTCTACAAGCAGTGATACCATAGTACGTCCCGACCGGACATGTCGCCCGTGTCAGTTTCCAGCCATAGTCAGGGGCCGTATCCCGCCCGTCCGAAGGAAACCCATCCGGCACCGGCTTGCGCAACGACAAAAGCAACGCCCCCATATAAACTCCTATAACCCATTCCAAGTATGCAAAGCGCCGTTTTAAACCCGTGGTATCATGTGGAAAAACAAGAGAGAGAGAAAAGAGCCGAGTGTGAATATACTACAATCCGCCCACCAAAAAAAAAAAAGCCCGCAATGCACCGTTGAATGCTCATTAATAAGGAAATGACTGTGGTATTTGCCGAAGCAGGGCAGTCCAGGGGAATCTTGTGCGCCCTATATCAAAAGTCGACGGCCGCGGGTAGGGTCCGATCGCCAGGACCCGAGGATTATGGGTATCGAGTGTTATGCGGCCCGTCGCTGTTGTTGACCATCATCAAAGTTTTACCCGTACACTCTGGGTCGGGAGATGAAGAGGGACGATGGCGACTCGAGGATCTAAGTTGTTGCATGCCTTTGGTGTCGAATGAGGTGAAGGCGAGGGTAGGGAGCCGAGGTCGCCGATGCTGTGTAACCGAAACCATTGGATAGTCTGACATGCGCCGATCCTGTGTCGCACAACATGTGTTGCGCAGGCAGGCGCTGTGGGACATAGACCACCATGGGAATGCCGAGGTGTCCCAGGTATGTGCCGCAGTGTTATTGCCTGCAAACAACGAGAGTAAAGCGTTGTTTAGTGCTTGATGTCGCCGGTTTTATTGGTGGTATGATGGGTATGAGCGACAAGTGTATGATGGGTGGTATGGTGCTGGTTGTGGTGATGATGCTGCGGTTGATGATGGTGGTGTTGGTGGTGATGATGTTGATGATGGGCATCCATCCTGACCCGGTCGCGCTGTCGGCCTCGAATCTCCTCCTCCTCTTCGTTACTGCTCAGTCGTCTTCGATCCTCCTCATACCATGCGCTCAAAGGCTTGCCGCCAAACATGAGATCGCCGTCTTCGATAACGGTAGCTACCATCCATGCGTTGCTGCTTGCAAGCTCTACCTCGTCGACCGTTGGGTCTGGAACGTGGAGATTAGGAACCAGCATGTAAGACTGGCTAACCCGGCCCGCCGGTGAGCCCTGTGGTGAAGACATGGCATGTGATGTGTGTTGTGAATAGTAGGTTGATCGTGGTGTTCGTTCAATGGTTGTGGTGGTGGTTGTTGTGAGGTTAACCCGTCCGCTGCTTGGGCACTTGCTTACCGAAGGGTAGCTGTGCTTGTTGTGACTTGGTGGTTGTGGGTTTGTGATTGAAGGTAAGGATGAGTCTGGCTGGGAGACCATATATGACTGTTGTTTGACTGTTGTTTTTTGGCGAGGTAGGTAAGAAGTATTCTAAACCCAATACGAAAAATAAAAAAAGGGAGGGGACCAAGTTAATATATCAAAGACCACAGGTTGCCTTTTCAGGTATGTGGGTCTCGGTTGTTGGCTTGCCGTGGAGGTGATACACGAACCGGACATCAATCTCTGGGGTCCGTGTTGGTATATCCGTATCCCTTTTGGGTCCAAGTCGCCTCAACTCCGTATTCTGGACCAATGTCTCAAGTGCAAGTTGACAATCTCGATATACCGGAGACTCCTTCAAAATGCGAATGCAAAAGAAAGATGAGCCAAGGTTAGAACAAGCAAGCGATCGGGCGAGATGGACAGGCTGACTGGCAAGATATAGCTGTTGGCTGGATATGGGACGGGTGGCTGACGAGCTGAGTGCTGAGTGCTGAGGGATAACTCTGACCCAAAACGCGGGGCAGTGGCCGGATGTGGTGCGGATATCGTAACCGTTCGGTCAGCTCGTGGTCAAGACGAGTGCCTGGTGAGTCGCGCGGGGTACCTGCTGCGATGTCGAGAGCAGATGACAAGGAGAGCCCGGTCGGGTATCGTCGCTTGTTGTATATCGAGTAATTCGACTCGTTGATTCTTGTTTTTCGTTTTTGGTGTGATCGAACAGGAGTCGTGGGACAGATCGGATCGGGGTTCGAATTATTGTCGCGTGGGCGAAGATGGTCGAGCTATCATATAGAATTCCAAAAGTGATTGGAGACAGACCGAGGCAGGTGCCGTAGTTAAAGAATCGATACTAATAGTAGCCGAGTGGAAGTGTGGATGGAATACGACGAATGGAGTAGTAGGTACCTCCGTACTTTATATCGCCGTCGGTTCCGTTACGTTTCTAATCTTGTCTTCTCCAGGCGCGAAAAGGAACAGGAAAGACAAGGCAAGAAGCCCGGCGAAGAGAGAAAAGGGTACAACTTGGATGACGTTGTCGGTGGCCCCTTCCTTGCACACAGCGGTGTCCCTCCCAAATTCGGTCCCTGATCAGCGATGTGTTCGGTGACTGTTCGGTACCCCTGGGCCCGGTTTTAGTGCGCTTCTAGCGCCACGACGCCCAAAAGTGGAAGTCGCGGCTTGTCGCCGTGGGGAAGTCCACTTTTGCCCCCACCTCCCTCGCCTGGAATCTCGTTCGCTCGCGTTGGCTCTCCAACTTTCGGGTAAAGCCCGATCCGAGCTTCCCTGTTTTGCTTTTTGCAACGCGAGTTCCGTTGAATCGCACAAACACTGAATGAAAATCAGGGTTCAACTTTTTCAGGGTCTGGTAGCCGGACGGCAGAACTTTGGGTGTCCGGGAGGGATCTCCGGCTGCGGTGGTTGGTCAGTGTTGACGACGATGCGATTGATCAGCGTTTCTTGGCCTGTGGTCGCCCTTTTTGCTGCCTTTTGCCTCGCAGACAAAAAGTCATGTAAAAGGAAAAAGATATGTCGATAATGCTGACCGCAAGTTGAAAGGCGAAATATGGTGACACGAAGGGTCGAGTTCCGCTGACTACAGCTGACGGTTATAGTACTGCAACTTGAGCATCGCAACTCCCGGATCGAGTGCCGCGACACTTACTCAGAGCCAGCCGGGATTATAGCCCAGTATAAGTCAACAAGAGGCCAACACATTCCGCCACAAGGAAACACCGAGTTTTGATAGGGCTGAAATATCTGCAAATCTTTTGACATATTGGGACTCTGCGAGCGGCAGTGTAGCGTGTAAGCTGACAAGCTCTCATCAAGAGGTAGTTGACCTTTGCATCCGACTTGTGTAACGTGAGAGAACCGCCTGTGCCTTCCTTCTTGGCCTCCTGCCCTCCATTACCAAACCTGTGATCCTATCACCCGCGACGAATCGATTGCCATCAGAAAGGACCGCCAATTGGAGAGCAGCGGCCCCGAGATTCGTCCAAGGTCCCGTCGGGTATTTTCGATCCCGTCCAGTCCTTTGTCATCAGTGCCCTGTGCTCATCGCCATCATCCATTGTTCGTTGTCGTCCATGAGATTCTTAAGGGTGGCTTCTGGAATTCCCATCTTTACTTTGATCAGAATCGTTTTTGGATGCACGGTCATTATGTAATGGCGATCATGCACCCTGAGTGCAGTGCAGTGATCACCGTCAGCACCATTTGGGTCAACGCTGGAATTGTGCAGTTATGGAATCACAATTGTGACTCGATGTGGAAAGTCCTACCAAGCCTCTCAATCGAAGTCAATATGAACAGCAGATGAAGACATCCACATGCCCCTCCCCAGACCGTCCACTTGACATCGGTTTCAGGGGTCAGAGCCCGAAAATGCGGGGGATGACCCATCACAGCCACCCTTACCCCGTACCTAGACACCGTTCCGCGAGATCACCTTCGGTTCCGTTCTTTTCCCCAGTTTCACTCTTTCAACCACATGCAAAAGTCCTTCTGTTCCAGTTCGAGTTTTCGCCCCTTTCTGACATATTCAAATCAAATTATCAGCCTCATACTCAGTCAGTGCACTATAGTATCCAAATCCTCTGTGCGAACGAGGCCTCCCAAGTCCCAACGGTCTTTGCTTAAACCTTGGATAAGCGATGGCTTCGGTGAGGTGTCTTCCTTTTTCCTCCACGGGCGGGCGGCATCAAGCATGTTCAACCAACCGTCTGAATTAGAGCATCCGATACCTACCTCTACCCTACCACTTGTCGTTTCTTCTTCTAGCTTTGCCATCTCCGGTCGCCTTGGAAAGTAGGCATCGTCACAAACGCCCTTGACGACATGGACACGATTGAGACAGGATCAGGGGCTGGCAGAAGCAGGAGGCTGGCTCTACGGTAGTGAACCAGGAAGCTGGCATCTCTGGATACATACCTGATTCCATCTTCATGCCAATCCTGATTTTTCACAAATTCCGTCATCACCTCCGTCGCTGCCGTCGGGTGTTACTGCCGTGCATGCCGTGAGTGCGGCCGATGATGATGCCTTCCGAATGTGGAGTCCCGTCTGTCCCGGAGAACCATGGATGACGTCATGAAGCCTATGTTCCTTGTACACCCTAACCCTGGACTTGGATTCGGGCTCGGTGTAAGGAAACGAAAACAACTTCCAGATGTTTCTCGGTGGTG
Source organism: Copromyces sp. CBS 386.78 (assembly GCA_030685235.1). Classification (NCBI taxonomy): domain Eukaryota; kingdom Fungi; phylum Ascomycota; class Sordariomycetes; order Sordariales; family Sordariaceae; genus Copromyces; species Copromyces sp. CBS 386.78. Next base: position 381,378 of record MU839109.1, read on the forward strand.
ATGATGAGAGCTCTGTGGAGTTCACTCACACCAAGTGGTAGATTGATGTTCGAAACACGACGTTGCATAGCCGGCCAAATTCGTGCAAGTCAAATGGCAATGTGGTTTTCGCTGCGTAAGGGGTAGGGTTATATGTTGGTGTTACACCAACATCAGGAATGGAAAGTGCTCCTGGAAAATATGAGATTGTTTCTATGGCTTGATTTTAGTTAGGAAGGAGCATTCGCAATTGTAATTTTCGAATTCGTAGCCAAATTACCCTGTGTTGTGCGCTTTTCAGCAAAACTTCTGGACTCTAACCAAAACACCCATCATCATCTGCATTGATGCCATCGCCGTCAACATCGGCCAACCACTCTGGCCGTGACAACAGGCAACCGGTAAGACCAAGCGCCCAGCAAAACACAACCCATTTCATCCTCTGACTCGATTTCTTTTCTTCCAGATAACCTTAATTGTTTTTTCTGGCATGCCCTTCTGCCGGTTAAATCTTAGCCCAGCCACAATCGCTCAGCATTCCCAACAAGGAAAGGCATCTCGCACCACCACCATCAGCTGAGCCAACCAGAGTTCCGGAAACGAGGAAGCTGAACACCATGAATGAGCGCCAACAACACCAAAATGCATCGTCGATACCCCACTGTAACCCTGCCACTGCTAAATACAGGAGGATCTATAAGGTTCTGGACCAGAAGCTTAACCAAAAGCTTAGCTTAACCCCATGACAGCACACTTGAGACGACAAGGCTCTAGTACCTCGCTTAGACATTTGGCCCGTGGACCAGGGATGTCGGACTCGGGAGGAGAGCAGCTGAATCTTGAGAAGGGGAGAGTTGAAGGTTTAAGTGGTGAGCAGCTGCCAATCTTCTTTGTCACTCACGTCTTTAAAGCGACCAAACTCTAACTTTGAAAATACAAAGCAGCAAAATGCCCTTCCGGAAACTCCTCAACTCTCTCGCCCAAGAACTCCAGTCTGGCCTCCAAGGTGCCGCTGGCGGCAGCGGTGGAAACGGCTATGGCTTCGGCGGATATGGTGGGTTCGGAGGTTACGGCGGCGGTAGTGCTGCTGGAGGAAGCAATCCTTTCTCGCCCTCTCCGTTTACCACCGCCTCGCCGTACTCTATCCCTCAAAGCAACGTTCCTTGTCCCCGCCAGCAACCACAGGCTGGATTCCAGGACTGGATCGGCCTCCCCGACCCTCGCTACGCCAACTTCAACGTCTGTCCGTCTTGCTACAACTCGGTCGTTCGTCCCACTCCCTATGCTCAATCTTCCGTGACCAAGGGACCTCCTCACATTCCCGCGGTACCGATACGCTGCGACATGTCCCGGTTTTGGGTCAAGGTGGCCGGCATGGTGCTCTTGACGATGAACAATGACGGACGGTTGGGGGTCGATTTTCTGGCGAGAGTTGCTGGTCTGGCTGGTAGCCCACCGGGACAAGGAGGGCATCCACCATGCCCCAATGCTCAACTGAGATCGGAAGCGGAGCAGCTTGTTGTGGTTGATGTCGCACAAGATCCACAGAGGCGGACATGGTACACTCTGTTCGATCCGCGGACTAGGGCGCATTTGCTTCCCGGATGGAACATCTGCGGCAGTTGCGCAGTCAACGTGATGACTTGCTGTCCTGCTGTTGCTGGTGGGTTTACGCCCATTCAGCCCCCTTCTGGAGGGAGGATGACATGTGCATTGGTGCCATCGGAACACTACGATGACCCGCGAACGATGGGGATCCTACAGCAGATTGCGGGGTGTGCGGTGACCTCCGGGTTCATGAGAAGACCCGATATGAGTGCTTTGGTCCAGTGGCTGAGGGCTAACTTGCCGCCTCCAAGAGGGCCTGGTATTGGCACTTCTCAAGGAATGCCGGGTGCGTTTGGCGGTGCTCCACCCCCGCCTAATGGTCTCTGCCCGATGAACTATCCCTCTACGACACTTCGGTGCCATACCATGCAGGGATTCTTTGACTTTACAGTTTGCGAGCAGTGCTACCAGGAGGTAATTCAACCCGATGTTCGTCAGGGTGTCGAGCTGGCAAGGAGACTGGATCAAACCCCTTCCATTGTGGGTGGTCCTGGGTTCACTTGTCAGCTGTACTCTGATCGGATGAGGAGGATTTGGAAGGAGGCAGTGAGTATGGGAGAGCCGATGGGCTTGGAGCATTTGAGGGCCAAGGTGAGTTGTCCTCCACAGATGCCTGGTATTGTAACGATGGCATCGACTGATGTTGTCTTTGAACAGGTCACCGAACGAAAGGTCAAAGAGCGCGAACTCCAAATGAAGACCGCCCATCTCCAACAGCAAGCCGCCTCCCTGCGCATAGAAGCTCAAACTAAGGAACACCTGGCTATTAACGCCATGCGGGTGTCTTTAAGCGCGGCTAGTAACAACATCATGCTGGCTGGAATAGGTGCCGGTAGGAGGATCGATACGAATACCATTGAGGTTCCTAGCGGTCAGGTAAGCTCTTCTTAGGCTTCGTTCCTCGATGTCTTTCTTCATGCTAATGGGATGGAACTATAGGCCGACTTGAGCCAGACGACGCAGCTTAACAACCAGGCGGCCATGTTGAAGGTGCAGGCTGGCCAGGCGGAGGATCAAGCTCGGATGGCGCAGGACGAGTGGAGGAGGTTTTGGGAGTAAGAGCTAGGAAATTGGGAGGGAGCAAGGGCCGACGAAGGGATCTGGAGTCCAGTCACGCCCCGAAAAGGCTTTCGATGACCTCCCAGTGTCGTCGAAAGGGACGAAGGTCAAAGCTTGACATTGCTCTGTTGGGAAGTAAAGGGGTTATGTGGTTTATGGCAAACGGAATAGAACGATGGTCTTGTGGCATCAAGCGGGTGGTTGGCGACAGATTTGACAACCAACGCTTGACAGGGGCACTGGTGCACTATGCAGGTACTTATTGTTGTAGGTAACCGCTTTCGCGTCCTGCACGCATCCGGTCTTCGGGACACAAAATGGCAGACTCAGTAAGCGCGATTGCAAACTATTTGAGAATTTCTTGTACAAACGCAGATGCCTTCAAAGACAACGGCAGACCGAAACGCAGGCAAGTGCCAACCACCCGCTCGCGGCTTCCCGTTGGCCGATAACTCTGCCCGGGGTTTTCCACTTTACCAACGCCGTTCTTATTTCCGTTGAACCGCAATATCCTCCAACGCATCATCACCAACTGGAAGTAGCAACCGCCAGCTTTATTCATCACACCCGATTGACAAGGCAAATCTCGAATTCCGATTCCTACCGCCTGGATCCCATAACCAACCTCTTCTTCCCATTAACTTCAATATGGCTCAGCCTATTATCGCCCTACCTCTGGCAGACCTATATGCCCCTTTCTCAGGTAACGGCTCGCTTTCTTTTGAAGATATTTCTCATGAAAGTATATCTACTAATATCCCTCAATACTCGACCGTCGTACTGACACTAACGCGCGCGTAGCTCACTCGTCCTTTGACCACGCGGACAACGAATTCCCTTCCTCATATGCTTCTACTAAAGCCATTATCTTCCACGCCCAAACCCCGTCGCCCCAGATAGCGGGCGGGGCGGAGTAAGGCTTCGCGCTTCGCAAGCCAACATGGTTATATCAGGCCAGTTAAGTCGATTGATTAACATGTTTTCTTTGTCCGAGGCCAGCGACTTCATCCCCAGTTACAAGGTGAAGCGCGTCGGCATCGTAGAAGATGAGAAATCAGGTATATAACAACCTGCTCTCGAGGGTTCTTCAACAGATGGAGACGGAACTCAATAACATCTCGGAAACACGACCCTCTGTATCTCAGATATCTCTTAAACAGACCAATTCACCATGGCCACTTCCGCTTCAGCCACCACCACTCCCTCCAGCTCTAATGCACAGCAATCCCTCGAACCCCAATTTCTTCCCTCCTCCCTCTCCTCGCTTGCTACCTCCGCCACCATCAACCTCCACCCACAAAAGGTCGTACACATAACCACCTGTCTTCGCGGCGCCTACATATCCTTCTCCATCCCCATCCCCCCGTCCTCTGATCCAAACACTCCAAACCCCTGGGCTGGTTTCAACCCTCACCAGGAACGCAAACACTTCCAATGCTTCCTCCATCTCTGCGACCCCCTGACCGGCAAGTCCATCAACAACGGCCGGGGCGGGCTGAAGGGGCTCATTGTGCACCAGACGCCCCTGACCGACAACCGGCGAGGTGGCGAGCCCAACGAGGTGGTGCTGGGAATGGCATGGCGAGAGCGAGATCTTGGAGATAAGGAGTATGGCATTTGGGCATATCACGGCGTGGAAGAAGGAGGGACGTATGTGCCTAGGTTTATGGCGGTTTACAAGGGAAAGAGAGTGGATGCGGAAGAGGAGGAAAAGAGGCCTTTCTTCTCGGTTTATGGGGAACCATTCACGGTTGTTCCGGACATGGATGGGGCGGAGGTCAAGGAGGGGATGTATGACTTTAGGAGTAAGTTGAATTTGCTTTGACGTGAGAGTGAGCAGCGCATTAGGAAATCGGTTGGCGGCAGCAGCTAACAAAACGAAACGGTGTAGATGAAGAGGAAGAAACGTGGTGGTGGCGTGTCAACCGCGAAGATGTTCAGAACCGCATCATCGAGGGACCCAAGACAGGTCAGCCCACCGCACAGGTCCAGGCCCAGGCCCAACGCCGTTATCAGTTCGTGCCTGGATTCGGCTCCGATGAGTTAGGTCTACCCCGCGGAAGGGGGTCTTACTTCAGTCGGAGACGCGGGGAGACCTCCAGTCCCGAATCCGTGTCGTCGAGTGAAACCTCGTATTCTGGATCGGCCTCAGACGACGCCCTATTGGTAGACATGTCTGAATAGGATGACAGTGGATGAGGACCATGAGGAAGTGGGCCTTGAGATCTTGAAGGTCCGGAGAGTTCGTCATTGGCAGCTTTGCGTTTGGACAAGCATGCATGTCACGCAACTCTGGGGCCTTTGCTTCATGTCAGTGCCAAACAAGTAGCCTGTCACTACTGGGATTTTGGCTTTCTGCTTTGGAATGAACGCCTGGGAATGGTGTGGTCACAGTCATTACCAAGATATAGAGGATGGATGGTTGTAATTTCGGCAACACAAATTCGTTCTTGCCCATAGTCTTGTGTTGTGTGTGTGGGTGACATGACGGTGATCTTTTACGAGAAGAAAAAAAGGAAAAAAAAAGAAAAAAGTAACGCAGCAGTCCGGCAACAAAGGCGACGTCGAGAAAACTAAAAAAAAATTGATGGTCTCTCCCGCCGGGAATTGAACCCGGGTCTCGAGCGAAATCGAAGAACTGATGTTCAAGCTTGACAAGCTCACATACTGACCACTATACTACGGAAGATGTACAACTGTTGATCAGCTGTCGTAGTTGGATGATTGTCGTCCGCTGTTATCCTTATATAGGCCCCTTCCAATCTTTTGCATTTGAAGAGAAAACATGTATGAACTGTTGGAATGATTACTCATAACGAGTGTTCCAGAAAGGTGTTTGTTTGGCCATGTTCACGGTTCAGATTGAGGATTATGTTGATCCAAGGGGTCAAGAGTTGGTCACCATTGTGTGACTGGTGCAGAATATAGGCTGTGTCTCCGGTTCCCGGTCATTCACCACCGATACCACCATGCCGAGCTTGTCCATCTCTCCATTTCCCTCTTCCACATCTCATCTTGTCCCGATACGGCTCGCCTTAGCCTCTCCATCAACTCGTCCAGGAGCTCCGTCCTATATACTGGTGCAAACGTCGCCTCATCATGCTTCTTCTCCCAGTAGTTCCCATCTCCGCCAGGTACATGATGGATGTTCTCCCTTGCGTATGCCAGTTCATCAATGAACTTTCGCTCAATCACTTCTTTGTAATCGAGGTCTCCGAGTCCCAGCGCTTTGAGATTCAAACCAGTCCTTGTATCCACCATCAGACGCCGCATATCTGGGTATTCGAGACAATCAGCGCCAATGGACTTTTCATCGTAAGCATTGTCGACATCGTCTACAGTGATGGCGTAGATATCGGCCAGTACATGATCGGTAACACTCCACCAGTGGCGCCAATGAGCTAGCAACCGAGTTGTATGGGCATCAAGGTTATGGCTACCCCATAAAGACGGCCTTTTGCCTAGGCCCTCATATTCATTGCAGCCGCAATCAAATTCCGTCGAGTATTCTTCATCTTCATGTTGCCGCCGTCGGAGAAACATGAGAAGGGATCCACGATACGCGAGCATCAACAATTCCAAGTGTGATGCTAGCTCCTCATCCTCCTCCCTGATTCTTTTGACGTCCTCGGGCTTGGGAGGCCCATCCTTGTTTCTCAGCGTTTGACAGCACGTGTGAACAAGGCCGAGCCTGTCAAACAGCTCCAACCGCACTGCTCGCTCGAAGCACAGCGACTTCTCGTCGTGGGTCATGAAACACGAGTTGATCCACGAAATCAACGCATTTCCTCTGTGCTCATGTCCGTTGCAATTGACGGGGTAGTGATCAAGGGATGCGTGAAGGTGTTGTGGTAGACATCCGTTCGAGCTAAGACAGTAGCAGACGCAGCTGTCTGCGGACTCGGGAGGGGAAAGACCGGAAACGTACTGCGCTAACAGACGTATCAAAGACCAGTGAGAGTCGGGCTGGGTACCACACATTCTTGCGATACGTGCCAACAAACTTCTGCTGCTCCGGCTGTGGTATGTAAGAGTGTCGTATTCGTTTCCATAAACTGTAGGCGAAAAGTTGGGAGTGGCACCCTTCTGCAGAAGCCATATACATATTGGTAGCCCTGCTACTCCAGCGAAGTTACGCGTGGCTCTGTGTAGGGGTGTCTGAACCAATTCCTTTCCTTCTCTGCATTGTAGCACGTTTGGTAATTGGGTCTTGTCGATGCCGGTAATGCCGGTAATGTCGTTGTCAATGCTGGTAAAGCCGTTGTCAATGTCGGTAAAGCCGTTGTCGAACAGTTGCTGCGCCACTGTAATAAGAAGGAAGCTGTCACAAGCCTTTGCAACGCTAGGTACTTGAATTGGAATCAAGTACGTCCAATTGACCGGGAGCCCATACTGCTCGTCGGCAAAGGTGCCTAGAACACAGTATATCGAACCGCCCCATCCTGGATGCAACGTAAAAGGGACTTGGATCCCTTTCTTCCTCAATAAATCATATACTTCTCGTGAATGAGCGTCCAATAGTGCGGCTTCGGTATCGGAAAGTCCCAATCTCTTTCGCTCGAAGGAGGATAAGTGTCGACGACCAAGGCTGGCAAGCTCTCTGCGCTTGCGAACATGCGACTTGACAACGGTTTGGGCCCAGTCCAATGCATCAACCTTGATCAAGTCCATAATGAGCCTTATGAAAGAAAATGTGTTCATGGGCATGAAGAATAAGTCGAGAATCTGGAGGCAAGAGTCGCCGTCAGAAATTAGGAATGCCAGCCAGAAGGTGCATGATGCATCCCAGGTCCATACGCCGGACAGAGCCTGTAACCCATCCTTCCAACCCAGAGCAAGGTCCAGAATGCTAATACCAGTGAAGCCAAATGCCTGTGCTTTCCAGTTGACGGTCGACAATGACAAGAAACGTTTCAGGTTACTGAGGTCTCGGTCTAGTACGATCCTTGCGAGTTCCCCCTCGAAAATGCCTTGTCGTGTGTCAGCACGGTTTTACTAGGTCCAAACAGTCCATTCCCGTTCCATGAAAGCAGTCAAAAGTGGCGAGGTGTATCGTTGACTTACACGTCGACAGATCTGGATACCTCTTAAGCAATCTCAACAACCTGCCATGGACGAAGGCATGCATCTCTACCACGCCTTGATCTCCCCTGAAATCAAAGCCTTCAGCATCCACTTCCATGTCGTAAAACATTACATTAGTAGGTAGTTCTCCAGCTCTGGAGCGGTCAAACTCCAAGGACAACAAGTTAAGCAGGGAATCGAAAGGGAGATATGGCTGCTCGTTTGTATCGAGCAACTGTGCGAACAGAGGTAAGGTGGTTCGAACAGCATCTTCCGCACTATACAGTGGAGATGCTACCGTCATAATGGAGCTGAATGTATGCGTCATGGTCAGAACAAAGAAAACCGGCAGGGAATGCGGCTCGAAGATGCAGGTATACATACTCGTAGCTGGGGGAGGCCGGCTCCATTTTGCTGTTCAAGAATGAATATGGTTTGAAGCGGCGGAACCCAGACATATCGGCAACAGTGAGTGCATCGTTGCCACTTGCTGAAACGAGTTTGAGCAGGTCAGAAATTTCGGTCGAGACGTGAGAATACACTGGTATCAGCTGTATAATCAGAACTATCAGTTCCTGTGGAGTCTGTCAGTTACCCAGGAACGACTCGTGGTTGTGGAAAAGCCCAAAAAGGACGGGAAGAAAGAATCTGGTATACGTTGGAGATGGGCAGCTTACATGTAGAACAGTGTAACCAGACTCATCTGTGTCTCTAATGGAACCAATTTGGAGTAAATGAGCGTTGCAGAGTACCCTGTGCATATACCGGAGCTCTTCACGGACACGATCGATGTCCCATACAAAGTCGTGAACATGACTTGGCTGGTTAGTTTCGGGATGAGAGGGCTCAAGTTTCCAGGTCAGAAACAACCGTTTATTATCGTACTTTGACGAGAAACTGAGCTTGGCGCACCGCTCAGTGAAGTTATCAAAGAGGCTGAATATCGCCGAGCTAGTCCTTCGAACTGTGGGAAACACTTTTAGCGGAAACCGGAGCTCAAGGCCGCCTTCCCCCATTGTTGCAGAGAAAGCACAATGCAGTGTTTTGTTTACCAGTGGGAGGAGTTGAATGCATAGCTGATACTTCCATGTGCGTTTCACTGCCTCTCCTTCATTGTAGGAACAAGAGGCATGATGTCGATTCTGGTTCCGATTGCCATGTAGACAAGAGGTGTGATGTCGCTTCTGGCTCTGATAGCTAAAGCCAAAAGAAAATGGGCCCCGTCTGAATTCCCTCCCGCCCTTAGAGGTGTCAATCTTGCAGCCACAGATGGGTGACCCAGAGGCGGGGTATTGATCAAAGAAGGGTTTCGCCGCTGCAAAGTTGCTGGTACTCCTCGGGTCGCTAGGCTGCTGAGGTCGATCCATCCCCAGCGATCTAGCTACTCCTGCTTTATCTTCATCGGAAAGGCGTGATAAGATAGGAAGAAGCACACTAAATGAGCTGGGATATGGGTGTTGGCCGGTCATCAGTAGCATTAGTTCGCTTCGTATTTCGTCCCTGACTGTCGACGGCTCTATTCGCATCTCAAATTCGACTGGGGTTCTTGCCGGGCTGTATCCTGTTTGTTGAACTCCGATGAGCGAAGAACCATGTACGTTCACATCGATGCCAACATCGGTCTTCCTATCGTTGAGTTCCTTGACATGTTTCCCAATCTCAGTAAGGGCGCTTGTGTTCTCATTGACTTTCGTTTCAATCATCACACTTGTCTCCCTGGAGGTTGTCAATATCGATCGTATTGGGGAAAAGTTTGAGTCAACTCACAGATTTTTAGCAGACAGAGCGAGCTGGAGACCTGAGAGTCTGCGGTAGATTTGCTCATTGTGTCGCTGGATGGTTTCGAACCTTTCGTTGAACTCTCCTTCCCTCTTCAACAAGACAACAGCTCGCCAGAGTCGTTTTATTCCCCTTTGATCCTGGCTGGGGTATCCCACGAGGGGTTCAAGGTGCAGTTCCAATTCTTCGACTGCCTTGTATGCCTTTTCGATGTCGGCCCGAAATGATTGCAGCTGAGAATGGGGCAAGAAGCTCATGAGAGTTGGATGGGTCAGGTGGCCTCGCAGTTGCACCATATTCTTTTTGGATGTCTCAACAGTTCCGAGGAGTTCCGCAAGTTTCACAGGTGTATCTTCCAGGCTCTTCAGCAGCCCAGCGCCCTTGATTGCCCCCTTTGCTGCCAGATCAGCAAACTGGCATGCAGCGGCCACAATTCCGATAATAGACGCCGGGTCCATGATGAGGCGGGAAGCGATTAAGTTGATGATGAGGATGTGGGTGTGGTGTTGGAGTGTGAATGTCCAGAGTTGTTCGGGGGCGGAGAGGGAAGAACGCTTCAGTTATGACTCTCATGACTACCTGGTACTGTAGTGGTGGGTTGGAAATTCACGGTCAATGTAAAGTAACGTAAAGTAAGTAAAAGAAAGGTAAAAAACGTTATGTTTCTTTCGTACACGGGCCTCCCCGCACGGGCCATACCATTTTCGCAGGTATTAGCCAGTCGTAATAGCGGCACCTAGGCAGCGAGATTGCCAGGGCGCGGGCGCATCTTAAATTGGCGATAAATCACCTCGTTTCGAACAGGTGGCATCGTGAGGGTATTCTCTGAGCTTCTACGAGTCGATCGCGGTTAGTTTCGTATAGTTTCGTTGATAATTGATGGAGTAGATGAATGCCCTGGTTGTATGGGATTATAGGTTGTGTGCACGGATCATTTACACTAGTGTTATTTACTGAATTTCAATTTTCTGAAAATTTCTGAAAAAATCTTATTTTTTCAGAAATAAACCATCACTACCTGGTAGGCAGCGATCACATGAGGTGTGGTGGGGATGTTCAATAATTGGACCAGCTGAATTGGACGATGCCTCTTCCCACACCCACGAATTTACCTCCCACCCTTCCTTCCCGTTATGTGTTAGGAATCGACGCACCGAGGCACCTTCTGGTTTTGTCTGGGCAGGCTCAGCCACAACGCTGCCTGGCTGCCTGCATGATGAGCCCTTGAGCTTCTGTTCGATGGGAGGCGCAGGCAGGCACTTGGAAACTAGGTAGGTATTCGTGCACTGTCTCCACCGACATCAACTTCCATTCCTCCACTTCTTAATCGTTCGGAAGAAAACTCAGGAGTAAATTATTGAGGAGCACCTTCCTTCACATCAGGTTTCGCTTGAAAATTTTCAACTACAAACTGAGACTAACCGAAAGCCTTTTATGTCGACTTGTCGACTGTTCCTCCCCTTTACTGGAAATAATACTGCGTCACTGCATATCACAACCAAGTCGCAACGGCCTGTTCTCCCAAGCCAAGCTAATTCAATTGTCAGTCAAAAGTTCAAAACTACTTCCTCCTCGAGGGCATCCACTTCATACACGGGCAAGAAAAGTGCAAACTTAGCCAAGGCAACTTCGGCCCACTAGCCCCAACCTCCATCTCCTTTGCGAATTCGCCCTCCTTCCCTTGTATCATCCCCATATCCCTGAGCATCCTAAGGAACGGCTCCTTCTCCAACGCATGAACCGGCTTTCTCTTACGAGAACAGAGTTAGCTCTTGGAGGTCGATGTTTCCAGGAGGAAGAAGCAGACTACCTCGTGCTTGTGACATTACGTTTGCAATGGGGATGAGCAGTCATTGAATATTTCTATTCACACGTCCAGTCTTTGTCCATCTGGTACCATGCAGGGTGCCTGCCGGTTATTACCAACGGCTTCATGGACGGGACAAGATTGCAACAACGGCACGAACCCGCCTGATAAAGTGCGGTACAATGTAACCGGAACGGCATTGAATATGGTGTTGGTGGTATTCATGAATATAGTGCTTCTAGGGTCTAGGTAATGCTCGTATATCTATGTAGGTGTATCGAGGACCGGGCGTGTCCAATAATGGTCTTTCTGTGTTTAGAACTTATGCGGGAACGTCTTCTCAACCTGGCTCACAACGCCGTCCAACAACGGGGACCTGCACCTGTTCTTAGCCAGCTGCTCCTGGCCCAGACCAAATGAGGTCGCGGAGGCCAAAGCCCTTGTGCCATCCCTTGCCGGAGCGGTAGGCGTCTCTGACCTTCCAGAACATCGAGCCCTGCAAATATCTTGTTAGTACACCACTCGGCAAAAGGCTCATGCATAGCAGAGAGAAACTCACATCATAAATCCGCCTCAAATCTTCCTTGGCCACCAACCCATGCTTCTGCACCAACAACAACCACACCAACCCAAACTCAAAGAAAGCCGCAAACCAGCCAAACGGGTCCACAGCGAGCCTTTTGGCCGACACTATGTTCCAGAGCTCTCCTGCGGACAGTGCGGCCTTGTTTCCCATATCAAACTGGCTGAACATGTCCTCAAACGCCTGGGGGACGAACCGCCCTTCCGTATCGTAGGTTCCCGAATCCGAGCCGTGCTTGGCCTTGTGGATGGATGGTACGTATACCCGGAAGAAGGGGTCGGGGAAGTAGGAGAAGGCGAGACGGGTCGGGTACGAGAAGCCGAAGATGATGACTATTGTGGCGAGAAGGCAGAAGAAGGGGTTGAAGCCGAGCTCGTAGAAGCCCGTGAAGACGTCTTGGGGCCAGATCTGGCCGTCGCCGTCGCGGTCAAAGAACATGACGTGTTGTTGGAGGGCGGTCTGTGTGGGGAGAGAGGTTGAACGTTAGCGGGTGGATTGGGGAAATGGGAGACAGAGAGAAGTGAGTGACATACATAGTCCTGGAGGTTCAGGGTGTCGACATATGCGGAACTGCCCTGGGGCCGTTCAGTCGAGACGGCTAGGTTCGCGCGGGCGATGCCTGGCTTGTCGATGATGGCGTCAATGCTGGTTGCTTGGGGACGCTCGGCCGTGGGAGGACATTTCGGCACGGCGGTAGCAAAGTCGACGCCTTGCCTGCCTTCGACTGCTTCGACGGCATTTACAACGGCTCTGGGGACCACTGAGGGGGCCATCTTGCTTGGCATGTTGCTTTTCTTGCAAGTATTGGACAGTACCAGGCTGGAGTGTGTTGTTAGGAAAAATGGTTCGCCCAAGAATGAATATAACTGGTTTTGTAACAATAAGGTAGTGGCCGATGTGATGACACTTGGAGTTGGTGAAAAGGAGAAGATTGAAAGAGAGAGGTGGATGTAGGTAGAGATATAGAGGAGCTGGAGGTAGATGACCGTTGGAAGTACCGGATCGTCAGAGTGGTGCCTGGCAGGTGTGAGAGGGACATGTGCTTGCCCAAGGTAGGTACCTTCCATAGTCTATTTGGAGCATTGAGGGCAGAAAGGAACAACCGAGACGAGTTGGATTGACCTTCAATTGCTCAACAACCACTCAGTCGCCGGCATTGCCATTTCTTTTGCATCCAATGTAAGTCGATCCTCCCTCTGTCTTGCGGAGATCGGGTCGCCGCTGTCAGTGCATTTTCCTTTGTTTACCTTTTCCTTGTTGTGCCACATCGTGCTTACCTTGCTGGAAGTGTCCAAGGAGGAAGGCCTCACCAGAGTTATCACCGCCGTTCTTCTTCTTCTTCTTGCTGGAAGTGGGGTAGCTCCGGACCCCCTTTCCCTGTAGACCAATCAAAAAACCCCTACAAGTGCCCTGTGGGCGAGTGCTACAGGGAGCACTAACAATTTCAATCAACCAGTCTCCCCAAGGACGACGGAAATCGCGTCCGCTCACACAACTTCCTCACTTACAACACCCGGCCATTGTTTCGAATAAATCCCGTCGGAAATCATCTACAACCATCACTTTACCCGTCCAGTGGCACTGACGATCCGCCCCCCCGCTCCAGATAAGGAAGCCCGGAGCACAACGTCAAATGAACACCATGGCTGGCGGGGTTCCGACGACACAGCAGCGTGCCTTCAGTCACACCATTCTTTGGCTAGGCTATGGCTGGTGACACGACATGTAACGTTGACTTGATGGGAAAGTTACACGTGGAATGCTTTTGAGGAAGATCACCGCGACGCCCAAGAACATGATCAAGTCCAGTAGTATAAGATGCCTGAGTTTCCCCAATCGCGAAAGTTGAGAGGCAGCATTTGCCCACCTGAGCTTCTCCCAAATCCAGCAACACCACGACGCCCATCTTGGGCTCATCCCCATCACCATGCAACTCCCGTTAACGCTTCAGGTGCTTTTCAGCGCAATCCTCCACCCACCTTCAGCTGCCGCGGTAGATCCTAGCAACGTCCTAATATCGACACCAGGCCAAATAGCACCCGTCCGTGCATGGAACTTGCAGTCATCAACAAAGGCAGGGAGTGATTTGGAGGCGCTCTCTCGTCCCGGCATTGACACCTCAGGATGGATCCACGTCAACACCTCCAAATGCACTCTGATGGGCTGCCTGCTAGAAGCCGGCATCTACAGCGACACTGAGCTATTCTACTCCGACAACCTCCGAAGAGTGGACAGCAAGCAGTTCCAAGTCCCGTGGCTGTATCGACAAGAGTTTGCACTGGATCCGGGAGCTGGGAAATACTTCCATCTTCTCACACACGGAATCACTTCCCGCGCCGACGTGTATCTGAACGGAAAGCGAGTGGCGGACAAGAAGACACAGGCTGGTAGCTATGGGGGACATACGTACCATGTCACTGATCTGGTGGACAAGACGAATGTGTTGCTTATCCAGGCATATCCTACGAGCTACTACTACGACTTTGCGCTGGGCTGGGTGGACTGGAACCCGTGGCCTGCGGACAACGGCACGGGAGTATGGCGAGATGTGGAGGTCAAGCAGACGGGGTCTGTTGCTCTTGGGCCGCTACGCGTGGTAACCCAGCTTGGAACGCGCCTGGAAAGCTCCCCCGCAAACGTGACACTGAAATCGAGAGCCCAGAACTTGGACAACACAGCAGTAACCATCACCGTTACCGGCACCGTATCCCCGGAACGGTACCCCGGCCCACCGATATCTTGGTCCCAAACCGTCACCCTCCCGCCCCTGTCCACCACAGACGTGACCCTCACGACCACGGTCCCAAAGCCCGCCATCTGGTGGCCAAAGCAATGGGGTTCTCAACCCCTCTACCATGCTGGACTCTCTGTTTTCGTTTCCAACAATACCCTCTCCGATCGTGTCTCTGCAACATTTGGCTTCCGCACCGTCACCTCCAAGCTCAACTCGTACAACGACACCACTTTCTTTGTCAACAATCGTCCCTTCCAGGTCCTCGGCGCCGGCTACGCACCCGACATGTTTCTCCGCTTCTCCCCTACCAAGTTCGAATCCGAAGCCCAATACGTCCTCGATCTCGGTTTCAACACCATCCGCCTCGAAGGAAAGAACGAGCATCCTGAGCTTTACGAGGTCGCCGACCGACTGGGCATCATGATACTGGCGGGGTGGGAGTGCTGCGACAAGTGGGAGGCATGGAGTTATAACCAGGACCTGGCGGTGCCGACGCCGGTGTGGAACGAGGAGGACTACGCGATTGCCAACGCAAGCATGTTTCACGAGGCCGGGATGCTTCAAACCCACCCCAGTGTCCTTGGGTATCTGATCGGGAGCGACTATTGGCCTGATGACAAGGCCGCACCAATGTATGTGAGCGCTCTTAAGAGCCAAGACTGGCAGACACCTGTGCTTGCGTCGGCTTCGAGGAGGGGATTCCCCGCCTTCATGGGCTCGCCGGGGTTGAAGATGGAAGGACCGTATGATTGGGTACCTCCCAACTATTGGTATTATACCGAAGCAAGTGCAAGTCGTCTCGGAGCAGCATTCGGGTTTGGATCAGAGCTAGGCGCGGGAGTGGGAACCCCGGACCTGTCCAGCCTTAGAAGGTTTCTCTCACCAGCGGACCTGACAGACCTATGGAAGAACCCCAACAAAGACCTGTTCCACATGTCTACGGAGACCTCCAGCTTTCACAACCGCAATATCTACAACACCGGCCTTTGGAAACGCTGGGGTGCCCCAACTTCTCTCGAAGACTACGTCCAGAAGACCCAAATTACCGACTACGAAGCCACTCGCGCTCAGTTCGAAGCCTACGCCGCCAACTGGAACTCCAAGCGGCCTGCCACGGGCATGATCTACTGGATGTTGACCGGCGCTTTTCCGAGCTTGCACTGGTCCATCTGGGATTATTACATGCACCCGGCCGGGGCGTATTTCGGTGCCAAAGTGGGCAGTCGGATTGAACATGTGGCATATGACTATGTCAAGAAGAGCATGTTTCTGATCAACAGGTCATTGGACAAGGAAGGAGCAAGAAGTGTTGATATTCAAGTGGTGGACGCCAGTGGCAAGACTCTATATAACAACACGGTCAAGACGATAACCAAGCCGAACACCAGCAAGGAGATCACTTCTTTGGCCTCCGCGCTGAAGAACATCAAAGATGTCGTCTTCCTCCGTTTGGTACTCTCCGACCCTTCCTCCAAAGACACTGCGACGCTAAGTCGCAATGTCTATTGGCTGTCCAAAACCATTGACACTCTCGATTGGGATAACTCGGATTGGTTCTATACGCCTGTCACCAAGTATAGCGACTACACCGCGCTGAACAAGCTCGCTGCGGCGAACGTGAGCGTGACAGCTTGGTCCCGTGGGCATGCTAGCCCAGAGGGGCATTCGGAATCGACGGTGCGGGTTACTCTAGAGAACCGCTCTTCCGTGCCGGCGTTCTTCATCAGTCTCAACTTGGTTGACAAGGAGGGGAGGGATGTGTTGCCGGTGACTTGGGAGGACAATTACTTGACGCTGTGGCCGAAGGAGAAAGTTACAGTTGAGGTTAGCCCTTTGGGTGCGGCGGAGCCAGCAGCTGTTCAAGTGGTTGGGAAGAATGTCAAAGGGACAACGGTGAAGGTTGATTGAAGGAACTGGATCAAAGATATTGAACGAAGGGGAAGGACCGAAGGAGTATCCGGAACCGAAGCAACGCTGAACGAACTTCGTCTCGATGCGTAGGTCGTGGCTACTAGCTAATGGCAAGCTGAAAAAAAGGAATTCCAGGCTAAATAGAAACTCCATCGTCTTGACCTTGGGCTGTGTTCGTTCAGGCTGTGCGGCGGCGTTAGGGAAAGCCCAGTTTTGGTGGCTGTACTGTTGATGTCGCTGGCGGTGAAGGTCTGCAGGATGCCAATGGTGCTCCCCAACGCTACTCTCGTGAGAGCCTCACCCCTTTTTTTCAGAGTTAGAAACGCCATTTCCCGTCTGACAGCCAGTCGCTTGGAAAGTGGAAGTTTGGTGGCATTGATATGAGACAGAGCCTGATGAATGAACTGGCCCCTGAGCTGAGTTTCAGAGCTTGGCAGTGCCTCCCATTAAACAGCTCAATCATTGAACATACAGCTCAGCTGGCGTTGAGAGCCTCACCTCTTTTTTCAGGGTTAGAAACGCCATTTTCCGTCTGACAGCGAGTCGCTTGGAAAGTGGAAGTTTGTTGGCATTGATATGAGACAGAGCCTGCATGACGAATGAACTGGCCTGAGCTGAGTTTCAGAGCTTGGCAGTGCCTCCCATTGAACAGCTCAATCATCGAACATTCAGCTCAGCTGGCGTTGAGAGCCTCACCCCTTTTTTCAGGGTTAGAAACGCCATTTCCCGTCTGACAGCGAGGCGCTTGGAAAGTGGAAGTTTGTTGGCATTGATATGAGACAGAGCCTGCATGACGAATGAACTGGCCTGAGCTGAGTTCCAAAGTGCCTGACAGTGCCTCCCAATGAACAGCTCAATCACCGAACATACAGCTCAGCTGGCGTTGCGGCTGTACTTGTCAGGGCAGAATGTGAGGCGCTTGGAATCTTAGCTCTAACGAATGACGGTAGGAAGCGTAGTTTATGAGCGTTCTGTGTCGAAAAGAAGGCTCCAAGGCTTCGCCCAATTGATTGCAAGTTATAATCCCCACCACACCTCATCTTGTCGTTTGTCTACTCCCTAATATCAACACTTATAAGCACTCTTCTAGTCCTACTTTGGGCTGCTCTCAAGCTTCTCATTAATCAATTCCTCTGTCCATTCCATTCTTTCTCCATCACACTCGACTACCACTCTCCCTCACCTTGCCGCTTCCCAGCCTAACTATGGAACCTGCAACAATTTTCGGAATTGTCACCGGTGCATGCCAGCTTGCCGAGTTGGCAGTAAAGGGCGTCGCCAAGGTCACCGGGAAGGCAGCAGAGGGCACATTCAAGCTCGGCAGAACATTGTGCAGCTGCTTCTTTTGCAGCCCTTGCTGCTCCTGCTGCTGCTCGGTCAAACGATGATCATCATCATCAACTCGAAACAATCCTTGAAGCGGTACGTACGTACATATGATACAATGAGCAACGCAAAGACAGACAGACTAATCTGTGGGTCTGGTGGTTTAGCAGGTCGCTTTTCTTGACCACCTCAGGCATCTATCTATCTATCCATCTATCCATCTATCTGTAAGTTGAACCAGGCTGGCGGGCTTTCATGTTCTCTCCCACCGACGCGATGAGAGGCTGACCGTTCTTCGGGCAGGCAGGGAGACTTTGTTTTCCTCACTCACCCAGGACGAGAAAATGTTGGAAGTCCGTACCCTGGGCCGCCCATTTACTGGCATACGCCTTCCAAGTATTTAGGCCGCCCTGGTTTCCGTTTCTACTCTTCCGTTAAACAACAACTCCAGTCTCCAGAATCAAGCCCTTTTCGTTGTCGCCTTTTCCAGCCCAACCGATAGGTCATGAGCCCTCTCGCGCATCGCGCGCACCCTTTTCGGAAGGTATTCTAGCCTCCTGCACTTCCTTTATCTACGGGGGTGCAGGAGGGTAGCAATCCCTATCTTCAAGGACGCCGAAATAGCGACAATTTCACTATCGACTTTTAGCGGCGCTAAATCGGCTAGTTACCCCGCTAACGACTCTACTGCCATCATTGCAGCAACCACGATAAACCAAGATCTCAGTCATTACTTAAAATCGACTTCGACCAAAGCCAAACGGTCACCTTTCCTTCAACTAAGATAGTCACCTTTCCCAGATCTCATTAGAAGATCTCTCTTTCCTTTTGTCCAAAATTACCAAAAATTGTCACCTTTTCTCGATCTCATCAAAAGATCACCCTCGCGACCTCGACGTCGACTACGACTAACAGCGACCAACCTTCTTCGACGTTACATCGCAACCAATAACCTCACCCTTTTCATTAACCAAGATACCTCAATTACCTTCTCTCAACCCCAGATCTTTTAGATCTTCATTTCCTTTATCCAAGATAGTCACCTTTCAATCACCAAACCAAACGCAACCAAAGTCAACCTTCTCATCTACCCGGCTTTCTTTCTTTCTTTTATCCTATAAAGTCCAACTGCTTCATCTTTCTGGCAACCACAAAGTCCAACTGCTTCGTCTTTATAGCAAACGCCCCCAACCGATCTAAAGAAGCCAAAGGTAGCACTCAAGAGAAGAAGCAAACTCATCGAAGAATATTTTACTAACACCCATCCCCAAAGAATCAACCAAGGAAACAAGAGGAGGAATAGAAGAATTCAACACTTAGCTAATAAACATTAATAGAGGACCTAAGATGGAGATGGAAATACCCTCATTCTTACCCTTTTGGAAAAGGATTACATTGTAAATAGTTTGAAGTTTTCTTCAGAGTCACCCAGGTCTCGTCAGGCCAGCCTACGGGGGTGCCCTTGGAAACGGTGGGCTGTCACGGGGAAAATTGGAGTGAGGTAGTGGAATTAGATACTGGAGCTTACTTGAACTTGCTACGGCTATTCGACCATGGTCAAGACAGACAGACAGACAGACAGACAGCTGAACATGGGTCCGCATCGAGTGCAGAAGTTAGGGTGCGCCACATAATGCATTCTTCTTCTTCTTTTCAAACCAGAGAAGATCAGACCGGATTGAGCGGTGGACAGGTGAAGGACTGCGAAGTGGAACGGAAGTTACGCCGATTCGAAAACCATCCGCCGCCAAAAAGTCGTAGCTGCTTTTCATCAATGTGCCGAAGGAGCTCCTTCCCCACCAGTCCAGCCAGCTCTACCTTGCCTGCACCTGACAGGCGGGCTGTAACTAAGGAAGGTGCATTCGAATGCTTATCGAGTTGTGACTTCTGCCCCGTCATAATTTCAACATTTCGTTGAAGTCCTCCTGTGTAACTGCCCCTGGCTCCTGCCTCACTGAAATATCAACCCGAGGGAACAGATTCAAAAGCGTGAAGATGACTTGGATGCAGTGTCTGCCGCTTTCAATCGGCACGGGACCGGCATTGATCGGCAGCCACCAACTGCCCTTTCTTTCATTACCCTGAGTGCCTCTTGCCGTGATCTCAATATCAGATTTCACTGGCTTGATAAAGTGCTCAACGGCCACTCCTTCCCAGTTGTCGGTTGGATCTGTGAATTTGTAAGCTCAACCAAGAACTCAACCCAACAAGATGCCGTCAATGGACAATTCGGATTTTCACCTGAACTCAAGGTTAATCCTGCAGTGGCATCCAGAACTTTGAACCACCTACCTTCATCATCTCGACTCAACCTTTGTCCCGTCCTCTCCGCTTCGTGATCGCGGGGCAGCAAGCCACGACATGGCCGCAAAATCTCGTCACAAACCACTCGACCGCACCACACACGATATCCGGCGTCTCTTCTGCAAATAGCCATACTGACGACGGCTGTGGGTTTTGCAGCAAGTGGTGCTGGCTTGCAAAGCGTAAGGTATGTGGCGTTTGGGAGTGGTGAGGCGTATGAGTTGCTGGGAAATACATTGGCCCTTGATCGGCGCGGAGACTGCTGGAAGATTTACGGAAGACGTGCGTTTGTGTTATGTCCACCCTCTGGTGGACGGGGAGGACACCGAGACAACACAATGGACAGAAGTGTCGTACAAAGACGCATCTACTCGGTACATCTCGGACGGTTTTGGGCCCTCTGAGTGCCATCATCCCTTGGCTTTCCACGGGTGCTATGAACCAAGAGCACCTGTCTTTACTCGATGCTGGCCGGACTGGAAGGTGTGCATTGGTAGAGGTACTGACTGCCTTTGTTGATTGTTGACTACAGTTGATACGTGCCACCCAACACCCTTTGTTGATTCAACGCCTCGACGCCGAAAGCGGATAGCAGGATACAAAGAATGGCTACACGGGAATCATACCCATAAAGCTTCGCGAGCTCAACTCCAGGTAAATGGAGACAAACCATCAACCTCCTCCATTTATCCAAAATCCAGCTTGAGACAACGCAGAGCACCGACCCCAACATGCCTCCAAGAAGAAGAAGGAGAAGAAGAAGAGATGCCGATGCATCACCAGAACCACAGCGCCCAACCCAGGCCGGGAATATGTTTCACTGGTCCATTCTCTTCCCCGCCGCTCATTGGGAGTCGACCCCTGTAGGTTGTGAGAATGTCGCGGACGACCAGATCCAGAGCTACAAGTGGCTCCAGGCGCGCAGAGGGCGCAGTGGTACAAAGGGATTCCTCCTCATCCAACAACTTGCTCCTCTCAATCGACTCCTGCTTGTCCAAGACTTGCATACCGACGAATTACTCATAAACAAGCGCGTCCGCAAGTACCTGAAGACTGAACACCTGGAGACTTTATATCCGGATCGGGAAGACACACAAAGACACTTTATATGGCGTTTGCAGATGTACGCCCACCCAATCCCTGGCGATATTCGCTTTGCTCGGCTTGTTGGAGACCACGGCGACCCGCGTGTAGAGGTGCACCTCCCTGATGAACCCTACTTCCAGAAACTGTACGCGTATGGTTTCCCTCATGACAAGGTGGATGGGCGACCGGACTATGATATGTCCCAGAGACGGAGTGAAGACGGGGCCAATGAGGAAATCTACAACGCCTCTCTGTACTACGAATACTTGAACGGCGGCTCGCTCGAGCATGCAATCATGCGTATCAACAGGGCAGGTAAAGAGACCCAGTACGTCGAGGAACCGTTCATCTGGCACGTCATAGAGCAGCTCGGGCGAGCCCTCCTCTTTCTGCACTTTGGCGTTGAGCGCGATGGGAGAGAACCCGACAACAACTGGCAAGCAGTCTGCCACCGATGGTTGACCATGGACAACATCATGCTGCATTGGCCGGAGGAGGACGAGGAAGGGTACGACGAGAGCGCGCATGGCCGCCTCCCGCGCGTGGTGCTGACCAACTTTGACAACGCGGCAAGAAGAGGCGAAGAGCCTCACAACAACGGCATCATCCACTTTGGTCGTCTGTCGCTACCGCTGGACCAAATCAAAGAGGCCAGATATGGCGTGAGCCCCAGGGATCGGATCTGGCAAATGGAGGAGCCAGACACGTGGCAGGATATCTACGCCATGGGGAAGCTGCTGCGACGCATCATAACAGACAGATCTCACGAAGGAGAATTCATCCCGCCACACGGCTTAAGCAACTGGTTCAATCCCAGGAAATACGCCCCCTTGGAGTATTATCAGCGAATGCCTTACTCCGATCACCTCATCGGGGCGATACAGCGTTTTGAGATTACGGAACCAGATGATGAGCTGGAGATGGGAGAATGGAAGGGCAACGCTCGGTTTGCTCAATGGGAAAAGCCTACTTATTTTGATACTGCGGAAAGGTTGATGGACCTGGTGCGAGAAGCCGAGGAACACGTCACGAGATTCCGGGACGATCTGGCACGAGGGCCCGTTCCTGCTGCGCCCACGGTCAGCATCTTGACGGTTCGACCACCGGACATGAGGCACTATCACATGCCGTTCCGGACCAAAAAGCTCCGGGAACACGATGCGAAAAAGGAGATGGTAAAGTTGATGGCATCGCTGAACGGACCGGCCTACAAGGTCTTGGTCGATTACGGGCCGGAGCACGAGAACGCTCGTCTGGCGAAGACGGACAAGATGAGGGAAGTGGAGGAGAGGCGGGCGGCGCGGGAGAGGGAGATGAATAAACGAGTGGATAATATGTTTCAGAGACGTGAGAAGATTGATGAGCTGGAGCGCCGGCTGCAAGAAGATGAGAGGCAGGATTACAGGGAGCGGTTGTTGAGGCGGCAGAGTCAAGGGTACCGGGGTGAGACCATGAGGTTGGTTAGGAAGAGGCTCAAGAAGGCTAGAAGGCGGCTGTATGGGAGGCGGGAGGAAAGCGAGGAAGACGTGGAGGAGGAACAGGAGGGAGAGGAACAAGAGGAAGAGGAGGAACAGGAGGGAGAAGAACAAGAGGAAGAGGAGGTTGGAGAGGAAGGAGACCAAGAAGCCGCGGAGAGTGATGAGTGAGGAGGAGCAGGATGGGATATGCATTGCAATTTAAAGGACATGTGTCGAACCGAGGAGCGTCGCTTCTAAGTGGCACACTTGGGCGGCGCAAAAGTCAAAGTCGGAATGCCGTACAATATCATTACCATGATATCTTTCTTGTTATAACAAACAAACTGCTTTCTCTTTTCTTTTAAAATCCTCTAACCCAAACTTGGCGTATCCGTCCCCTAGACGAGCGGGGTTCAGTCGTGATGGTGCCATACTCCAGTGGGTTGACGAATATCACTGGCGAACCTCCAGTCCCACACAACTCGACATAAAAGGGAACCATTGCACCATTAAGCAACCATTGGTTGCCATGGCTCGCCATGCTTGCTCACATATAATCCCAATGGCGTTTTGCGGTCGAAGAGGTAGTTTCCAACCTGCTGTCCTGCTAACGGAAACGCGGGTTCCGTCAACGGATGTGCCCGAGTGTTACTGTGAAGTCGTGGTTCGATATTGTTATCGCTTTTTCAGTTTTTCTTCATCTGCGGCGTCAAGCACGGGGTGGCAGCATACCTAGGTAGAGGTACCTTACCTCTCGAGCCGTTCCCATTTCATGTTCATCCCCAAGGCAACTTTGCGACTGCCCCCAGACTACCTCTAGGTAAGTCTACCAGTCCCCAGACAAGACTTGGGTGCCAAACTACCATGACGCAATCAAGGTGGGATATTTCATATCCATACTCGCTTGTGGTATGTGGTTTCTGTGCTTCTCAATGGCTGTGGTGTCGGAAACAACATGAAGAGGCGAGATTGATTGGAACGGAGTGACCCAAGAGCACGTTGTATATAAGTCTCGGCAGTCCGATTGATCTGTCTTGTATTAGGTTTCGGACGGGACTTTGTGTGCTCCATTGTACCTTCTCTCTACCTCCAGTTCCCCATACGACAGACACCACGAACAGACATCCGACCGCCATGTCACAACAACCACCGCCACCGTCCTACCGGGACTCGGGCTCCGGGTCCTGCTCCGGGACTCCCAACCCAGCGGCGGACTCGCCCATGTCTGCCTCCAGCCCCTATGCCGCCGACGAGAAGAAATACGGCACCACCGTGACCCCCTCCTCCTCCTCCTCTTCAGCCTCGGACCTCTCTGAAGCGTCCTCCTACTCGGACCTCAAGCAAAACCCGTTCCTAGACCCGGTCGTCGCCGAGCACTGGCGCAAGGTGTACGACGAAGCCGACTACGAATGCCGCGGAGCGTTTGATCCGACGGTGACGTGGACAGAGGAGGAAGAGAAGGCCATCGTCAGGAAGATGGATTTCCGGGCGTGCGCCTGGGCCATGGTCATGTTTTTCGCGCTGCAGGTTGATCGTGGGAATCTGGCGCAGGCGTTGGCGGATAACATGTTGGATGATTTGCACGGGGTTGGATACTAATGGTTAGTACCCTACTACTTGTGTGTGTCTGGTTGAGTTGATTGGGGGTAGGGGATATAAGGTTAAAGCTGACACGGGTTGCAAACAACCAACAGATTACAACTACGGCAACGTCATGTTCCTTGTGTCGTTCCTCTGCGCTGAGCTGCCGTCTCAGTTGCTGTCCAAGAAGCTCGGGCCGGATCGCTGGATTCCGATGCAGATTGTCCTTTGGTCGGTGGTTGCCATGTCGCAGTGTTGGTTGAATGGAAGAGGCAGCTTTTTTGTTACTCGTTGCTTGTTGGGTCTCATTGAGGTATGTATGTCTTCCACTCCACTTGTCCAAAGCGTTGCGTGGCAAAGAAGGAAACACTGACATGACAATTACCTATCAGGGCGGCTTCATCCCCGATATCGTGCTCTGGCTCTCCTACTTTTACACCTCGCGCGAGCTTCCCATCCGCCTGTGCTACTTCTGGACCACCCTCTCCAGCACGTCCATCATCACCAGTCTCATGGCCTTTGGCCTCGTGCGCATGCGCGGCATCAACGGCTGGGCGGGCTGGCAGTGGATGTTCCTCGTCGAGGGTCTCGTCACTTTGTGCATCGGCCTGGCCTCCTTCTTCATGATGCCCGCCTCAGCCGTGCAGACCAAGACGTGGTTCCGCCCCAACGGCTGGTTCACCGACCGGGAAGTCTCGATCGTGGTGAACCGCGTGCTTCGAGACGATCCTTCAAAGGGCGATATGCACAACCGCAAGGCCATTACGCCCAAGAGGCTGTGGGAGACCCTGAAGGATCATGATCTCTGGCCGCTGTACGCCATCGGCCTGGTGGCGTATATCCCGCATACGCCGCCGAGCTATTATTTGACTTTGACGTTGAGGAAGCTTGGGTTCAGTGCTTTTAATACCAACTTGCTGGTTATTCCTTCGGTGAGTTTTTTCCTGTCTTGCTGATTGTCGAGACAAACAAGAATGCCAGCTGCTGACCCTGAGAAACATACAGTCCGTCGTCCACATCATCACCCTCCTCCTGCTCACCCGATTATCGGACATGGTGCAAGAGCGCACCTTGGTCGCCATGCTGCAATCCATCTGGACCCTCCCCTGCATCCTCGCGCTGAGATTCTGGCCGGGGCTGATGGACAACCACTGGGGCACGTACGCGCTCATGTCCGTGCTGCTGTCGTACCCCTACTGCCACGCCATCCTGGTGGCCTGGACGTCGAAAAAACGCAAACAACGTCGGCGCGCGCACCGTCTCGGCGGCGCTGTACAACATGTCGGTCCAGCTCGGCAACGTGATTGCCAACTTCATCTACCTCGACTACGACAAGCCGTATTACCGCGACGGTAACACCAAGCTCGTGGTCATCAACTTGCTCGCCATTGGCGTGTTTTTGGGAACCAAGGCGTATTATGTCTGGAGGAATAAGCAGAAGGACAAGATATGGAATGCCCTCGCTGAGGAACAGAAGGTCGAGTATACCAAGACTACCAAGGTGCAGGGGAGTCGGAGGCTGAATTTTAGGTTTTTTCACTGAGTGAGTGAGGGAAGAGAAAAGGAAAGGAAATGGAATTGTCTGTTGTATTTTGGTGTTGTGGAAGTAAAAGGGGGTACCTTGCATTAGAAGTCAGAGGATTTGATAGTGATGGTTCCTTGCCTGCCGGGAGAAAAGCACATGACGTAATGTAAACAATCGCTTGCCCCATATTCAGTTTTGAAACAATTGCTTCACCGGCCAGTCTCGATCAGGAATCAATCCCGAGGGGACGGGTACTGGCGGAGATTTCAAGTTAGGATCTTGCATGTACAGTGTTGTGCTTAGAAATCAGAATGGACAATTGCTGGGGATGGAGAAGTGGAATTGATGAACGGTATTCTAAATTCCCCCTCCGGCGGAGATGCCTCGGCACTTGCAACCAACACTAACAAACAGCGTATCCGGCATTCCTTCCGCCGCTTCTTATTGGTTGAATTGGCGATACACCTCGGACATCTTGGAAATACAGGCCATGACAATTGGACCTTATTGCGCAATTCCTACTGGGCAACATCATCACAAGTAAATACGCACGAAACAGTTTCCCCTTTGGAGATGTCTTGTGCATCATCATCATATCCATCTCTTTCTGGCCATCTTCCCGGGAAAGAAGGGGTTTTACTGTAGTCGCCGCCGAGAGGGTCTAAAAGTCTCCGAATCGCTTGTCCCACGTCACCATTTCTTCATGATTCCAAACAATCGTTCCATCCAAAAAACGTGCTTTATCAGCAAAAGAGCCCCAGTTGATCCCCAGCAATGTCTCCACTGTTGACGCCGTCCCCTCTTTCCTCTTGGAAGCAGGAGTTGATATATAAATGTTGGAGGTGTCGGTCCGTTCAATCGCACTTGATTTTGGCTCATTCAATGAATCTACTTTAACACCCCTCACCACCAAGACAAATCATCACCACGTCAACAAACAAACAAACAAACAATACCCCCTACAACCAAAACAAACCGCCAAAATGACCGGCACCACCAACAAGACTCTCATCTTCAAGAAGATTCCCACGGGCTACCCCGTCCCTGGTGAGCATCTCGTTATCGAGGACAAGGGCTTCGACACCAACGCCGCTGCCCCCGAGGGCGGCCTGGTTCTCTCCATCCTCTACGCCTCCTTCGACCCTTACCAGCGCGGCCGCATGCGTGAGGCCAACACCAAGTCCTACACCCCTCCCTACCACCTCAACGACCCCGTCACCAACGCCACCGTCGCCAAGGTCCTCAAGTCCGACCACGCCGACTACAAGGAGGGTGACCTCGTCATCGCCCACTTGCCCATCGCCGAGTATGCCACCCTCACCAAGGAGCAGGTCGGCCAGACGGTCCAGAACAAGATCGACAACAAGCACAACCTCAAGGACCTCGGCCTCTTCCTCGGCCCCCTTGGCATGCCCGGCCTGACCGCCTGGTCGTCGTACCACGAGATCGGCCAGCCCAAGAAGGGCGAGACCATCTTCATCAGCAGTGCCGCTGGTGCTGTTGGTCAGGTCGTCGGCCAGATCGCCAAGCGCCAGGGCTTGAAGGTCATCGGTTCCGTCGGCAGCGACGAGAAGCTCGACTTCATCCTCAACGAGCTCGGCTTCGACGGCGGCTTCAACTACAAGAAGGAGAAGCCGCTTGATGCCCTCAAGAGGCTGGCGCCCGAGGGTATCGATATCTACTTTGAGAACGTCGGCGGTGAGCACCTCCAGGCTGCTCTGGAGTCTCTCAACGAGTTCGGTCGCATTGTTGCTTGCGGCATGGTTAGTTTCATGTTCTTCCTCTTTACACACTCCCCCTGCCCCACAAGTTATACTAACTGTACCTACCCAAATCACACAGATCTCCCAATACAACGCCAAGCCCGAGGAGCGCTACGGCGTCACCAACCTCTTCCACATTGTGTCCAAGCGCATCGACTTCCGCGGCTTCATCGTCAGCGACAAGGACTTTGGCCCCAAGCACTACAAGGAGCACCAGGAGCAGCTCTCGCAGTGGATCGCCGACGGGTCCGTCAAGTTCAAGATCCACGTCACCGAGGGTATCGACAAGGCCGCTGAGGGTCTGGTCGGGATCTTCAAGGGCGAGAACTTTGGCAAGGCTGTTTTGCATGTCAAGGATGAGTAGATTTGCCCTTTCTTTTAAAGACGAAGAGGAAGATGAAGATGAAGAAAGAAAAAGAGATGGATGCATGCATTATACCCACCGCTAGCTCAGGTAGTTTGAACAAGAACCAAAAGCAAGCTAGCTAGCTAGCTAGTTTATGAATAAAAAATTAAATAAAAAAAATCACATGGGGGGGTGTCCGGCAGTGTCCCGTCCCAGTAAAAGATGTTCAACCCAATTAAAAGAGCACAACAACAAATATGAAAGGAGGGAGGAGGTTGGAGTCAAAGAAGAACACAAACACCTCACTTCCCACGTACTTATTTATTCCAAGTTGGGTGAGTTGCCCCCTCCCCAACCTAACCATACCTACCTACCTACACCATCCACTTAACAAACTTTTAGAAAGAATCGAACTATATATATACAAGCAATCGTGATATCATGCAGACCGTCTACCGTCTACCGCCTACGGGCTTCTACGGTAATGCCCCCTTTAAGTTTTTACCACCAAGTCATAACAGGACAGAACATAAAACATCAAGGCCCATTTCATGCAATCATCCAACCAACATGCATCTCTCCGTCTCTTTTGAAGCACCTAGAGGTTGAACAGCGCAAAGCCAAGGGATGCCACCAAAGCGGCAGTCACACCCACACTTCTTCCCGGCATAGCAGCGTTCTCGGCGCCGTCTTCATCGCCGTCGCCCTTTCCATCTTTAGACCCAGACCCAGACCCGGACCCGGACCCAGCAGATCCGGAACTTCCAGATCCGCCATCGTCATTTCCACTATCAGGATGCGTGCTTTTAGCAATGTAAACAGTCGCAGCATTGAAGTTAATCTGTTCCCGCTTCGTTAGCATCGTCATGACCACAACAACAACAAAAAAAACAAAAAAAACAAAAAACTTACAACTCCACTCCCAGGACACTCATCCCTAATCTCCCTCCCCTCTCTCACCTCCCCATTCATTTCGATCCTCACCTTCCCCCCCTTCTTATTCCCCTTGCCCAATCCCAGCTCCTCAAACCCCACCTGAAAGAAGCTCGCCCCTCCCTTCTTCCTCACCTGCTTCACCACCTTTTTCCCCGTGCTCTCCACACTAACCACCACCTGCGTATCCCTCCTAACAATCGCCAGCACATTCACCACATCCCTTTCCACCGCCTCCATCGCGCTCCTCTCTCCCTGCTGCCCCCACTTTGTCCCGCCATCGCCACACTCTTCTTTCCCATTTATAGTAGTAGTAGTAACATTCACCGGCGTCGTCCTATACCACGCGCTAACCACCCCATCGCCCAGTTTCTCCTCTGGCCATTCTCTATCTATAAGTCCCTCCTCGGCCGAAGTCTTGCCCAGCTTGTACGCAGCAACGTACCAAGGTAACACGGCCCTGAACCCGCCGTGGTCGAACCCGTTGACGTACGACTCGGCTTCGGAGAGGATCTGCGACGGCACGAGGTCCGAGATGTAGTGCGATTCGGCAAAGTCGTTCCAGGTGATGATCTGGAGGAGGTCCGGAGAGCCACCACCACCACCACTGCCCGAGTCCATGTTGGCATGGTTCAGAGAAAGGGCTTGCGAGAGGCGGGTGGGCCAGAGGGTGTCGGAGGGGGAGTACCAGTTTTTTTGGTATGACGATAGGCGGGTGTAGAAGTAGGGGGATATGCCCATCATGTAGATTTTGTTGTTGTTGTTGTTGTTGTTGTTTTGGGAGGTGGTGGTGGTGGTTTTGCTGTTGGGAGAGGTTGATGATGATGATGATGATGATGAGAGGGCGGACAAGTAGCCGTCGTCGGAAAAGGTGGTGAGTTGGGATTGGGAAGGGCGGGGCCAGGCGTCAAAGGAGACTTTTAGTTTCGGGGGGTCGTTAGCATCCAGTCTCTCATCAAGTCAGGTACCTACCTACGGTAAGGAGAAAAGAAAGAAAAGAGGAAACTGAAACTTACAAGCCCCATCGATATCCCCCACCCTCTCCCTCACCCCTTCGGGCCCAACACTACTCCAATCCGGCACAAACACAATATCCCCCGCCACCTTCTTCCTCACCTCCCTCCAGCTCTCCCGGAAGTCAACTCCCTCGAATGTGCTGACCAACGGTTTGCCATCAATCTTGAACTGCGCCGGCTCGTCCTTGAAGGAGTTGGTTAGGTTGGCGATGTAATCGACTGTCCACCCATCATCTGGACCTGAGGCGCTGAAGTCAAAGGACAAAAAGAGACTGAAGTTGGCAAATGTTGAGGCCGCTTCGTAGGCTGTGTGTAGTGATGAGAAGGTGAAGTGGTCTGCGGCCCCGATGTTGAGAGCGAAGCCGTCGATGGAGGCTGCGGATGCTGAGCGGATGTCACGCTTCCATTGGTCGGTGGTTTGGTTGAGGGTTAGGCCGACCTGTGGTGGGAGAAGGAGGAGTGTAAATTAGTGGTGAGTTATGATGGCAAAGGGGCGAGAGAAAGAGAAGGGATGAGATGGATGCGAGAAGGAAGTGAGAAGAGATGACATTAAGTATATGTGAGCATGACTTACCATGTAATGGGCAAAGACCGACTTGGGGACGATCATGATGGGCAACTAACTGAGTGAATATCAAGAGGTACTGTGGGCAATAACCTCCAGTCGACGTCTGTGGAGAGACTTGTAGGATGTATGCTCAAGTCGGCTGGTCCGTCCCAATGAGCTGAGCTGCCCTAACCCAGTTCCTTGCTGGTCTGGTGCCTCAACTTCAACCTCGACGTCGGACTGGACTCACACAGTTAACAGACCGAAACCTCCAAGTGACCACCGGTGCACAACAGTCTCACGCAAGGGGGAACTCACCTCATATACCACCACCCCATCACCACCCACGTGCATCAAAGACAAAAGTCTTTCAACGCCAACAGATAACACCATACCAACTGCACTAGCCTCCGTCACTAGTGTAGCTCCCTGTCCATGCGCAGTGTCATGACCCCCCATCTTCCGAGCTTCTTACTGTATCCATCCCATCAAATCACCCTCGTCCGCCGGTGATTGTATTCCCTTCAGTCCCCGGTCAGGTCCCGGCCATGCCTTTCCATCGTGGCATTCTGCAGTCTGCAGTCTGCAGTCTGCACAGAGAGCATTGCAAAATGGCGTGCGTTCGGTAGGTAGGTGACCATTGCCCCTTTCTTGGCGTCCATTCTGTTCTTTCGAGGTTAACCCTTTTAGTCTCGCCGTTCGTCGGGGGGGCATTCATTAGCTCTAGTCTAGCCTCTCTATCAAAGGTCGAGTCAGAGGGCATATCAAATGTGGAGGGTACCTTTAATTTCCCATTGCTTTTAGTTTGTACTGCTGCCATATCCGCTGTCAGGCATCGCACGGCGTAACGCTCGAACTTTTTCCCTAGTCTACCTTGGTCTCTAAGGTAGTAACTTGGGTCTTGGTGTTTTTTTGGTAAGACACGTCTCGCTAGGTCGCTAGAAAAGTTAGCGCTCAGTGCAGCCTGGCCGCTTTACTGTTTCTGTCGTTTGATATCCGTTCGACATCGGGGCTTTCCGTTCTGTCTCCCCCGGTCCCCGAGAGTGTGCCGCTCCGGGTATAGGCAGCCGGATTGTCTCCCATTTTCCTTGTTGAGATATCTAGGTACCTACATAGGTAGTACTTTCTGCTGAAGCGAATTAAGCGCAAGGTTTCTCCAGAGCCGCTTGTTCCTTAAAGGTTCCAGTTGTAGTGTAAGGTATGTACCTTGCACGGTTCGTCAGGACGTCAGTGGCTTGCCCATTGCCTGGCAGGTTGTAAGTTCGCGGATTTGATTTTCCCATGGATCGTTATCATGGCCAATTGTCCATCGTACTGTACCGTTCGGTTCAATCTTTGAGTTCGACCCGGATCTGCTACCACCGTTCGCATGGACTTATTCTGGCCTCCTCTCCTTTCTTTCTCCTCCCCTCTTTCCCTTCTTCTCTCCCAGTTTCTCCACGACAAGTAACCACCCGCGCGAGCCATGCCAAGTGGAAAGTCTGTCTCATTTCAAAGGTTCTTTTCGATGGGCACTCTTCCGGCTGCTTTCCAGCCCTGTGAGTGGTTCACGACTGCCGCCAAGTACCTGCCAAGATATAAAACGCCCAACCTGTAGGGCCAACAGCATTAAGCTAAGCTAGCGTTGACCGAGACCGAGCCTAGACTCGAAGCAGTGTAGTAGCGTTCGTTCGAGCGTGCCTGGCATAGTGTACAGTATGTGTACTTACTTCGCCGATCAAGGGTCTTTGAGTGTTCTTGTGCCTAGGTACCTATATAGGTACCCGTACGACTCACGGCGCCTTGAGGGTTTGTTTCTCTTTGCTCTGTAGACAAATGTAAGGCACCAACGATTATTGGTCTTGTCGACAACCTAAGAATTGATCCTAGCAGTGAGAACTAAGGCTGGGAAAAGACGGGGTTTGATCTACCTACCTCAAGCCTCGGTGCGTGCAATGTTTTCGAGAAAAACGTGTTGGCGTTCTGCCTAGGTACCGAACTTGGACTAGTGGCCAGACCGATCCATCCAGATTCCACTTTCCAGGCAACCCGTCAAAGTGCCCCTGAACTCTGAAGCAAATCTTTTCGATGGGGCATGGGGGGAAGACGCGGGGATGAAAGGCCGAGAACGCCGTCACGGTTATCACGGCTTCATTCTGGCGTTTTCTACTCCTAGACGGGTCGGAAGTTCGGCAAGTTCCAACGGTTGAAGCCACAATCGACAAGCAAAGCACGGCCTTGGCAATCAAGATTGGATGCAGTTAGGCTGAGTTGCTTGGGGCGAAGGAGGAGAGCAAGCCATGTGATTTGGACTGGCGAGACTGAACAGGTTGCGCATTCGACACCGAGGAAATCATCAACAGCTTCTTGTGCTGCTTGTGTCATTCCAAGAAACAATAGTTCCAGTGAAGTTTATATTGCCAAGAACAAAGAGGTATCGTCAATAAGTAAAATCGTCCCTCCATCCGATTCCCCTCCTCCCTTTCATCATCGTTGCCGGCCAACCTCATCCCATGTCCGCCGTACTCGATGCTAGACCGTTGACTCCGAAACCCCAGCCTCCTTGACGTTGTCCGTGGCGGGAAGCATCATTGCATTTGCCTCTTCGCCAACGCCCCCGAGCTTTTCGACTTCGCTTCTCCTCGCGCGACGTAGCCCAATCTCCTTGAGTAGATCTTGATCCTCATCCGGCAGCTGGTATGCAATGCGTGCGATGGCCAGCGAGTCGAGAGTATTCGTCCAGGTCGGGATGCTGTAGATGTACCATAACAAAAACAGTATTCCCAGGACTTGCAACCCAAGTAAGACGCTGACCACGACCACGCCTGCGGTGGAAACGCTTGGTTTGTTGTATTCGAGCCCTGGGATGTTCCAAATTGCTGTAGGAGTTACGAACCCGTCGCGGGGATCAAGCGGGTAGATATAGCTCGAACTTGCGATATCTAGCAGGGCCTGGTTGGCAAAGTACATTGCCATTGAGAGGAACGAGTTTGCATCTTCCCCACCAAAGTCCGGTGGTGTATAGACCGGACGAACAGCGAATCTAGCGTTTTGGCGATCAAGCGTCGAAACGAGATCCCAGAGGTATTGGTCTTGCCATTTAGCAACAATCACCCTCTTGATTTTGTCCGTTACTTTGCCTGTTACTGGGTCCCGCACCCAATTGGCATATGAGCAAACAGATGGATAGATGTCGCCATCTTGACCAATGCCGCCGTTAAATTGGTCCATATCATCTTTCCAGTTCACGAAGTGGAGCGGTACAGTCCGACACAGAGTGCGTGAAACTGCATCGTCTGCCGTCTTGATTGATTGGGCTAGCTTGGAGAAGGAGCCCGGCCCGAAGAGGGCAAGTAGCGAGAGAGCAAGAGGGCCAGGGATAGTGCTGTTCAAATCTGATATCGGGTCGAAGAAATCAGTCCTATAATTAGGTAGTTAATTATGGGTTAGCAAGTGGCCAGGTCGACGTAGGGACTAGACCCCCAGGCATGGAATAAAGGAATATAAGATGATGGTCGAGAGGAAGCATGTGGCTAAGCACCGAGTATAACATACCTTCTGTTGTTATACCTTCTGTTGTTATCCACGTGGAATCCAGCTTGAACTGCGATTTCCGGAGTCCGGTATGGCGCGGAAACCAAAGGGCCATGTATTCCATTGTTGAACCGATTGCCAAGTTCGAAGTAGCCAAGACTGCTAGTACCGGTGCACCGATATGCGTCCCCAGAGCGAAACACGCCGGTTTGGATTTCTGATTCATTTGCACGGAGTCGTACATAGAACTCCTCGGTGATGTCCTCTCGTAGATACTGCTCCAGTTTCCATGGGCTCTTCTGAAACAGACCGTCGACGCAAAACTCAATCGTAAGATTCTCGCTTTTGTAGTTCAGGCCACCGTCGTCGCATTGGCTGGGAAAGTCGGATAGTTCACAGTTACAAGTGCTGTTCATCCGCGTTGCGAGCTGTCGATAAAGGCCGGTGATACTGTCTTTAGGGATTGAACTGGCAAATGCCCTGTTCTTCTCGCCCCCCTCATCTCCCCATGCCCTGTTCTTCTCGCCCCCCTCATCTCGCCATGCCTTTAGTAAAACGTTATGGGGCGAAAGCGACTTCAGACTACTCCTGGTTCTGGCCACAACCTTGTCCTTTGGAGCCGTGGCAAGAATAGCAGGAGTTGGGTCAAATCCCACCAACTTTCCAGCAAGATAGTCGGGAGTGATGACACGTGTATTGCCGACGATTTCGTAGTTCGATGTCTCGTACTTGAAGTTCCGGGTTTCGGAGGGTGTGGCCCCCTGAGGTACGTGAATGATTTCTCGCTGTACAGTGATTGCTCGGATTGGAAGGTGGATGATGGCTTTATAGAGCAGAACAAGCGTTAGTACTACAGGGCCTAAAGCCCAAAGGCTTCAAGACAACTTGTACTCACAAATAACAACGAGACCTGAACCCAATAAGTAGAGCCAGGATCCATTGGGAGAGGGACTGCCCCATGGACGTATGAACCTCCCATCAGCTAGACTGAACAGCTGCTTGGCGGACAAAGGTTTGTTGAGGCTTGTCCGTTGAGAGTATGCGGCCGCTGCCCTGGAGAGCAAGTCATAGATGATGGGCAAAGCAGCGACGGCGGCGATATAGCCGAGGATGTCTGTCGCGTGCACAAGGTTGGTGTTGAAGGTGATATCTCTAGGCTGAGCACGGAAGGTGAGGTTGTGGTAGCCATAGTTTTCTTTGGGTTCTCTGAGATGGAATTTCCCTTTGTTCAACAAACACGTGAACGCCCAGGGAACGATGAGGAGGGCGAGATAGAGAAATGTAAACAGAAGGGCCCATGGTGAGTTGTGTCGAAGAATTGTAAACAGACGGGGCCATGGTGAGTCGTGTTGAAGGGCTGGCGTCTTGGCCACCCTGTTGGTCTGCGATGGCTGCTGGGCGGGAGGAGCCATTATGGTGATGGGGAGGAATGGAAAGCCTTTGATAATACCGCTCTGGTTTGAGGATTATGATCTGGTTTTGTTCCCGTCTTGTCTGTTTCCCGCCGCCCCAGGCTCTGGCTCTCCCCTTTTGTACATTCAGCATATCAACCACGGAAATATGCCAAGCAGTTCTAGGGGGCGCTAGTCTTGGGCCTAAACGTCCAGTCAGACTCCGATATCACCCTCTTAGGTAAATCGTTTCGGCGTTATTTACTCGGAGGAACTGTACAGGGCCAAGAACGCCCTAGGCCAGAGCGGTATCTAGTATCCGTCGAAGCACAGGGCTGGAACACGGAGTGGTGCTCCATGTGATGAAAGCTTCGCCTTTGTTGGCTTTCATGGTGAACATTTGCAGTTCTCAGCTGCTTGCTCGTGTCGATCGCGATTCCGAATTGAACGGTGGGAGTCAGTCGGTTGTGGACCGGCGGCTCAGAGCAGACGTGGCCGATTAACGGACGGCGAGCAGAAAACCCGGAATCTCAATGGGAATGAGTTAGGTAATGAAGCAGTTTCGAGGTGGTGTGTCAGCGACTTGTCCATGGTGTTTGCGACAGGAAGGGAATTATGAAATCACCTCAGTTCTTGGGAGCCAGGGAGAAAGACGGGACTTGGAAGTCCGTGCCCTGGGCCGCCCATTCTCACTGGGCCTTGCCCATTCACTGGCACACGCCTTCCAGGTATTTAGGCCGCCCTGGTTTCCGTTTCTCCTCTTCCGTTAGACAACTCCAGAATCAAGCCCTTTTTCGTTGTCGCCTTTTCCAGCCTCCAATAGAAAGACTTGGGAGGCCTGCGAGTGGAAGAGAGGAATTACTTGGGGGTTGTGGTGCGGCTTGGGACTTTTCTCAACCCCCTCTTATAAAAGAGGGGGGAAAAAAATTATAGGACAAACTTTTATTATGGGACAAACAGAAAGACCAGCGAACCGCTTAGAAAACTGTTAGTAAGGGAAATGCAACAACGAAAACAATATCCAACATTTTTCTAAAAATCCAAGAAAATTTGAGAAGTGAAAAGAAGCTTCGAAAGGCCTTTTCTTAAAGTTGCATCAATTTCTATTAGCGAGAAAAGTGGGAATGAAGATGTTGTTCATATATATTTCGGGTATCTTGGTTCGCGGCGGTTGGACGAATTTTCTAAGCGGTTCGCTAGTCTTTCTGTTTGTCCCATAATAAAAGTTTGTCCCATACAAAAATTTCCCCCTCTTTAATGAAGAGGGGGTGAGAAAAGTCCCACTTTCCCTAAGGGCGTGTTTGGTGGCTCTGAAATTGGGCTCTGAACTGTTCCGAGTCGTATATTTAAGAGTGTTGTTTGGTGCCACTCTTAACTCCCTCGCTCTGAAATCGCTGCGAATTTCTGGCTCTGAAATTCATGTCCCCACT
>MU839110.1:0-341722 GCA_030685235.1 Copromyces sp. CBS 386.78
GCTCAAAAATTTTGGGGTGCATTAGCGCGCGGGAAGGGTGTAAGTGGGTGGGGCTACGGTGCCGGAAGACATTCATTACGGTGCGAAAAGACATTCTCTTAAAAAATATATTTACCTTACGTTCTTTTTACCGATTGTATAATAATAAAAGGCAATTACGAATATATTCCCTTTTAATTTACTTATAATTATAACCCGATTACCCCTATTAAATTTAATTTACCTTCTTAGAGAATAGTAAACTAAGAAAATAATAATAAACGTATAATAAAAAAAGAGCTAATCTCTACTATAGCCGCTATATATATAGATATTAAATACCGCTTCGCTTAGGTAACCGAAAAGGTTGTAGTAGTAAGAGAAAAGGCTGCTAATTATTATAATAAGTATAATTAACGAAGGATAAGACTTCTAAATAATTAAATCGAAGAGGGAAATCTAATACTAATCTACGATAATATCCGACGTATTAATATAAATTCTAATAAGAAACTAATTTACTAATAGAGAAATCCGTACTACGTCTGCCGAATTTCGGGTAATATTTACTACGTCGGGACTTTTAATAGTATAGAAATTAATAAGCTAATTAATTTTCAAAAGATTAAGAAGTTTATTATAAAGGATAATATAATATTAATAGTAAACGAGCCTAAAGCTTTATTAAATTAAATTAATTTCGAGGGAGGATAAAGAGATTTTAAATAACCCGATAATGGAATAATATTAAAGGAAATAGGATAGCGAAATCTAAATACCGGCCTAGATGAAAAAAGGATAATATTCGAATTATAATAGGTAATAAAATCTCGTACTAAGGTATAAAAAGTAAAAGCGGTAAAATAAAATTAACGTTTAGAAATCTCTTTACCGAATATTAAGTTACCGGGTAATTAGGAAAAAGTAAACCCCGAAAAAGAGGAGGAAAAACTTTAGTAGAAGAACGGATTCTGAATATAATACTAGACCTAAACTTATAAGAAGCTATAAATGACGTAGAAATCCGTATTCCGACCGAAATTTTCGATCTAATATTTTTCTATTCTTTTTTCTTTTTTCTTTTTATTTTCTACCTTTTCCCTCCCTAATTTCCTCCCTATCCCTACGTATTAAAGATATATCCTTTTATTTCTTCCCCCTACTATTTTAATCCGAACTTATATCTTTTTATTTATTTATTTTATTTTTTTTATTTAAAAATTCGAATAAAGGGAAATCCCCGCCAATTCTATAATATAAATAATTCCGACTTATTTCCAGCCCTAATATATTAAAAGCCCTTAGGGAATTATAAACTTAGGTAAAAATAAGTCTAAAATATATAATTAAGAAATTAGTATATTATTTAAATATAATTACTATTCTTAATTTAAAGAGTAATTTATTTTATAAAGTTCTAAAAAGGAGGAAATTTATTTAGGCCACCCTTCTAAGGGAAAATTCTTCTTAAGGAAGACCTATTTTTTCGTTAACTATCTTTACCGCCTTAAAACCGCCTCTAAAGCCACTTTATCCGTACTACTAATATTCTAGCTTAGTAGATACTTCTTTATACTCTTTAATTAAATATAGTATAAATATTACTACCTACGAAAGTAATTTAAATTACTAAAGCTAAGAATTATTATTAAGGGCTATTTAAAATTATTAGAAAAACTATTTAATTTCTAAACTCGGGAAAACTATTTAAATATTAGAAGATTTTACTTTCTTAGTTAAATAATTTATTACTAATTACCCTACTAGGAAATCTTAAATTAAAGGAAGAAAAATACTTAATTTTTTACTACTTCTTTTAAAGAAGATAATACTTCTATATTAATATCGTTCTTACTAACGATATTACTATTATTTTTATTCTCGTTATTAGCCTCTTAAGTATAATATAATAGAATATTAACGCTTAACGAAGGAAATAATACGATTTACCTCTTTAACTTTCTATATTATTTAAAACTACTAAATCTAAGGCCGTTTAATTAAATATAAACTACTAAGGACTAATTTCTAATTTCTACTTCTCCCGAGGAGAGAGACGATAAAATTACGTAAAACCGTTCTCGACTACTCTATTACCGATAATTTATATACGTAAAATTAAATGTTAAACCGATAAAATAGTAGTAAAGCTATTTAAACGAATAATACCCTCTAGTAATTAATTCGCTATAAATTACTTCCTAACGCTTTAATATAATTCTAGTTAAGCGTTTAAGAATAAATTTCCACCCCTAAAACGTAATACCTATAAAAGATAGTAGCTTTATTCCTATTTTTTAAATACATTTATATTTTATTACCCTCTATTCTTATTATTTTTATTTCTATTTACTTTTTACTATACTTTTTTACTATTTCTATTGCTAAAGTTTTTTATTTTTGTACGAAAGCGGTATTCTAGGCTTTAACTACTTTCGAAGGGAAAATATACTATACAATAAGGAGTATTACTATTACGTAAAAATCCGTACTATATCGAAGAATATACTATATAATATTATTTTTTCTCTACCAAATTACTACTACTTTTTTTTATTTCCCCCCCGAAAAATACCGATAGAATTATACCGCTCTAAAAATTTTTCATAAGATCTCCTCCTCCTTAAAGACAACCGATAACCCCTTATCCTAAATTTAGAACTATTAGCCAAGAATATATTAAATATTATAAAAGGAATGAAAACGCTTCCGAATTAATTAATTATCCTTATCCTTATTAAGAATAACCTCTTCTTTAATTAGTATAAATAAACGAAATAGTTTCGCGCTCCCGAATTTATTATTAATCTTAATACCCCTAATATTTAAACCCTTCCCCTTCAACCCTAAGACCTCCGCTTCGTACCGAATATATTTAAACTACTATATAGGATTTTAAAAAATAGGATTAAAATAATAAAACTACTAAAAAGGAACGAAACCTTCGATCGATATTAAAAAACCTCTATTCCTATTCTTAGATAAGAAATTATACTTTCTATTATAGAAATCCCTATAATACTAGTTAAAAGTTTTAAAGGCCTTAAAGAACTCCTAAGAAGTAGTATAATCGATAGCCTTTTTAATATACTAATAGTAATTAATATAAATCCCCCCCTTAATATTCCGACCTATAAAAATACACTTAATAAAAGGAATTTATATAAGTAGAGTCTCCTACTACTATCTATTAATATAAACTAATATAAAAGTCTTTTAGAAACGGGCGACGTAGTAAATATAAGTAATTCAATTCTTAAAAGAAAAATATAATTAATAAAGGAAATAAAAATCAATACCCAATTTAATTACTTATTTTTATTTAAACGTTTAAATTATTAACGCTAAAATATACTTTTTTTTAAAGTTTAATAGAGAATTATAATACCTTTAAAGTTAGCCCCCCTTCTTTTCGATAAAAATCAGGTTATAAAATTCCTTTCTACCGAAAATACTTTCCGCCGCCTTTAAAATAATCCCTTAATATTTAATAAATATATTAAAATTCTTAATAAATTGCGAAAAGAGAACGATATTTTTAAGTAGCTTTTACTATAGGTGGAATAAATTTATAATTTATAATATATAGAAGGTATAGATCTTTATATATTTTGCAAAAGTAAA
Organism: Copromyces sp. CBS 386.78; assembly: GCA_030685235.1. NCBI lineage: Eukaryota > Fungi > Ascomycota > Sordariomycetes > Sordariales > Sordariaceae > Copromyces > Copromyces sp. CBS 386.78. The sequence continues at coordinate 3,604 of MU839110.1, forward strand.
ATAGGTCGCGGTGTATAGAATATTTTAAAAGCTATTTATAAAGATAAATGGGCAATAGTTAAAGTCGATATAGATTTTAAAAAGGATTTATTATTTATTATTAGGACGCTTATTTATATAGCGAGCCTAATCTATTATTTTTAGAGGAAATTAAAGAACGGGAATCGAATTTTTAAATATAATTAAATAATTATAAATATTTATTTATAATTCTTTAATATTCTAATAAAGCTATAGAATTATATTAAACGTAAAAAGAGGTGGAAGATTAGTACGAATTGTAACCCAAATAGGGTTAATTATAGAAAGTAAAAAAGAAATCGAAGATAAAAATATAGTATTAATATAAGAAAGAATTTAGGTAAAATAATAATAATAATATAAATTATAAAAAAAGTTAGGAAAGAGGTAAGAATTAAAGATTTTTTATATTTAACTAGCGTACGCTAATTAAGAAGAAATTAAAAATTGGTTCAATTACGTACTTAAGGATTTTAATAATTAATTAAAATAATAAAGGAAGAAAAGGTATTAAAATAGAAAGAATGGTTTATAATTTATACTATTATTGTAATTAAAGAAGAGACTTAGACCCCCGAATAAAGGAAGAAAAAAAAAAGGAATTCCCCCTACGAAATACTATTTATAACTATTACCCAATAAAAGGATATTACTAAATAAGTAGCTAAATATAAAATTCCCCCGTTTTAATTATTTAATTTCCCCCTAATTATAAAAAGAATAATAAAGCGGAAAGAAAAAATATTAGACGAAAGATTACTACCTTATACTTTCCCTAAAAAAGTTTAGCAATTTAGAATTTGAATAAGTATTAGCCTAAGCTAATAAATAAAATTAAAAGTATTCTTCTACTAATTTTATATTAGGGAATACTTTAATAAACGGTTTTAACTTTAGAATTCTATTTAAGTACCCTCTTTTTTAAACCCCCTTAGGAAAAATTTTTTCTTTATTCCCTTCATTTTATTTAAGGATGAAATACGGTACGTAATAGTTGTTTAGAAAGGAAAATACTTATACGAAAAATTGCAACCCCTAGAGTAAGGAGGAAATTAAATTTTAAGGCCTATTAACTATCTATAAAAGAATAGCCTTCCTTTACTAAATTTCTTCTTCTAAATTTCTACCTTTAATAACCTACTTATATTAAATCCCTAAATATTTTTCTACCCCTCCTAATTTAATTATTAAAAATTTTTTTTTCGTTAATAATCCTATTATAATACCTTCCCTACCCGTTATTTCTTCGCCTACTACTCCTATCCTAAAAGGTCTTCTATTCCCGTCTACTTCGTATTTAAATCTTTTTAAGAATATTTACCGTGCTATTTATAAAGTTTTTATACGTTAAAATCGGGATATTTAGAATTAATTAGCCTAAGAGCCTAAATTTGGAAAAGTCTACCCATTTCGCGTAAAAAATTAATTGTTTAAAGAATATTATTTAAATATCGATTGGAAATTCGTCCGCTTTTTCAAAAATAGTAAAATTAATACGAAAAACTCTCTTATTTTTAATATTACTATACTACTACAAGATAAAATATCTTACTAACGTATAATTAGTAAAAATCTGCCCGAAGCCCTTCGTAATTATAGTATAAAGGAGGATACCCTTTTAATAAATTAGGAATCTATTATAGTAAAGTTTGTTAATTTATAATATATATATAATATAAAGAATTGGATTAAAGGTATATTAATTATCGCGGCCCTATTTTAATTCTTAAAGGATTTTAGGGATATAATTTATATCCCGTTAGAAATATAATTAATTATTATCAAAAATTAACTACCGACCTCTTCTATATAACTATATTAGAGTTTCCGAAGGATAAAGTAGTAATATATCCCTATTATCTATAAATTTTATTTTAGCTTAATAATCTTCGATTAAAGAGAATTCGGATAGTATTATTATAATAATATTTATAATAAAGGCCGAGAAGAGATTATAAGGAATATTTACTTCCAGTATACGATAAATAATTATATATATATAAATAAAATAGGAAATCGCTTACTAGAGATCTTAAAGTAAATATAGTAAATTAACGAATCCTTTCCGCTATAGCGCTATTAGTATACCTACGGTCTCTAAGTATTTAAAACTACCCGTATTTTCTTTATCGAAATTAGTCGTAAAGGAATAAAAATTAATTATTCTATACGCCCTAATAAATATTTTTATTTATAAAAGGAAGGTAATTATTAGAGGATGTATAGTTAGATTAAGGATAAGGAATAGGTCGAAAAAATAATAGTCTAATAGTAAATGAAAATTATTTATAATATTCTATAAATTAAATAATAGAAAAGAAATTATATAATATTAAAAATAAGGTAGTAATTTTATTATTATATTTAAAACTACTATTTTTTTAAGTTTAAAGACGAACTGAAGTATTAAAGTAAATTAAAATACCCTAATAACTATATAATAATAATTAATAGGATAATTCGCTTCGAAGAAATAAAGGACTTAAAAGTTTTTTATAATCTCCCCGACTAGATTAAATTATAATAGAGGCTTGTACGACGATAGTTAACTAAAAGAAGGTTAATTTATAGTTTATAGGAAATTCTTATCCAAAATTTATTAAATATACAAATATTTTTACTACGTTAAAGTATATTTTAACCCGTTTAATTCTTAAATATGACTAATCCCCCCGCTACTCTTTAAATAAAGAAGGATAGGGTAAACCGTAAATAGGTATTAAGAAAAACTATTTAACTTACTATAATTGAAAAAATATTCGCTAATTATTTCGTATTCCCAATAAAAATAAAGGTGGATAAAAATCTCTATATAGTAAATTAAATTGAGAAGGAAAAGTGTAAGTTAGAATATAAATATTTTCCTTCCTTCGATATTAAGTAGCGTTTAAATATTTTCGCGCCCGAACAATTTAATTTTAAAGTTTTAAAAACGATTATATATTAATATTTAAGCGAAATTGAAATAATCTAAGTTTAAGAGTATATAGCGGCGAAGACCCGAGAGTATAAAGCGCGGCTAGAGGAGAAGAAAAAATTAGCCGAATAGAAGCGTAGGAAAGGAGATTAGTAAAAATAAAGGGAAGTTAATATTGGATCCGCTACTTTTATAATAAATTTATAGTATTTATCCTATTCTTTTTTTCTTTTAATAAATTTGCAAAGAGGATTTGTTATAGATTTAAAAGGAAGTTTAATTTAGGGAATTTCTTTACGTTTTTTTCTTTAATTAAAAATTACGGGGTTATTAAAGGAGTAGGGTAATTTATTATAAGTAAAAGTAAATTAGTTATTTAATTAAGTGTTATTAGTTATAAATTTAAACTTTAAAAATAAAAGGAAAAGGAATCTCCTTCGAAATTTGAAAAGAGAGATAGGTAGTTTAAATTAAATAATACTCCTTTTTAAAAAAAAATATTCGAATTCTAATTCTAAATTTATTTTCCCGTACTAAATTTATTTTTCCTTTATTTCGTAATTTCTTCTTAAGAAGATTAACGTTTAGATTTACTCTTTCAACTTCTTTCGAAGATCCGTTAGAGTACAATATTTTAGTATTGGCTCTAATTTCTTCTAAGTAGTCGATGGTTGGTATATAAGGATTTCCTCGTCTTTATTTTACGGATAGGATTTATTTTACGGCAGATCTGCTCTCCTCTTCGAGGTATTAATTCTTATAATCTTTATATTAATTGAATTAGTTTTTCTGTGGTAGGGAGCTGGTCTCTCTTCCTATGTAGTGTTTTCCACTCTAGATCAATACCTTTTTAATATTAGGGGTTTATTATTTATAAGCGGGGTCTATTAAGTAGGAAACGACTTTTTAGAAGAAGATAGAGGTTTTATAATTATTTAAAATAATATTATTAATAGATTTATTATTGTAGTTGTTTATTAAATAGAGGGTGAAATTTAAAGGGTCGAAATAGCCGTCTTCGAACTATATAAAATCTAAAAGTACCCGTTAGCGTGTTATTAAGCGATTATTGTTAGTATTAGCGGGTCGGTTATTGGGTTTGTAATTTAAAGTATTAGAGCGAAGGTTTTGCAACCCTAGAGTATATTTAATTAAGAAATTGAATTATAATAAGAATTAGGACTAGTTTATATAACGTTAAATAAACTATTTATTAGTTATAAAGGTCTAGAGGTTCTTATAGTCGGTTAGGATGTCGAAGGGTTATTAGGTACCCTTAAATTCTAGTTTCTATTCTTCGAATACTTTAATAATAGCGAGCAATTTTTTATTGTATATATTATAATTATATTTTTAAAACGAATATTTTAATAAAAAGTAGGCAATAGGGTAGAGGACGCTATTATCCCCGTACTAGAATAGGGTACCTCCTATAACCTAATTAAAGGCGTTTATTTCAACTACCGTTTTCTTAGACTAATCGTAGATTTTTAATACGGGTCCGCTAGTAAAAATTCGTTTTAAAGCTTCGAAAGCGGAATTATACGCAGCGGACTATAACTATATAGTATCCTTCTTCGTAAATTCGTATAATAGTCTTACTATTATTGAAAAAATTTTAATAAAATAGCGGTAGAAGTTTACGAAATTTAAAAAAGATTATAGGGACTTCTTAAATTAAAGAACCGCCTAATTAGTAACGGCTTTAACCTTTTCTAAATCTATTTCAATACTTCCCAGTATAATAATAAGGCTTAAATACTTTATTCGTATTATATAAAATTCGTACTTATTGATATTAATACTAAGGTTTACTTTAGTTAATCGGTTAAGGATATTATTAATATACTATTTGTAATCCTTAATATTATCTAAATAAATTAAAATATCGTCGAAATAAGCAGTTATATAGACGTTGAAAATATTATAAAGATATTATTAATATAATTTTAAAATGCCCTAAGGGCGCTTTATAAGTTAAAAAGTACTACTAATAATTCGAATAAACTAAAATGCGTTATAAAGGCCGTAAATTATTCGTATCCTTCTTTAACGCGAATACGGTTAAAAGTAGCGATTATATTAAATTTAATAAAAATTTTAGTATAATAAATCGCGTTTAGGGTTTTTTTAATTAGCGGTAACGGATATTATAATTTAAAGGTAACGTTATTAATACTACGGTAATTTACGTAGACGCGGACTCCTCCACTTAATTTCTTTATTAAAAGGATTAGGGTGGATACTTCTAATTATAATAGTCGGATAAATTTTTTGAATAATATATTATTAATCTATTTTTTAATAATATTAAATTCGTTAGGGTTAAAAAGTTATTTATAAGCGGTTAGGGGTATAATTCTTAGGCAAAATTCGATTTTAAAGTTGTAAGAATAGTAAGGGAGAAGAATTTTAACGCCCTTTTATCGGAAAATATTCGTATAATACTAGTATTATCGAAATAGTTTAATTTAAATTTATACGTTAATTTTAAGGGGTTTATTAATTTTTTTATAAAATTTTATAATATTTTCCGAAGTAACCTTATATAAGGCGATACCGTTAACGGCGAAATATTAATTAATAGCCTCTTCGTACCGGGGGAAATTATTATTTATATCGGTAATTTTAATAGAATTAGAAACTTTAATTACCTTTAAAATAATTATATTACCTTTACTTACTAAATTATTAATTTAATAATAGAAATTATTGCCGAAGAACTTTTTATATTTTTAACCCTTACCTATAAAGACCTCTTTAATTATTTTTAATATAAATTTATTACTAAGGGCGGACGGGTTTAAAATATTATACTCTTCTTCCAATTAATTTTCTTCTATTATACGTTTAATATTTTCAATTATATTAGCCTTTATAATACGGATAATTTAAAAATTATACTTCTCTACTAATTAATTAAAGGCGGCGGCAGATAATTCTTTAATATCGTTAGGGTTAATAAAATGTATTAGGATATAGAAACGACGGATTTAGATTTAATAATTTATAGTAATAGTACGGAATTTTCTAACTACCCGGTAAGGTATTAGAATTATTTATAATAGAGGAAGGGGGATTATATTAAAGGGGACGGTATTAAATATAATAGTTTAGCCGAGGCCTATTAGTATTTTATTAATTACGGAGGTTTTTAAGTAGTAAATAATCCGGTTTCGAAAACGGTTAAACTATTAGCGGGCCGCTCGTTTTATAATTGTAGAAATAGAAATATAGTGAAGGGTATCCGCCCGTAGTCTAATATCGGGCTCGCCCTCGTTTAGGACCTCCTCGTAAATAGCCTTTTTAAACGCTAAATTCGTTATATTAAAATAGGTAGCCGGGCCGGCTATAAAGGCTTCCCGCTTAATATTAGGGATCCCTTTTAAGAAGTAGCCGCGCTTTTTATAAATTATAGTAAATTAGAGCGAGTTGTAAAGCTATAAAATATTTAGCGAGTAATGAATTAACTATAGGTGGCTTAGAATAATTGGGTTATTTTTAGCTAGGTTGTAGATAAGTAGGTCGATAATTTCGTAATAATAGCTTATTACTATTATAAATTTTATAAAATAAATAATATTACCTTTAGCGGGGCTTCTATCGGCGAAATATAAGATTTTAAATATTATAAGCTTAAAAAAGGGGAGATAGTAACGATAAATAAAACGTTTATTAATAAAACCTAGGGCGGTATAGCCGCTATCGACTAAATTTGAGTAGTATACTTTATATAATCCGTTGGATAATTGGATAAAGAGGTTTAATAAATTAAGGTATTTATAACGGCTATTTATAAAAGATCTATAAATTTTAATTAAATTTAGCTATATAGTAATACTACCTTCCTCTCTCTATTTTATAGATAGTTGCCTCTAATTGCAATTTAATTTAAAGGCTGTATATTTCTTTATTAATTAATATAATTAATTTTATTACTTTAGACGGGGCCGACGAAACCGGGAATATACGCGGGGACTAGGGCTTATTAATATTACGGTACCGTGGCATTATTATTAGCCGTTTAAACGTTTATAGTATTAATTTAATACTATTGGCCGTAGCCCTACTAGCCGTAGCCCTACTGGCCGTAGCCCTACTAGCCGTAGCCCTACTGGCCGTAGTTGTATTAGCCCTATTGAGGAGCGGCATTATTATTACCGCTTTTGCTACCTCCTTTACTACCGCCCCTACCGCTATAACCGCTATAATTACTACGGGTAGAAACGGGGGGATTTTTATTAAAATTAATATAATTGTAATAAGCGGCTAAAAAATAATTCTTACGACTATAATAGATATATACGCCCGTCTTTATATAATATTCGAAGATCTCTTATAAAATTATACTATATATAGTAATATTAGTAGTAGATATAAAATTAAGGTCTATTATATTACCGCTTTAATTAACGGACTATTCTGCGAACGAAGTAATATTGTAATTATTCGAGGAAGACGGTTTATAAAATAGGTTAGTAAGCTTTTTACGGTAGATATTATCTTTATAGTTCTAAATTAGTAAATAGGTTATTTAGAACTATTTACTATAATTATTATCGGTAAGAAGCGGGTATTAGTGAACGATAATATTATAGATAGCCTTAGTAACTTTATTACGAAAGAAGTATATTTTTATAATATTATTTATATTATACTAATCGATAAAAATAATAAAACGGTCTTCGAAAATAGCCTAGTATATATTTTTAATTATTTTTAGGTCGTTTAATTCGCGACGAGTAATAATAGTAAAGTTAGAATTATCGTATTTAGTATCGAATTCCTTAAAAAGGTCTATAGCAATCTTCTATTTCTATTTAATATTATTAATTAAATATTCGAAGGTATTAGTTAGCGCCGATTTAATAGCTGTGAAAGGGGGGCCTTTAAAGTATTTAGTAATATATAAAAAATATTTAAATTTAGAGGCGAAATAGATTGGCTTATTAATTTAATATAATTTAACTTTTATACGCTAGGAGCGGTACTTCTCCGCTTTTTCTAATAGAATAATTCTTTTATTATTGAACGGAATAATATACGTACGTAATTATACTAATTTATAGCTATTACCGTTAATATTTGTAATTATTATAATAGGTATTTTAATTTTTTAAATTTGCTTTAATTAAGTACGGATTTTATTAATAGCCTCAGCGTATTTATTTTTCTATTTCTAGAAAAATTCGAAGGTATTAGTCTTAAAATCGTTAAAAGATTACTTAAATTCGTTAATCCCTTATTAGAATTTAGTATTTTAAATATTTAAACGATCGATCTCTTAGTAGGATTTGGTAAAGTCCTTTTCAGCTCTCTAAGCGCGCGAACGAGCTTCGATTACATTATTATAAATTAGACGGTTGTAAGCGAGAACGACGTCGTAGAATACCGGGACTAATATAAATATAAGGGTGTAGTCTACAGTATAATATAATAGAGCGCGAATATTAAAATCGTTATCAAGGTTTGTAAGTATTTTAATTAAAGTATTGTAAATCACTTAATTTTTAAAGTCGGTAATTTAAAAGGCGCTAATAACGGTTGCTATAATAAAATTATTGGTAATAATCCGTAGCTAGTCTATTATTAATTATTAAATTAAATACGGATACGGTTATTATTAGAATAGATTGTTTTAATTAATAGGTATAAAAGGGAGAAAGGAAATAAAGTTAATACCTATTGTATTATTTGGTTCAAATTGCGATATTTACGACCGAATCTTTATTTATCCGTTTATAAACGGATTGAATCTTTAATTGCGGATACGATTTGAATAATTGAATAATATTTCTATACGAAACGTAAATTTGAATCTATTTCCCTTGAGCGCGCGTAGCGCGATAGTAGGTACAATAAATTATTACGGAGTGAAGTACTATTAGGGGTAGGGTAAGATATACATTATTGTACGAAGGAGAGGAAAGGAAGGATATATGTAGAGGACTAGCTATATAGGCGAGAGCCCTGAAACTAGGCCGTACGCGCATATAACCCTGCACGTGACCGTGCTATAACGATAGTCATAGTGCGAGTGCAGGGTGGGCATGTCACAGGCTAATCCTGTGACAAAAATATAGGGATAATAATTTATATTTCCGTTATAAAATTTTTAATTATTAGGTTAATAATTATCTTTACTTACTTGCAATCCCTCCTAATAATAATAATAACGGGGTTTATATTTAAGTAATTGTTACCGAGGTCTTTCCGCTCTTGGAGGATAACGATAAATAAAATTCCGCTTCCGAGTAGGGAAAAAAGTAATTTTAGAGCGAAATCGGGCCCTAGAGCCTAAAAATATACTAAGTAAGGTAGAAGAATTTAAATTAAATTCGTAATTAGAAATAGAATTTATATTAATTCTACTTGTTATTAACGATTATAATTTATTCTATATCTTCGTCGATAAAAGTTATTAATACTATATTATAATTAGTAAAAAAATTATTAAAGACTTTTGGATTTTAATTATCCCTATTAAGTTCTATTATATAAAAGGAGTTTCCGCGGTTATAGAAAGCGCTACTATTTAAGGTCTTACCTATTTTTTAACGGAAGTAGACGGTTACGTTTATTTAATTTATATTTACGTTATTCTTCTATTAGAATTCCCGATTATTTAAGGGAAACCGTAGTTTAAAGCTACATGTATTTATTCTATTTTTTACAAAAAGCGGATATATATAGGTATTACGAACTATTAAATCCCGTACGTCGGTAGAAAGTAGACTTTAAATACGGAGTTTATTAAAAATATTAAATTTGTTATTTATATAACGGTTACTACCTTTATAGGCTATATCCGAAGGATTAAAAAGGAATTTAGCGGTAGAATAGTAGAAAAGGCTATTTATACTATAAATTTGAAGGACGTTAAGAAGGCCTTACGGCCAAAAAGAATTTATACCGAAGGATAATTCTAGAAGATAATCCTAAAGAAATATTATAATTTTCTTCCTTTATAAATAAAATAAGAAGCCAATAAATTTAATCCCTATCGTCCTAGAATTAATTATAAAATTGAAATTAAAAAGGATAAAAATAGTAAAGAATTACTAATCCCTTTCGGTCTACTTTATAATATAACCCGCAAAGAATTTTTAATTTTTAAAAAGATTATTAAAGACTTATTAAATAAAGGTTTTATTTATATTAGTAATTTAGAAGCGGGAACCTTAATTCTTTTTATATAGAAGCCGGATAGCGGACTTCGTTTCTATTATAATTACCGTACTTTAAACGCTATTATACGAATAGACCATTACCTTTTACTATTTATTAGCGAAACGTTCTGCGTTTTAAAGGGAGTTAAATAATATACGAAAGTCGATATTATATAAACGTTCTACAAAATTCGGATAACTATAAGAGAAGAATAGAAAACGGTATTTTAAATACGATACGGGTTATTCGAATAGCTAATTGTGCCCTTCGGGCTAATTAATATACTAGTAACGTTCTAATAATATATTAATTATATCCTTTATAAATATTTCGATAAATTTTATATAATTTATATAAATAACGTATTTATTTATATTTCGGGTATTAAGGAGGATTATAAAATTAAAGTCCGTTTAATACTAAAGAAGTTCCTTAATGCAAATTTCTATTTAGACCTAAATAAATGCGAATTTACTATTAAAAAGGTTAAATATTTCGGTTTTAATATTTATATAAGTATCGGAATATAAGCCGACCCTAAAAAAATAAGGCTATCCTCGAATAGTTTCCCCCCAATTCTTAAAAGGGCGTTTATAATTTTTGTAATTTCGTTAATTATTATAGGATATTTATACCCTAGTTTTCGAAGGTTGTAGCTCTATTAATAGTATCTATTAGGAAGGGGGTAGCTTTTAAATAGATTAAAGAGTATAAGAATACCTTCCAATTATTTAAAACGCTATTTACGAAGGCCTCAATCTTTATAGAATTTAATTCTAATAAAAAAATATTTTTAGAAATAAATTATAATAATTTTACATTAGGCGGAATTATTTTATAAAAAATTAATAAATTTAATAAACAAATTATTATCGGTTATTATTCGTAGAAGTTGAACGTTGCGGAATAGAATTACCCTATTTATAATAAAAAGATATTTATAATTATTAATTACTTAGAATAATAGTTAACCGAACTATATAATTGTAAATCCTTTACTATCTTTATTAACTATTAGAATTTAAAATATTTTATAAAAATATAACAGCTCTTTAAATAGTAAGCCCGTTAGGCCGAATATCTATTACAATTTAATTTTAATATCGAATACCGGCCTAATAAGGAAGGGGTAGTCCCCGACGCTTTATCCCGCCGAAAATAAAATATACTTACCGAATAGGATTTCGAATCTTATAATTTATAAATAATATTAGATTCCGCTCTTAAATTTTATAGCCTATTCTATATTTCCGTTTCCTAAGTTGTTTACGCCGGGAAGGAAGGTATAAAAGTATTTGAAAATCCGGATTTATAGTAGTTCTAAAATTAAACGGCCTTTAAAGACTCTTTATATTAATAAATTAAAACGGTAATTTAAAATAACGAATAATACTTCGACTTTTCTTTAAAGTTTAAAATATAAATTACTAATTATAATATTAATTCCCGCGGTCAATTTTACTATTAGGGCCGCTTTTAGATTTTTAGAGTGCCCGTTTATACTAAGTCCGATTTTATTAATTTTATAAATTAGTCCTAGTAATTTAATACCTTCCGTACAATTTTTATTTAAATTATTTATAATTCCTATATTTTTGGCTACCTAAGAAAAGAAAATATTATAATAATATTTATCTAATACTTTTACTAACTGCTCTTAAGGGCTTATATTCGGCAATTCCTCCGCAATTATTATACTTATAATTCTATAAAGGTTTAGAAAGAATAAAAACGGGGTCTCTTACAATTATTATTAATCCCGGAATAGTTTAATAGAAAGATTTAAATAGATTTTATTATAGACTTCCCAAATTCGAACGGTAATACCTATCTTTAGGTTATTAAAGACCGGTTTAGTAAGAATATTATCCTTAAACCGATACCATTTATAAACGCCGAATTTTATATAGAACGGTTTTTATAATATTTCGTTAAATATTATAGTATTTTTAGATTTATTGTTAACGATTATGGTTTTAATTAAATGAACCGTTTCTAGGCGAAGTTTTATAAATCTTTTAATAATAAATAGTTTTTTAATATTATTTATTACTTTTAAACTAATAGTAGCTTTAAATAGATAAATTAAGAGATTTACGCTTACTTTTAAACGGTCGTTAATTATATTTAAGATAATTAGGACAAATAATATTTAATAACTTAGTTAATGATTAATAATTGTATTAATATTTCGATTAATATAAGCCCCTTTTTTACTACTTACGGATTTAATATAGAGTTACCGGTTTCTATTGTCGAAGAGCCTATAAGCGGACCCCCGCTCCTCTCCTCCGAAAAGCGAGCCTACTAATTTATTAAAAAGCTATAATAAATTATAAATTTATATTAAATTACTATAGAGGTAGCCGCTTAGTAGTAAAAAAAATTTACTAATTAGTATCGTTAATTAACTAAACGTTTTTAAATTGGGGATAAAGTTTAATTTAACCTTAAAAACTATAGTATTAACCGCCCTAAAAAGAAATTAGATTAGTTATATACGAAGTATACAATTTCGAAAGTCCTATTTTTATACGTTATAGAGTTCTCTAACCTTCTTCGAACTATTTATAATATTTTCTACGTAAATTTTCTACGACGTACCGCCTAAAATCCGTTACTAGGATAAAGAATTACCGATAATTAATTACTAGTTATAGAAGTAGAAGGAGAATTTAAATAATAAATAGAGGAAATCTTCTATATATTTACTAACTATAAACGAAGGGGATTAGTTAAAGAAGTTTTAATTAAGTGGAAAGAGTATTATAATTTTATTTAGGAACCCTTAAAAGAGTTTAAAGAGACGAAGGCACTTAACGAATTCGAAGGCAAATATAGAATAGCGGATATTAATAACGGGCCGGTTAACTAATAGGTTAAAAACTTTCCCCTAGAAAACTTTACGAACGGAATAAAATTAATTAATTATAGAATTATAGAAATAAAATTAGTTTATAGTATTAAAAAAAGTTCGAAATTAATTAGAATAAAGCCCCGAAAATATTAAATATCTTTTATAATATTATCTCCTAATAAATCCTTTATAATTTAATTAATATTAATTTCTATTTTCTTTCCTCTAACTATATTTATATTAATAATAATATATAACTTATATAGGGTAAGGCGAATATTTTCGGTACGGGGCGGCGATAATAGGGATAATAGTAGATAGATCCCGTTCGAAGGATAGATACCGAAGGGTAAATAATTCGTATCCTATTATATTAGCCTATTAAGGCCCGAAGTCTTCTTTAACTATTTAGCGGCAACGTTATTATAAATACGTACCCGGCGTTTAAAAGCGGTAGAAGGCTTAATAATACTTTTAGTAGTAGAAGTAGGGGAGGCGGTAATAAGGGCGGTAGGAGTAGCGGTAACAGGGGTAAGGGAAGAGGCAATAGCGGCGGCGGCGGCTTTTTCTTCGTACTCTTTTTAATTATTATAAACGACTATTATATTATTAAAATCGTATTAAATAATAACGTTGGCGACCTATTTAATAAATTCTATATATTCTTTAAAAGTTATTACCCTCCCCTTAAATTTAACGAATTTAGTTATTTAATCTTTAAAAATTTAAATTTCGGCGATTAGGGAAAATAACGGACTTTCGAATTTAATAGAAGGGGACTGTTAGCAGGCCTATTACGGGGTAAGGCGAACGTTAGGTATCTATAAAGATATTCGTAATTGTACGAGGAAGAGGAAGCTATTTGGGGGAGCCCTAATAGCCATCTATATATAGTGAGCATATAGCCCGTACAGCCTAGTCATCCCATAGATCATCCTATAAATTATCCTATAAACTAGTATAATTTATATAGCTTTAGCGACAGGGGTAGGCTAATAACTGCAACCAATTAGATATTAGATACGTTTAGCCGTATCTACTATATTAGGTCTCTATAGCTAATTAGAATATACTATTAACCCGGTAACTATTACCGTAGTAAAGGTAATAATATAGGACGGTTAATTAATTATAAATAATTTTATAATATTTCCCTCGCTTAAAATACCTTTAAAGTAAAAATACTTCCCTTTTTAATTTCTTCTATAATATTTATTATTTACCCTTTTATATTATTTTTACTTTCCTTTTTAGGCCGCTACTTTATTCTCTTAGTAACGTAGTAATTATTATATTATTAATATTATATTTATTTTTTCCGGCGGCTAGTCCGTCCTAATAATTTTCTTTAGAGCCTTTTTAACTTTATAGCGACGTTTCTCGTCGGTAATTTATTATAGTAGTACTAATATATTTAGGTTATTATTGTAAAATTTTCTAAGGTCGTCGATATAATATTCTACGTCCTTCTATAGTTACTAAGTAGGATTGTAAGGGCTTCCCCAAATTACCCGGTATTCCTATCTACTATTTTTTATATTAAAACGGCAATTGTTAATAATTTCGTAAAATTATTCGATTACGTTTTTAATATTATTTATTCGTTTTATAATCTGCCCGTTATTTATTTGGATATTTTAGGTTTTATCTTACCCGGGGATCCTTTAATAATTCTAAAGTTTTATTATACTAATATAGAAAGTATAGCTATACTTTATATTAACGGGGAGCTTTAGCGTAACGTAGTAGTTATTTACTTTTATAATTTCAAAAGGCCCTTCTTACAATAGTATAAATTTAGTTTACGGGTAGCCCAATACGAAGTTAATTATATTAAATAAAATTTAATCGCTAATATAATACTTCGGCGTATCGGACTATTTTTTATTAGTAATTTCTTCGTACTATAATTAATTATTCTTAATTATAGTAATAATTTCGTTTAATATTATATTAAACTAATTAGTAATTTCGTTAATTTTAAAGTATTCCGCCTATTATACTTTAAAAAGCCTTAGTAGGTATAATTAAGCGGGCTTAATTCTTATCCGAAGGTAAAAATTATAATTTACGAAGAAAAGGGATATGCCGGTACTATTTAAATATACGTTATTACTTGCGAACTTTATTAGGGGTAATTAATCGATTTAATTATTTTAAACCCAATTAATATAAGTACGAAGGAAACGTTTTAATTTAATATTAATATATTCGGTTTAGCTATTAATTTCTTTATAGAAAGCTGATAATAGTTTTAAAGTAATTCCTAACCTTTTAAATAAAGCCTTCCAAAATTATAAAATAAATTGGGTATTACAATTGGAAACGATAATATCCGGTAGGCTATAAAGGGCGTAAATTTTCTTATTAAATTAATTAACGAACTCTTTTATAATTAATATTTTAATTAGGATATAGTATTTTATTTTTATTAAGTAGTCTACTACTATAGCGATATATTTATATTTTCAGCCTCCCTAGACGTAGGGTATTATAGGGGTAATATAATCGATAGCGATATCTTTCTATAAGGCGAAGGGTACTAATAAAAGCTTTAAAAGCCCTACTAATATATATTATAATAGCTTTATCTTTACGTATTAAAAGCAAGCTTTATAATAAACTCTAACGGTTTTATTTATACCTAGTTAGTAAAATAAGCGATTAAAAGTAATAAATATTTTATCCCAACTTTAATAACCTACTAATACGGGTTCGTAATACCTTCTTATAAAATATAATTATAATATAATATTTTTTAAATCGATTATAAATGTTAAATATTAATATATTTTACTATTAATTGCGTAATATTCCGTAAAAACTATTTTTCTTATACTTTTTTTTAATATTTTAAATTATATTCGACGGTTTTCGTCCGTAAAGGCGGCTATTAAATTTTAATAAAAAATTAAATTGCGGTAGTTAGCGTCGATTAATTTATTTATAAATAATTCTTCCGGATTAAATTCGTAAATATAAATATAATTTACAAAAACAGAGAGGTCGAAAAATACTTTATAGTAGGCTTTTAACCGGTCGTCGTTTATATCTTTTAATATATTTTCTAATTTTTTATTTAAAGTATTAAAACGGATTTAAAGAATACCCGGCTTATATTTAATAATAAAACTAAATTTAAATAAGAAATTAAATTATTATATATACTATAACGTAAGTTTCTTATTCTCTATAAAGGTTTATAAGCTTTTATAATCGGTTAAAATTTTAAACGGTTTTTAAGCGCCCTACAATTCTAATCCCTATTCCTCTAAGGCTTTAATAATTATAAATAATTCTTTATTGTAAATATTATAATTATATTCTATAGCGGAATATTTCTATAAAAAATATACGATTAGGCGTAAAATATTCTCGTCATTATACTAAAATAATATATTGCTTATAGCCCAATTAAAAATATCAATTTCAATTATAATTGGGCGGGACTAATTATAAATTCGAAGGATAGGACTTATAGTAAAGGCTTTTTTTAATTCTTTAAAAACTTTTTAATAGTTTTCTATTTAGCGCTATTCAATTAATTTCTTTGTAAAATCGTATAGCGGAATAATTATAATCGAAAAATATTAAATAAAGTGCCGGTAGAAATTTATAAATTTTAAGAACCTTTAGAGCTAATATTTTAATTACGGGGCTTCCTATTTAATAACGGCTTTTACCTTTGTAAAGTCTATTTTTATACCCCCTAATATAATAAAAAAGCCTAAGTATTTCGTATAAGTAATATCGAATTCGTATTTATTAATATTTAATTAAAAGCTAACGTTTATTATTCTTCTAAGGATTTTATTTATATAAATAGTATACTCTTCTACGTTTTCGGAGTAAACGAAGATATTATTTAAGTATATTATTACGTAAATATTTAAAATATTATATAGTATATTATTAATATAATTCTAAAACGTACCGGGTACGCCTTAAAGGGTAAAAGGAAGGATTAATAATTCGTAGAGATTGAAACGTATAATAAAAACGGTTAACTATTCGTAGTTTTCCTAAATATAAATTCGGTTAAAAGCGGCGATAATATCCAATTTAATAAAGACTTTAATGTGGTAAATAGAATTAAGAATTTCCTTAATTAATAAAAGTAAGTACTATATTTTAAATATAATATTATTAATATTATAATAATCGATATAAATACGAATACCCCCACTAAGCTTATTTATAAAGAATAAAGGTAAAGCTATTTAAAATTAGGAGAGTTTAATAAAACCGTTCTTTAATTAACTATTAATTTATTTTTTAACGATAATTATTTTTATAAATAAAATTAGTCGGTAGCGGGCGTTCGGCGGTTTTTCCCCTAATATAAATTCGATTTTATAATTGTATATTCAATAGGGCGGAAGTTTATTCGCTTTTTTAATACGGAAAGCGTTAATCCTTTTCTAATATTTGTATAGGAATTTGAATTTAATCTCCTTATTAATTTTCAAAGGTTAGTCAACTTTTTTATAGAATATTAATACGTTTTCCTCTGTAATTTTTATAATAATAGCCTTATATATAAGTGCATTTATATTTAAATCGCTTATAAGAATAGTAATTCGGGCAATTTTAACGGTTGTTAATTCTTTTTAATTTACGTCCCTTACGTATATATTAATAAATTTATAGAAGCGTTTTAAAAAGCGGTCTTTATATTACTTACCTTTATTATTTATAATATCCTAAATTATTTTTTTAATAAAGGTATTATAAATATTAATTTTATAAAAGGTAGCTAGTTAATAAATCTCTATATAATTCGTAAAGTAAAATTATAAATCGTATATTTCGTATAAGAAATTAAAAGCGGCCGCGTTAATACTACGTATATTATAAACGTTAATTTATCTTTTAATTATTTTTAACCGCCTTATAATTAAATAAATGGTATCAAAAGAATTTTTAACGCCTTTTATTTTTCTATAAGGCGGCGCGGGTATATAAGGTTCTACTACCTATCTTAGTATATTATAATTTAATAAGGCTATATTTCTAATAAATTTTTTAATAGGAAGTTTAAAATAATATAAAAAGAGGTCGCAGCGGTACGGCTATACCCCCTATTTTAAATAGAGATTCTTATTAGCTTCGTAAAATTTATAAAAGTTATAAGCCTTACCTCTAAGGCGGCTTTTGTAAAATTCGCGATAAAGGGGCGGAGCGGAAATAGAATTGTCTTCTAATAATAATTTTAATATCTAAATATCGCCGCGCTCCGGTCTATTATAGGGGATATAGTTTTAAAACTGTAATAGCTTTAATATATTCTAACGAAATTTCTATTAGTATAGGAACGGTACGGAATTAAAATTGGCTTTTAATAATAATTTTAAATTTTAGTAATAATAATTTACCCTACCAGTAGTCCTATTGATATTCCTATTAATAATCCCGGGGTAGTATTTTAAATTCTAAAATTCTTTTAAATTTTAATAATAGTAATTTATTTTACTAATAATCCTATCAATATTCTCATCGGTAATTCCGGGGTAGTATTTTAAATTCTAGAATTTTCTTAAATTTTAATAAAGTGGTAATCGATCTTTTAAAGTCTAATATCTTATTAGACTCTAGCGAAGTAATAGCTTTAACGGTTAAATATTATTGCATATAAATCCTTCTATAAAAATTAAATATTAATCCCTTAAAATCTAATATTCTAATAGATTTTAGTAAAGTAGTAACTTCGGCGGTTAAATGCGTATAGGTCCCTCTATAAGGATTAGAATTGAATAATTTACTAGATTGCCTTTTATCCGGCCGATATAACTATTTATCCTAAATAAAAGCCCTAATATCTTTAGGATATTTAATAATATTCTTTTATCCCATTCGTTTATTATCGCTACGTAAAGTTAATAATGCAAATTGTTAGGAGAGCGGTTCTATATATTAGGGGTATTCCGTAGGGAAATAAGGAAATCCGATAAGAGGTATTAATCAGCGTACTAATTAATAAATTAAACTTTCCCTTCTATTTAAAAAATATATAGTTTATATTTCCTAAATTAAGGTAGTCTTAAAATAATAAAGTAATTAAAAAAAATATTATAAATTAGGAATGTAATATTTTCTAAATAATAACTAATATAAAGGTTTACTATAAGTCCTTTAATAATAAACCCTTTTATAATACCGTTAACGAAAATTAATTTTTTAAATTCTAAGAATTTGAATGTAGCGAATTTATTTTTCCTTATAAAAAAACGATTAATAAAAGTAAACGTTATATAACTGTTATCGACGAAAGTTATATAATAAATTTTATATAATCCGAAGGATAAATAAAAGGAAAGGAATAATAAATTTTAATGGAGACTATTTAATAAATTAATAATAATTATTTTTAAATTTCTAAACGGCTCCTTCCTTCTTCCCGTAAACCTTTCTCGCCCTTATAAATAATTATTTATAAGGTTTAATTATTTCCCTAATTATTATTTATATTATAATTATAATATTCCTCGCCTTCGTTTTCTTTTCTGGTATTTACGGTATAGAAGTTTATATTATTGCTGTATCCCCGCTAACCGGCCGCTAGAGGGTTAATATTAGTATTACTATTATTATTAGCGTTCTTAGTATTTTAATTGGAGCTTCCGCCTCCCCGGCCTCCTTTACCTCCTCTTCGGCTATTTCGGCCTCCTTTATTACTTCTTCGGCCCCCCCTATTGCCGGTCTAAGGGCCGCGATCGCTATAGTTAATACTATTATAGCAATTCCTTATAATATACCTTTTTTTTCTATATTTATAATATAAGTTATTTTTATTCTAATATTTAATAATGCTATTATAAATAGTACGTAAAATATAAATAGCGTTAAAGTTTATAATATTGCTTCCTTTATTAACGGTCTTTCCTAAATTATTATTAGAATTCGAATTGGAAGTTTTACCGGTAGCGGATTTAGACCTATAATCGTTGTCCTTAATATTATGCGTAAAATTGTAGTAGAATAATAGCTATTTTTTAAAATTGTTTTCGGTAGGGAAGGTTCGTTAATAAGTAAAGGAGGTATAGAATTTTTAAGAGATTTTATTCTATAAATAATATATTTTTATAACGTCGTTCAAATTATAATAGTTAATAATTTTAATATATTCTATTTCGAAATCGGCGAAGAAATAATTTCTTTATTTAAGTTCGTTAAATTTACGGGCGGTATTTAAATATAAATTTATATTATTATAATAAGTATTTAAAAAGGATAAGAATTTAATACCTATCTTCTATTATTAAACCTCGGAATTATTAAGGTTTATAAGGATTTTCTAAATATCTTTATTAATTAAAGTAGCTACTTTAAAGCCGAATAGGTAGTTTGTGTAAATAATTTTAGTCTTCTCGTCGGGGAACTTAATAATATCTAAAGTTTAAATAGAAAAGATATAGCCCTTCTACATTAAATACGCTTTATTACGTTTAATATAATCCTTTTAAATAGTTATAAAAGGTTCGGGGTCCGGGAGGAGCGGCTTCTAATACCTTACTATATTCGTACTACTATCTATAATAGTTTAGGTAGTATAATTCTATTAATTTATAATGAAAACGGCCTATACTTCTTAAACAAAGCCTCATATATTATTAAATTCGGTATAAATTTAATAAAATTCTTCTTAAATTTAATAAAGGTTTTTTAAAACTTATTTATATTCATCGAAAATATTAGCGTATTATTCTTTCTTAAATTAGAATTCAAATTAAAAATTCCGAAACTTTTTAATAATAATAGTAAAATAATAATTAAATACCTTAATTATTCGGGCGATAAAATTAATAATTATTTAAAATATTCTTCCTTTAATTAGGCCGAAGGAATTAATAAAAGTACCGTCGTAAATAGGTTTAACCTTCGCTAAATATTAAATAACGGCTATAATAAAAATTATAACCGTATTAATACGAAAGAGGCCGCTTAAAATTATTAAATAGATTTCTTCGTTAATAGGGGGGTTAAAACTCTCTATTAATACTCTTAAACTTTCTAATTCATCGGTATAATTTAGTATATTGGGTACTTCAACGTCGTCGTCCGTAATATATCTTAGTAATTAGGCTTACTACGGGGCGTTTAAGAGGATACCCTCGTCTATAATAATATTATTATTATTTAGAATTATAAATTCGGGCCTTCGTAGCCTCCTATTCTCTAGCGATTAGTAGCGTCGCCTAATTGTATTAAATAATGTACGTTTGAAAAAATATACGTTCGTAGCGTAATAATTAAGTATAATTAACTATTACGGGGTAAGGCGAATGTTAGGTATTTATAAAGATATTTATAATTGTATAAGGAAGAGGAAGTTATTTAAGGGAGCCCTAATAGTTATTTATATATAGTAAATATATGGCCCGTATAGCTTAGTTATCTTATGGATTATCCTATGGATTATCCTATAAACTAATATAATTTATATAGCCTTAGCGATAGGGGTAGACTAATAACCGCAGCCAGTCAGATATCAGATGCGTTCAGCCGTATTTACTATGCTAGGTCTCTATAGCCAATTAGAGCATACTATTAACCCGGCAACCATTGCCGTAGTGAAGGTAGCGATATAGGACGGTTAGTCAGTCACAGATAACCCTGTGATAAGGCCGCAATAAATTCAAACCTAATTCGAACCTAAGAATTATTAACGGAATAGTAAATATAAGAATAAATTGGGTAAGAAAGAGAAATTTACGTAGGGATACCAATATTTTCAATTTTTTTTATAACTATTAAATAGCTAAACGTTTTAAAAGCGGCGATAAATAATTTACATTTAAAACCCGGAACGTATTTAACCGTATATTAAACGGTAAAAAACTTTTAAACCTATTTTAACGTCAGTTTATAAAACTTTTTAACGTACTAGTATACTAAATATATAATAATTATACTATTAGCGGTAGGGGTAGCGTAATTATACTTATTAATTAAGTAATATATATACTAATTTAAAAGTAAGGCGGTAACGGCGGTAACGGCGGCGGTAATAGTAGCTTTAATAGTAATCTTTCTACCAATTCTAATAATAATAGTATTTGGGTAGGCTTAGACCGGCTTAAAAATAATACGGCGGCGGGGCGCGGGAGAGGGGGTTGGCGGAGCGGGAAATAATAAAGATAATTATAATTACTACTATATATAACGAAATTATTAGAATTCTAAGAAGTCTTATATTATACTAGGATTAGGGGTAAGGGTAAGACCGGATATCTTAATAGTTACAATAAATTAAATTAGGAGGTTAATAAGTAGATATAAGAGCGGGGTAAAATAACGAGCGGCGTAATAGTAATCGTAGGAATATAATAGTAGACGAAGGGGAAAGACGATAATCGTAATAAGTATAATAGAAATTAAGTAATAAGAAAGGGGGGGATATTTATAATACAATATAATAATAATTAAAAGGGGAAAGAAGAGAAAGAGGGAGAGAAGGAGAGGGATTTGCAAATAAATAAGATATATACCGCGCAATTAGAAGGAAGGGGGCTTATCGTTTAATATTTAGAATATACGTAACCTATTACAAATATGTATTTAACTATTTAATTAGAGGAGAAGGGGGGGGTTAATATTATAGGGCTAATACCCGTAGCTGTATACCTAGCAATCGCTAGGCGAATTACCGTACCGGCAACGCTGCTATACCGGTAACCCCTCCCTATAGCCCGTATACTATATTACACGTCCCTTAAAAAGGATAGCTGGCTAGCCGCCTGCTTTACAAGCACCCTTCCTCTCTTTCTTTCCTCGTAGAACCTTATCGATCGTTTAGGCCAGCACCTGTGCCAACTGTGCTGCACCTCTTACATAGGGAGGATATAGTAATTAACCCCGCTATAGATTTTATTGTTAAAAGAAAGGCTACGTACAATTAAGTTAATAATATATATAATACTCGCTATAAATATTAAAAAGACTTTGACGACGTTAATATAAAAGTCTATAATTAAATAAATACTTATATCGCTAGCTACTTTGCTAATACTGTTTTCGAATAGGATAAATCCACTCGTAAATAATTAAAATAAATTAAAAACTAAATTAATTACCGGGCTATCGATTAAATCGCTACCGCTTAGCGAAAATATTAAGCCTTTATTAAAGAGACCGCTAAAAAAATATTTAAGGACTTCGAAAAATAGGTATTAAATTAGGAAGTTCTTATTGCTAAAAGGAAGAGACTAAATATTAACGAAGCTACCTCCCCTACTTTATAATTCGTTAATTTTATCGATATAATATACGAATATAAATTATTTAAATAAATAATATTTAAAAGTTTAATTGCGACTTAGAAAATTCGTATTTAAATTATAAAGATGTATCCGCTAATT
Organism: Copromyces sp. CBS 386.78; assembly: GCA_030685235.1. NCBI lineage: Eukaryota > Fungi > Ascomycota > Sordariomycetes > Sordariales > Sordariaceae > Copromyces > Copromyces sp. CBS 386.78. Next base: position 26,927 of record MU839110.1, read on the forward strand.
TGAAAAGGGTTGGTATATTAGAACGTACCGTACTACTAGCTAATAAAAAAACTATAATTCGTAGCGCCTAGAATATTAATTAACTTAATTCGAAAGAATTTATACCTAAAAGGGAGGACGTTCCTAATTTTAATTGTAAAAAGAAGCGGAAAGTAGACGTAAAGAAAAAACGTAGTATAGATAAAAATACAAATAATTTTTTACAGCCGAAAAAGAAAAGGGGATTTGCGCTACTATATAAAATATACGAACGAAACCTTTATATAATAATACGCTACTAGTATTTAATACCTAAAATAAAAAATAATCTTATTTAAAAGCCTAATAATTCTATTTAAAAATTTATTAATAAAAATTTCGAAAAATTTCCTAAAATCCGTAAGGAAGTAAAAAAGGCTAAGAATTAAATATGGGACCGCTTTATTACTTTTATACAAACTATTATTTTAAAAACCTAAAAGTAACGAAAAATCGGCACTTACGATTCAATGTTTTTTATTAAATAAAATACTTTTAATGCGAATAATGGGAAGGATATTTATTTATTTAAGAATTTTATAACCCTTAATTTTAGAGTTTCCCTTTATATCTTTAATAAAATTAATTATTTCTCTTCGTTTTGAATAACGTCCCTAAAGGACCGTATTTAAATTAAAGATTCTCAAATACTTATTAAAGGTTTTAGGACTGTTAATATAGAAGTATAAAGAGATAAGGGAGCCTTATAACTATAGTTAAAAGAAATCACCTTCTACCTTAATTTTACTATAAATTTTATATTTTTATACCTACTTCGAAAGTAGGGTTTTTATTAGGATTATAAATTACCTAATAATTACTTCCGTCGGCTAAACGGCTCGATTTTCTATTTCCTTTAAAAGATTTATTATTAAATAGTCTTTGAATACCTTCCCCTCTCCTTTAACCATATTATTTTCTTCGCTTAACGAACCTGTTTTAATTCTTATATTAATTATTACGCATATAAAATGCCCGCTTAACTCTAGTACGAATGGTTCGGTTACTATAATTTGTAAATTTTTAAATACTTTTATAATATTAAAGGTACTAAATTCAAAGGATTAACAATTTATTAATATAATACGTATAGTATATTTAAAATTAAACGATAAATTATATAAAAATTACGTAATTGAAATTTTAAATTAAGAGAACGTTTCGCTATTGATTTCCTTGAATACGAATAAGGGAAAAGAAGCCTTAAATATATAATATTCGTTATTTATCGATAAATTAGATTTATTTAAGATATTTATATAGTAACCTGTATAATAAAGGCTATCGCTAAAGGACTACTCTTAATTATTAATACGATTAATTATTAATATAACGTTAAAGTTAAATATATTAAGTACGATAATAAATTTAATAGCTAATATATTAAGGATAAGTTAATTATTCGCCTTATTATTTTCGAACTTTTAATACCTAATATTCAAATTTAAAACGGCGGTATTAAATGTTTAGGGGGTATAATTAAAGAAAAGGCGCGCACTATAATAAATAATTCTTATTTTCCTTATAACTTCTAACTTTAAATCGTTTTAATAATAATCTACTTTACTAACTAATTGCTTAAGTATTTTTACAATTAGAAATCTTCTTACGAACGGTTTTATACCTTCGTAGCCTACTGTAAAAGGGTATAAACTAATCCCTAAAAACCTAATCTTAATTATTTATATATTTATAATTATAAAGTCTATATAATAATAAGAATCGCCTAAAAGAAAGAGTAGCGACGAAAGAAATTCCAATTAAAAGTATAGATCGGATACTTCGTCGGCTACGCTGCCTCGTCTATTTACTAAATCTAGAACCCGCAAATAAATTACATTGTCTATACATGTAATATATTATTTAATGAAAGTTCAGTTTATTTAAGGAACCCTAACGAAATTAACGAGGGATTAAGGCTAACTAACGATAAAATCTCTAATTTATTCAATAAGGTCGACTACTTACTTCAACTATCTACTGTAACGGGTCTGCAAGAGTAAGGCACAGCGAGCAGTCGTATAAGGTTGAAATGCTATATTTAACAAAGAGAGCAAGAGAGAAGACTGCGTAGAAAGCGCAGTCTAGAAAGGGTTTTATGTACCGTAGCGCCAAGGCCGGGGCATCCGAACCAGAACCCTCGCAGGCGATCTATAACTTAGTATCAACCAAATTACAAACCCCTAGGCGCTAGCCCTATAATATTACCCCCCTACTCCCCCTTAGGGAGCGCGGCCCTACGTACAAATAATTATAGAATAGCTAAAACTATACGAAAAAAAACGAAAATCCAACCCAACCATACCCAACCAAATACCTATCTAACGGCTAAGAAAAAATATAATACCAAAAAAAATAGAATACAATTAAACCCCCAAATCATCGCTATACAATCACCTACTCCCTACCCAGGTCGGTATTTATATACCCTCATAAAATTATACCTATCGTAAAAGTACTAAAATTAAATTAGGAAATATATTTAGACTACGCCTATCCAAAGCCTAATTACCGTAATATATCAACAATCAATACCGGAGATAGTTAAAATACAGTTATTACCTAATACTTCGTATCGTTCTACTTCCCTTACTAATAGGAGCCTATATTACCACTATAATTATAAAGATACTAAATCTCCTATATATCCTTCGCCAAGGATAGGCTTAATAATTATAATATTTACAAATAATATAATATCTACCGCCCTCCTACGGTTACGTTTCGTAGCAAATCTTCCTCCTCAATAAAAGAGGTATATATAAAGGAGTAGAAAAAGATTAACCGGCCGTTTAACTAGTAAACGCTGTATTTAAATAGTTACAAAGGTCCTTCCTATATAAACGTATAAACTTCCTTCTACCGTAATATTATTAAAATAGCCTAATAAAGTATCGTTCAATTTAAATCTTCCTCTTCTTAATTATTACTATTGTAACTGCTTAAACCCCTAACCGAATTAGACTGAATATTATTCAACCGTATTTTTTTATACTATTTAAATTAATAAGAACTACTCCTACAATTAGTATACTTACCCTCCTTCTTCTACCGATTCTTCTACTTCTAAAATGGCGAAACTACTATAACGTTAATAAAAGTATTTATAAAAGTACTAACGTTATTATTAATTTATTATTTCGAAGAAGATAAAATAAAAAAAATATTACCGTTAAACTTATATAAATATATAAACAAATTTAAATACTAATCTAGTATATCGGTTCAATCGTTGAACCGCTACTTCTAAAAATCAGTAAACGCGTACGTTAATAAATTAACTTTTGCGATATCGGGCTAAGAATCGGTTTAAGCTTAGTAAAATAGTTCTTTATAACGGATTAAAAAGGCTATAATACCCTCCTTACTCTTTTAATAAATAGAAGCGAATTCTTAGCCAACGCGTTTTTTAGGGTTCGGGTTACCGTAAGTAAACCGGAATTTATCGAAAAATTCCTATAGTAATTGAAGTGTAGCGGCGAACGAAACGAAGGGGCGTTTAACGGCGGGCGATAAATTAGTAAATAAATAATAGAATTACGTTTTAAAATCGCCAATAGCGAAACTATTAATGTAGAATTTAGCTTATATACTAAATACCTATATTTTAAAGTCTACTTTATCCCCGGAAAATTTTTCGAAGTAGGGGAAGACTAGCTTTCTCGCAGGCGAACTAAGGATTTTAAGAGTAACGATCTTAATAATAATCTATTCTATAAACGAAATAAATTATTAGTACTGTTTTTAAAAATTCAACGACTACGGGATTTAGGGTAGAAATTACTAGGATATTATAATGGCGGAGGGAGGCTCTTAGGGCGTACCGGCGAACGAAGGGCAACGGAGGGTTAAAAAAAGGGTTAAATATAATATAACGGGTTTATAAGAATAAAGTACAGTAAATAATCGTATAAGGTTAAAATATTATATTTAATAAAGAAAGCAAGAGAGAAGACTGCGCAGAAGGCGCAGTCTAGAAAGGGTTTTATACACCGTAGCGCCAAGGCCGGGGCATCCGAACCAAAGCCCTCGTAGGCGATCCATAACCTGGCATCAGCCAGGTTACAGACCCCTGGGCGCTAGCCCTATGACATCTACGTAGTATTTTAAACCTTTCAATGCAATTTAAAATATAGAATATAATAATCTTACCTAATTATTACTGTCGCTACTTAATAATAAATTATAAATAAATAATAATAATATTATTAACCTTAAATTAATTAAGCTTAACGCTTAAAATAAAATATTTTTTAATTTTATATTCGGATATCCTACCTCTCTAAATATACTTCCAACCGCTTTCTCTACTAATTTTACTATTAACTTACTAGAACTTATTTTATTTCTAACCTTCGAATTATAAGAAGCCGCTTTTAACGCTAGAAAATTCGTTTAATTAATAGGGCAGAAATAAAGTAAAGTTATTATGAAGGTAAAAATTAATTGCTTAATTACTAAAAGTAGTAAATTAAATTCTATTAAACGTTAAAACCTTCCCCTAATATTAAAGACCTACCGTAATTTCAAATACTACGAATTAAGAAATCTCTTTAAATAAGTAAAAAAAATATATTTTAATAATTATAAGGAAATAAAATCTAAAGTTAAAATCGATAAGGATATCCCTCGTACTAAGGGTACCCAAATCCTTAATTATATATAAATATATATATATAAATTTAATAAGTACGGTCGTTTTTAAAAAGTAAAGGCTTACCTTATAATTAAAAAGGATTAATAATATTATTATAATAAGGAAACATATGCTTCTATATTAATTAATCGTTCCTTTCGATCTATTATCGCTTATACCGCTAAATTCAATTTCGAATTTATTTAATATAATATTATAAATACTTTCGTTAACGCTCACTTTAATAAGGAAATTTATATATATATACCCCTTAGATATCGAAAGTATAGTATAATTCTTAAACTTCTTAAAGCCTTATATAGGTTATAACGTACTCCTCTACTCTAGCAACGAAAATTTAATAATACTTTTAAGAGTATAGGTTTCTAACTATTATTCGAAAATCCGTATATCCTCAAACGCAATAGAATCCTAATCTTCTATTATATTAATAATATTATATTTACCTTCGACTAAAAGTAATGCAATAAAATTAATTAGGTAATAAAAAATTTAGAGGAAAAGTATAAATTTATAGGGAGTAATAACTTCTAATAGTTTTTAAGTATTAAAATTATTTGAAATCGAGAAGTAAAACTAATTTAATTATTTTAATGAAAGTATATTTATAAAATTACTAAATTTATTAGGAATCTTTATACCTTCGCCTTTATTTTAATAAATAATGAAGAACTTCTATTTTACAATAGTATAATTATTCTTAATAAAATACTAGAATATTAAGTCGTTGTCGGATCGATAATATATATTATAGTAATTACTCGAATAAATATTGCCTTTATAATTAGCTATTTAATTCGTTATAATTACAATCCCAATCCTCAATATCGCAAAACTACTAATAAAATACTATATTACCTTTAATTCTATTTAAATTTCTCCCTCTACTTTAAATTATTATTAAAATTCGAAATAGCCTCAAATATTTTATACGCCAATAATATACTAAATCGAAAAAGTTTATATAATTTTATAATCAAACTATTTAGTAATTTCGTATACTAGGGTACTACTAAGCAAAAAATAATATCGACTTTAATAATTAAAGTAAAACTACTATTTATCTCTAATGTAATAAAGGAAACTATTGCTATTATACGCCTATATAAAAAAATCGAGATTCCTCTCGATTAGGAAATACTTGTAATTGGCTATAATAATACTTAAACGATCCGTATTCTAACCGTTAAAGTATTACGGCTAATAACTAAATTTAAATATATTAATATTTATTGCTACTAATTATAGTAAAAAATTATAGAAAGAAGGATTGTAATCGAATATTTAGAAATAAAGAAAATACTAGTAGACGGTTTAATAAAGGTATTAGGATAATTGGATTATAAGAAGTTCCGAGATTTAATAGGGATGGCGAATATACCGGCTTGAAAAGAGATAAGGATTAGGAGGGAAGTTCCTAACGATATTTTAAAAAATATTTATAATTTAACTAGGGAGATTAACGTGCCAGAAAAGAGAAAATTATAAATAGCTTCACTTTTGCCCTATTTTGAGAAGGTCTGCAAATGAGGGGGTATATTAGATTAGAGGGTGGATATCTGGGTTTCTGGCTATACTCAATCTGGGTTAGCCGCCCAGCCCCCTAGATTACTGGTTTCTGGGTCCCTCTGGGATACTCCAACCAGATGAGGGGAAGAAGAAGCAGGCACCCACGGCACGGCATATCTCCGGGGAAAACGTGCTGCCCCGTGCCTGGCCCCAACCTTCCCCGGAGGCGAAATGTAACTTCAACCCACTTTGACTTGAAGGCCGGCTAAGACATCAACCATTCATTTGATGCTGATTCGGCGATCATTTTCCGTGACGGTTTGCCAGGACAGCGAACAGGGAGTCATCCTTGTCTTTCTGCAGAAGTGCCACATGCTCCGAGCAGGGATGATGGGATCTTGGCTTTTACTCGTGGAAACGGATCACGGAGCACGTTCGGGTTTGGGAACGGCAACCAACATCTGTCTGTCAACTCTGCTTTTGTGAAGCCGGGATGAAGCTTTATTTTCCTTCTCTTTTTGTCCGATCGAACGAATTGTCAAAGTATTTGCTTTTATCTTTTCGGCAAAGAACTACCCTCCTTGCCGGCTGACAATGACGACATCGACCCTATCATTCATTGGCTACCTACTTTGACAGGCGGGTCTGGCGTTCCTGACATGATCCCTGTAAGCTAGCTCCAGCCAGCAAATCCACGTTGGTGAGGTGGTTGGATGGTGATGGCTTCAAAAGCGAGCTTGGCGTTGCTTAGATGAGCTTTCAGCAACTTGGCGAAGGTCGAACTAACGAGCGATTGCGGATGGAGATATGTTGGAAGGAATTAAGGTACCAAAGCGGTCGGTATAAAGTGATGAAGAAAGAAAAGGAAAGAAAAGTGAAAAGCTAGTCGCTTTTTCATATATAGGTCTTTACATTCTACATCATCTCCGTTTCGTGCCCGTGCACAATTCCTCACACTCTACGCGAATATTATAAACAGGCAGTTTGCTTGCATTTTCTCTTCATCTCAAAAGGTGTGTAAGCGGAAACTTCTCAGGGAATTCCGACTTCGGAATAAATTCATGTCCTTCACTCAATCTCACGTCTCAACCTACATGGATGCACCGATCAGATTCCCTCCCAAAAAAAGTCGGACACTAGAACCTGGGTCGAGCAGAAAAGGTAGTAGCGGGTTATATGCTAGCACTTTCTAACCACAAGGCTACCCAAACAAGATAAAAAGAAGCCGCCTCACCCCATTCTCCAAAACTCTACCTCTAGCCCAGAGCAATCTCCACAGGACAAAGACATACGGCCAGACACCAACCACTAAGCGCCAACACCTTCTCTTTTATGTGTAGTATGTATCGTCTAACGGCAAATGAGACAACATGAAAAGCAAAGAGCCAGCCAAACAGCCCAATATACGCCTTTAGAATCCAACCAAGGAGGGAAAGGAAACCAATGAAACCTCCCTTTCCTATCCAACCCGATTCCATCCCATCCTACCCGATCCCTTGTTTAGCTGTCATTATCATTACAATTAGCGTACACGGGTCATAAACAGCCGGTCACTCGAGGCCGGTCGAGCACAGTCGACGACAGCCAAGGTGGGTCCAAGCGAGAGTCGAAGCTGACAAGACAAGCAGGCTGTTGAGAGAGGTCGGTGGTCTGCACTGGTGGTTCCCTTTCATCACCACCACTCTACCCTTCACGGTGCAGGGCCATTCGCCGGTCCTCCCGTGTCCTATTTCAGCAACCGGAGAAGCCGCAAAGAAGCCATCAGTCACCACAAAGGGGACCAGTCAGCATTTCTACTCCTCACGTCTTACGACTTCCCGAACTCATTGCTCTGTGGCAGTCCCGCGAGCTCTTCCTCTTCCTCGTCCAGCTGGCCGCCCTGGGAAGAAGAGGAAGATCCTCCATTCAACTTCCGTGCCCGCTCGACCGCCTCTTCCAGCTCTTGATGATGTCTCGCCACGACTTGACGCATCTTGCCCAAGTTGAGCTGCAACATGTTGGTCTCCTGATCAAGCATGCCACGCTCGTGTTCCGTCAGCATCAGCCGGCGCTGTAGCATCTCGACGCGCTCGCGCTCGCACACCTGCCAGGCGTCCTTTCGGATCTGCTCGGCGGCAGCGCGGGGATCTTGGCTCATAGCTATCGTGGCCATGGTGTTGCTTGGTCGGTGCTGGCCGAGGCCTCCGGCTCCTCCTGGCATTCCCATTCCCATTCCTGCTCCGGGACCGCCGACCATGGGCTGTTGTGGTGGTTGATGTATGTATGGTGATGGTATTGGGAGAGGTGCTGGAGAGGTCATACCCAAGGTCATCACCAAGCCTGCTGAGCCCATAGGCATGGACATGCCGCCATGGATGTTGGTTACTGGCATACCCATGTTCATGCCCATACCCATACCGTTAGGCATACCATTCGGCATACTGTTAGGCATACCATTCGACATACCGTTCGGCATACCGTTGGGCATACCCATGCCGTTAGCCATCCCATTGTTCATGCCGTTGCTCATTCCCATGGGCATTCCCATCGGTGTAATCGGTTGACCCCCGGGTCCACCAATAGGCGTCGTTGGTGTTGAGTAGGCGTTGCGGGGATGCACCTGATAATCTGCCGTCCAGGCCATAGGGCCACTGACTCCTGGAGTGTGGGTCTGCAAGGTCTGCATAATGTTTGGTCGGCCTGGGAAGTTGGGAATAGGACCAGGGTGCTTGCGCTTCATCTGGGTCTGGAGAACTGCCGTGTTCAGCGCACTGGCGGTCGCGAGCTTTGGTTTAACGTCCGGTTTCCCGATCTTGCTGGTTGATTTGACCTTCCTATGAAGAGGCCCAGTTGGAACCAGGTTTGCTTTCCCCAATCTCCTCGCCTGACCCCCTGGAGATGCTGGTTCGTTGACGCTGGGTTTCTGCATAAGCGGTACTAGGCGCTGGTTGTTGGGTTCGACTTTGACCTCGGCAGATTCGCTCCTCCTCAAGGACGCAAAGTCGGGAAACTCGGTATAGGGAGAAAGAGCCGGCTGGCTGGCGGTCTCCCAGCCTGCCGAAGCATTTGGGTAGGACATGGAGTCCTCGGGCGACATTGAGTGTGTCATTGCTGCTGCGCCAAAATAGTCGCCACCATGGGGATATGGTTCGTGAGAAGGCGTCACTGAAGCAACGCTCCAGTCGGCGGCGAACATGGAGGCATTGGGGTCATGGCCGCCCCATCGCGGAGTGCCTGTTGGTGTTTGCTGATTTTCCCAGGCATTGAAGGGAACACCTTCTGTTACCACAGGCATGGGAACGCTCATGCCGGCTTGTGTCCATGGACTCGTGACGATATTTTGGGTATCCCATGCTTGAAGGGCTTCGTTCGGATGGACCTGGGAGGTGGGCACCTGAGGTGGAAAAGCTTGGTTAGTATAAGCTCTGATGCATGTGCCTTGCATGTTGTATGTACATGTCAAGCAAAGCAATGGGAAGGGAACTGAAGCGTGATGCGTACCTCTCCCAGGCCGTTGTCGTTGGACATGTAGCTGTCTGCCATCATTCCGGTGTTGCTTGGTGCAGTGCCTTGGCTCCCGAGTCCAAAACGCGGGGCGCAACCACGACTTTTGAATGCGACGGGGATCGCTGTGACAGGTACAGACAGCTACAGTAGCGTTGGACAAGCTTGTGCACTTGTTGAGATTGGACGTGTGACGTTGTGGTAGTGGTGGTATTGGTGGTGCCGTGGTGGTGTGGTGCGTTCCCTGCGAATCGCCAAATCCTAAAACGAGCGTGTTGTTGCCGTCTTGTAACCCTCTTCAACGAGACGGAAGCGTTTGAGTCGTTGTAGTCGAAGGTCGTGTTGGTGCAGTGATGGCGAGGTGACTTTTGTTAGTTCGTCGCTCTTCCCGCCTCGGTGGTGCTAGTGGTCAGTGGTGGTTGTTGGCCGTGACTGATGGTGCTCTGGCGCTGCTTCTGGGTGGTGCTGGGAGGTGCTTGGCGTCCCGATGACGCAGGTGATGGAGCCGTTAGTTGGGGCGCAGCTCAGCTGTTGGTGCAGCTGTCTGCTTGTCTTCTGCACGCGCCTGCCGCCCTGCCAGGACGGAACAGGATGCCGACTAATTGACGGCTTTGGATCTGCAGGGCCGATGCCGCGTTGGGAGCTCAACAAGAGGAGTCAAGTGTTGGGTGTTGTTGTTCGTGTCCGTACGTGGAAATTGCGCTGCAAGTCCAGTTCCCTTGTCGAGTTCAGGCTGTGGAAGGTCCCCCAAAAGTCCAAGAGTCAAGTCGCCAACAACGTCATTTTGAACACTTGCCGCAACAGAAGTCGCACACGCGACCCGACCTGACATGGCGGCCGGCTTACTTTTATAGATTCCCCTTCGCCTTTCATCCCCATACGGCGTCCCACACAGCACGCGCGGGGGTGGTGTGGGATATTGATCATGATGGGATGCTAGTGCCGGAGTTGCAGTTTTTTTTTTCTTATTTCTCGCTTGGCGCTGCGATCGTGATCTCCGGTCGGCGCATCGCAGTCTGCAAATGCCGTTGCAGTGGAATGCCCATCGCCATGTCCATGCTGGACATGTGGTTGAACCGACCTAGAATACCTAGTGTTTGAGTGTGGCTTAGGAAAATGACATCCATTGCACCGGCGCAACCTCCGTTGTTGAGAGCACATTTCATTTTGCAGTCGCAGGGGCACATTGCACTCTTTGGTAGCGGGCAGTTGCGACCTCACAAAGACAAGCCCATCGAGACTGGGGATATCGAATCTCCCAGGAGGGCAAGTGGGATCACCATCATGTTGTCCAGGTCCATCGTCCTGCATTGGATTCAGCACTTGCACTGCACTGCCCGGACAGAAGCGGATATTGGCAGCTGGTGATAAGCCAAGATAAGCGCTTATCGCAGTGCGCCAGCCCGCTGCAAACCGTCAGAGGACCGCAATCGCGTCATCCCCACCCTCTAGCGTGCCGTCTTCCGGTGGATGCAGTGGTCCGTGGTGGGGTTGGGTTGTTCGGCAATGCCGTGCATTCCATTTTTATAAGACTGCGGGCATTCAACCATGGTGATGTGTCGGCAACGGAGATGTACCTAGCGCTGCAAATACGAACGTCTTGAAATAACCGAAGCTCGAAAAGCCGAGAAAATGGATTCCAAATGGGCAGATGGACGGCCAAATCCCATTCAAATGGTTCGCATCGGCTCTGTGCTGGCACGACAAGGATGCCGTGGTCTTCAACCCGACCGGCCTCGGTGTTCTAGGCCTGTGTCGGTGGCCCGGCGCTGTCTCCTGAAGAGGATCGGAGCACCGCACGCCTGATGAGTACCCATAATTCGATATCTCCGGCCCCTTTGAGACATTTCCGATCGCATCTTGCAGTTACCGGCGCCGGCGCCGATCCCCTTTGCTTTTGTTTTTCGGCGAATGAGCCTCCGGATGCGGGTCTACGAAGTCTGCCGGCTCCCCTTTCCCATCGGACCCTGCTCAGCTGATGATGGTCCAATACATAGCCCGGCTACCTTCAATTCATATGTATCCGGCAGACTAGTCTCTATCACATTGACCCCCGTCGACTCCCTTCAGCGGACCCGCCCCACATAAAATGTGGGTCTCCCCTCTTCGAACTTTGTGAGAGGAGGTCTGTTACGATTTTGCGTAAAAACGTCGTCGGCTATACTTGTATATATATAAATCGGCCTCGACAATTTTTATTTTATAGCAAATATTTATAAATATTTCGACAACTATACATCGTATTTTAAAACGGTTTATTCGTTAAATATAATACAAATAGGAACTTCTATATCCTATTTTTTTTTTCCTTATTATAACTTATATTAACCCTTAGTTATCTCCTAGGGGGTTATATCGGTCGGTTACAATAATTACCCTTTAAGAAATAGGTATTATATTTTTACTAATTGTAATTTAGTTTATTTAAAACTTAGTAATTATAATAGCCTAGCCGAATTTTACTTTCGATAAAATTTTTACTTTTATCTAATATTTTAAAATTAATTCCAACCTTACCGCTTCTCCTATATTAAATATAATTATATAATAATATATTACTATTATTATCGAATATACGACTTTAAACGAATATTTACAACTTTAAATTCGGTTTATTTATATTATCGTTCAAATTCTCCTTAATCTACCCGTTCGGTTAACTTCCAATTAAATTCCTTATAAATTTCGCTCCTAATAAATCGAATATATCTATTGTATTATTTATCGGTATAATAATACAATTCTTATTACTATAACCGGTTTTAGTAAAAGTATTATATTTTAAATAGTATTGGTTATTCTTCTTACGTAAATTATATTATAAATTATACTTTTTAATCGCTTCGGTTAAGAATAAAGGGATATTATTATAAAATATCCCGGCGCAAAACCCTTGCTAATTAATTAAAACTTCTATAAAATATATAAATATTTCCTATCTTTTCTAATAATTAATTAATATATTTAGACTGATTTTTTATAAAAGCGTATATATTCGGGATATTTTACTTATATTCTCTTTAGACTAGAGTAAATATTCTACTACTAATTTCTTAAATTCCTTCGCATTTTGGAATTCGCTGCCCGTATAGTATTTGTAGTTATAGACGAACTTTATACTATTTATTAATAGCGTGATTTCCGTACTTAGTTCTTTAATCTTTTTTAGTTCTATCGGACCTTACTTCTTTCTATCCCGTAATTCGGGTATATAACTACATTAATTAAAGAATTTAAAGCGTATATATAGGAATATACTAGCTTCCGCCTATTCGGAAAGTCGGTAAATTCCTTAAAAATTATCCGTATTTCTATCGATTGACCTAATATTAATATTATCTTTAATTATATTCTTTTTAACGAAATTTTAAATTTCGAACGCCTCGAATTCTTCTTTATCCCTACTTCGGATATTATAATCCTAAAAACAATTATTTATATTAATAATAAAAATCTTATCGGTAAAACGAAAAAATATTTTATCTACACTTTAATTAAGAGAATGTCTTTTCGGACCGTAGCAAATGTCTTTTCGCACCGTTATCAAAAATACTACTAAGTATAACTTTGCCAAATAAGAAGTTGTCAGTATAAAAATGATATCAGAATTTTTGTAATTTTCTACTCTATTTCATAGTCCAATTGCTATAAATATATTTATCTAAAGGAAAGACTCAATAGAAATATTCTAAATTTAAAGTAAATAAATAGTTTTTTCTTCTTTTATTATATACTAAGGGCTATAGAGGGCGCCTAAGTACGCCCAATACATTATATTATATAAGGAAAATAAATAAAAATTCTGATATACTTTTTATATGCTACGACCTTAATTTGGCTGAGTTACTTCTAAAAGCCTTTTTTAATTACAGTGCGAAAAGACATTTGCTACGGTCCGAAAAGACTTTCTCTTAATTAAGCGCGGTCTTTATAGCTGAATTAATATATTTATAATAATTTAAATCTACTATTTTTACGTTTACCCTCCCGATTAAAATTATTTATATTAATAATTCATTACTCTTAAGTCTTAGTATTGTATTATTATATTTATTATAACGTTAAGTATAGGAATGGATATACCTGATGTAACGCGAATTATATAATATAATTAAATTATTTTTAAAAATGTTGTAAATTTATAATAGCGTTTCGGCTGTATAGTCCGTAGTAGTAGAGATAGCGTTATATACTTCTTTATACTATATTAATACTTCGACTGGCTTAGATTCGATTTTACGAAGCCGCTCCTACTAGTAATATAATCTAACGACCGTTCGCGGATATATAATTCCGAATTGTCGTTTATATTAAATACTATATACGAAATAACCTATTCCCAATTACTTATGCAATTTAAAGGTTCTTAATCGCTAGTAGACCTTAATTTTAGTATATTCGGTATTATTTACCCGAAGAAGTAGATTAAGGCAAATAGGAAATAGTAGACTAATTTAATTATTAAATACCCTAATATATACGCCGTTATTAACGTTAAATATTTTTACTAAATTATCCTTAATATTCTTTAAGGCTATATCGATTTCGAATATTATATATATACCTTATATTATAATGGGTATAATTATTTCTTTAGCCGAATAGAAGAAATACCCGAAAAGTCGAAGAAGAAGCTTAGCTTACTAATTATTATTAGTAAGGCCGGGATTTTTCTAGCTTATTTCTAGGATTTTTTTATAGCGTACATTACTTCCGTATTTGCAATATACGATATCGATTTCTAATTACTATATTCGGTCTTTTTACCGCTTAAAATCGCTTGGCAATTCGTACGTATAATAATTACAAAAGTAAGTACATTTATTTACATATTAGAAAATATAATAAAATATATTCCCCTCTTGCGAGATTAGTAGTATTTCGAAGAATATAGTTATAATTTCGTCGCGGAGTATATTAAATTAACGTTGGTAATTAATATTATATAGAATACGAAGCGTAAAAGCGTCCCGGTTAATAATATAGTAAATAGTAAGGATATTACTATTATATCCGCTCTAATTATAAGCCCTTTAATATCGGCCCTATATATTATTATAGCCCTTACTCCTATTATTCCATCGCCCCCTACCGCGCGCCCCACCCGTAGAAATTATTAACCGAAGCGTAATAAGTATTAGGTTATAATTAATCTACTTTTGTCGGAATATTTTCGTTGCGTTTCTAAATTATACCCTCTTTATTTTAATAATAATTATATCTTATTATTCTAATTAGAATAGAGGTAGTAAACTCTTTTTATTCCAATAAGAATATAGGTAGCAAATTCTCTTTACTCTAATAGGAATATAGGTAGTAAGCTTTTTTTATTTTAATAAGAATATAAGTAGTAAATTCTCTTTATTCTAATAGGAATATAAGTAATAATAGTAATTAATTCCTATTAAAATAAAATCTAAGAATAGTAACTAATTCCTATTAGAATAAAATTAGCGGAAGGGAGGAGGAGTTTATAATAAAGTAATTTTTTATATAATAATATAAAGTATACCTTTTAATAGGTTTATATTCCGTCTAGGGCCTATATACGTAACCTAAAATTAGTACGACTTTATTTTAATTAGGTTTCCCTATTAAATAAAATTTTTTAAGATAATATAAATCGTTTACTCCAAATTCGTTTTAAAATAATTAGGAATTGGGTTTAGGATGGTTTTATTATCTACCGTCCGTTTCGTTTACGCTACCAGACTTCTTCTTAATACCTTTATCCCCTTTAACCTTTTCGCTAATAACTATAACCGCGTTATTTACTATAAATAATATAATAAACTATATTATAATCTATTATTATTTTTACTATAGATTTAATTATAAATACCTAAAGATTAAATACCTTTAATAAAAGCCCTCCGCTATTTTATCTTATCCTATAGTAAATTAAATTATAATTATCGAAAGATAATAGCCTTCCGCTATCTTATCCTATCTTCTAGTAAATTAGATTATAATTATTGAAAAATAGCCCTCTACTATTTTATTTTATCTTCTAGTAAATTAGACTATAAATACCGAAAAATCTACTCTTACTAAACCGTTTATTTACTTATTTATTCTTAATTTAACCGGGTCTATATAAATAGTAAAATATCCTAATTTCCTATCTCCTTCTACTTCCTTCTAATAATATAATTTACCTACAATATTTATTTTATTAAATTTTATTCTTATTAAAGCGAAACCGACCCTTTTCTTTAAATAATATAAATTACTTATAACGTTTACTTAATTAAAGTAAATCCTCCTCTTATTAAAATAAAACCAACTTTTCTCCTTTAATAATATAAATTACCCGCAACGTTTACTTAATTAATTTTTACCCTTATTAAAGCGAAACCGACCCCGATTTTAATATAAAATATTATTTATTATACTTTTATTGACATTAAAATAAATTTAAACACCGAAGAATTAATTAAATCTTTACTTCGTACTTATAATAATATTAAATTTTAGATTTAGATATATAATATTACTATAATTTTTATTAAATTATAGGATATCGATCCGGACTTTTATTATTTTAATATTATTAAAGCCCGCCTATTTAAATATAGAGGCTTTAGAGGCTTCGCTGTTAGAAATTTAAAGGAGGGAAAAGTAATTTTAGTAGAGAATCCTCTCTTTAGGACGGTTCGTTATACCTTTTACGCCGAATTTCTTAAACTTTCCGGAAAAAATTAAATAGCCTTTTTAATATTATATATTCCCCCAGGTAATTATAAAAGCTATGATAAAAATAACTACAATTATATTAAAGCGATTATAATTATAAATTTATTTACTATTCCCCTTTATAATAATAATATAATTAGTATATATATTATCGTATTAAAATTCAATTACATTTGCTAATTAGTAGCTAACGTTTCCTATAAGTTTAATAGTCAAATTCCGAATATAATTACTATAATTACTACTAAGGTTATTAAAGCTAGTTCGGAATTATTTATTACCTATAGCGGATCTCTTATATTATTTTATAAACGGTACGGGTTCCAATACCGTTATAGTAGGTACGAAGGCGTAATGGATTAGGATTTAATAGTTAAGAAAGAGCGTAAAATAAATATTTAAAATTAGGTAGCGAAAGTTTAAGAAAAATTAATATTATATTTAGAATAGGGAGAAAATTAGAAATATTCTATTAATTAATTTATTAAGCTTCGAATTTACAGTACGTACGAGAGTATAATGGATATAGACCTAGTAATTAAAAAGAAACGTAAAATAATTAATATTTGGAAGTATATAGCGAAGGTTTAGGAAAATATAGTAATTAATTAACGTTAAATAAACGTTTGGAGCGGATTATAATTTAGGAATTGGGGATAAGGGTGCTAGCGGTTCGGGAAAAGTAGAATATATAAAATATAGGACGATAATAACGAGAGGGGTTAACTTCCGCTTTAAAGGGATTTTCTTTTATAGCTCTAATATAGGCTATTTTATCCTTTAACAATTTTAAATATATTTAATTAATTTATAATATTCTTTTACTCTTATTAAACGTAGTAAGTGTTAAATTAATTATAATAATTCGTTAGTATTAATTTTATTCCTATTAATTTTCTCTTTATCGGTTATTATTTTATTTTAATTAAAATAAATTTTATATTCTTATTAGAATAAAATCGGCGAAAAAGAATAATTATTTACTACTATCCGAGTAAAATTAATTCAATATAATATTAGGGCGAAATTTAAAATATTTAAATAATAATTGAAGGTAACGGGTTTAGTAGAGTAATAAAGATTTACTTTAGGTATAAAGAAAATCGCTTCGGCGGGATACGGGAAAAAGTCTACGCAATATAATTGCGACCCAATATAATTAATAATTTTTATTTCAATAATTCTATATTAGCTTTTAGTAATTACTATATATATTTAAATTATTATCTAATATATTATTATCTTCCTCCTAAATATATTACAATATATTTAAATTCTTAACCCTTAATTTAACGAAAGTTATATTATTTTTAAATTTGGTAATATCTTCGGCATTTACTTTCGACGTTTCCTTTACTTCTTCTAATATATTTATTAATTTATAGTAATTTATTACACGGGTATTTTTAATAATTCGGATATATATTATAAAATTCTATTCCGTCTTTTTAGCGCTTTCTTTTATACTTTCGTTCTATCGGTCTAATTTAGCCCTAAATATTTTAATAAATTTATTTAACTTTTTAATATTACGAATTATAGTAATATATATTATTTTAAAGCTTTAAAATCGCTATAATATTTTAGTACGGTAGGAGGCCGCCTATATAGAGAATTAAGTATAAATATAATAAAAGTCGTATTAAATTTAGTCTATTATATTTTTTGGTATATTAAAGAAATTTATATTAAATAATAATTAATAAACGTTTAATAACCGAAATATAAATAAAATATAAAAGTATATATTTTAATGATAAAGCTGTAAGGGTAAAGGCGCTATTAGGTTTTATAATTAGTTGCGTACGTATAATTTTAGTGGGGCCGATTATTTGAAAGCCGACCTTTTTTCGCGAATTATTTTATTATTTAACCTAAATTATAATTCTAATCGCCTTAGGCTACTATTAACTTTCAAATCGACTACGAACTTACTTATATCCTTTACTAGGGGCTAATATAATAAGTAATTACTCCGGCGACAATAATCGTATAGGTAATTCGTATTATATAGTAGGTTTTTATACTATTCTAGACCTAATATAGAATCGAAATATTAAAATTAATTATATATATTAGTCCGTACCTCAAATTCGAATTATATAATATAGAAAAATTATATTAGGTCTAAATATAACGCCCGAACCGGTATTATATTTTCGGTAAACTTAGCGGGTACGTATTTAATTACTTAATTATACTATTATTCTTTAAAACGTAATTAAAAGTAAAGTATTAACGTATTATACAATTAGTTATATAGTTATAATAGTAGGTTAAAAATGCCCGCGCAAAAATATAATTGTAGGTATAAACGTTAATATCCCTTATCCCTATATTTTCTAAAGAAATCGGGGCGTAGAATAATAAGAATAGTTATTTAAATAGTTAGGTCGGAACCTTCTAAAACGGAGAATATAAACGGGCTGAAAATAAATTCTTAAATATTTAATATATCGGGTTTAGTAAGGTAAATTTCGCGAAATAATTAAATACGTATTAATTTAAATATAACGCTAGAGAATTTTATATTATTCTATATAATAAAAGGGAGATCGTTATTATATAAAATAGGGGGGGTAGGCCTTTATAAACGTATTAAATATAAACCGAATTACTAAATAAAGTACATTTATTATATTTATTTTAATACCCGGTATATCGTCTAATTACGTATAGTCCAATTTCCGCTTCCTCTTAATAATATTATATTCTTCCCCGCGGGTATATATAGTATATCGCTTCTTCCGCAGCGGTAATTTATTACTACCGCTATTATCGCCGCTGCTATTATTACCGTCGCCGGCGGTACCGCCTCTATTATTACTGCTATTAAGCTCGTATTCGATTATAGAAATACCCGTATATCCCTATATCGGTTAATAAAAATTATATTATTAAGGCGGGGGCACTATATATCGTTATCGAATATATTATTTTACATTTTAACCGTATTATTTAGGGGCTATTCGTTTAATAAAGTCGAAGCCTATACGAATTAGTAATTAGGAATATATAATTAGAGAAATATTTACTTTATTATATAACGCTTTATCCTCTTTACTATTCGTCGAATTTAATACTTAGGGGGGGGTCTTTATAAATATATTAGCCGTCCTACGCCGATATTCGGTTAATATTATTATTCGTTTCAATTAAATGCTCTATAGTAAGCCTATACTTATTAAAATAGTAGGACTTAGCTAAAAAGATATATATAACGTCGAATACAATATTTAACGTATTTATATATAATCCTTAGAATAATTTATAAGTATAGAGGCAATTTAAATATAGAATATTTAAAAACTTCTACTATTGGGACGAAACTATTTAGAATCGCCTTATTTTAATTAGATTATAATATAGAGCCTACAATTAATAAAGTAATAAAGCCTAATTAGAAGGATATATATAGCGCTAGGTATAAAGCCTAATATATTTATATATATCCTTTAGAAAAGTCTTAAATAAAGTAATAAATGGCCGTTAGTAAGAATATATTAAAAACTTCAATTATTACTAATATAGGACAATATTACTAATTAAAATTAATTTTACTAATAGTATTAAAAGTAACCCTAACGTAAATAATAAATTACTATTAATAGAAAAAGGTACAATATTGTCGATAATAAAAGTATTATTTGCCGGGTTATTAATAGGAATTATATTAATTAAAGTAAGATAATTATAAGAAGGAATAACAGGAGGAAATTAATAATATAAGGGCAGGCCTATACCCAAATATTCGTACTATTATTATATTTAAAGTAATATATCCTAGGCAAGAGGGTCTACGTTACTACTTAATATCCTACTATATAAAAATTTATCTAATTATTAAAATAATATACGAAGTAACCGCGATTTAACGTTGGAATAAAGAGTTTAGCCGTATATTATTCAAATAAGGAGTTAAAAACTAATATATAAGTATAGAATCGGTAAAGATTAAGTCGGAACTATACCGTATTCGGTTAGCTATAATAATTAGCGAATAAATAGTATAATTACCGTTATAGGTTTAATACCTACCTCCTATTTCAAATAGGTCTTACTATTAAGCGAATTAATAAAATAATTATTATTATAAATCGGATAGGACGTATATAGAGTAAACGATAATTAGACCGGTCGGTTATTTTACGAAATTATAGGTAGACTTATTTCGGAAATTAGTAAATTAATTAAAATTATCTTAAGCTAATTGATTTTAGGGATTTTAATAGTATAAGACCGCTTATATACTTTATTCTTATTAGAATTAACGATAATTATTCTAATTAGAATAAAGTATAAAAGTTATTATAGAATAATTAATTAATTTAAAGTATACTATATAGCGGCTTCGATTATTTCTTTATTACTACGGACGAATTCTATAACCCGTTCGGCAAATTATAAAATCGATCCCTAATTATAACGGGGCTTATAATTAAACGAATAAATAATATAATTACTATAGTAGGTCTATTATAACGCTATAGAATAAATAATAGCTAACCTAATTCGAAAAATTATAAGTCCGTTAAAAAGTCGAAAGCGATTTAAATTTCGACTTTAAAAAATATTATTATATCTATCGGATTTTAAATAGCTAATTTAATTTAGAGGAGAAGTATAGAAGGGTCGAGAGCAAGATTACGAAAGGTAGTTAAATTCGAACGGGTTTGGAAGTAAAGAGTTTATTAATTAAATATTATAATTAAAGAACGGTATTATAACTGCCGCCTATAATTTAAAGAACGGTATTATAACCGCCGCCTATAGTTAGGAATAATTAATTTAATTTAATAATTGCCACCCAATTTATTTTCGCTAATTAATTTACTCTTATTAAAATTAATTATAATAATTTTAATTTGAAACGAACGCGTTTTACCCCAATTATTTAATTAAGAGAATGTCTTTTCGCACCGTCATAAAAGTCTTCCGGCACCGTCACCCCACCTATCCCGCGCGCCAAGTATACGCTAATATACACCAAAATTTTTGAGCCAATTAAATCGCTCGTATCCAAATCGCGGTCTATATTCTATATCGCAATTATATTCTTTCATAAATTTTACACTAGAAATTTAAGTATTATATTCTTTCATGAAATATCATATACCCAGCCCACCCAGATATATACCCCCAAATGTACACCTAGATATATACTTAGATGTATACCCAGGTGTGTACCTAAATATATACCCAGATTGGCCATTTTACAGCGCACTTTATAGCGTACTTAGCGGTACGGTCGTATATCGTACGGTCGTACATCGCTTAATTGAGCGATTAATCGTACTCAATCTATATTAATCTATATAATAATACTTTATTTAATATTTATTGTATAATCGAGTACTCTAATTACTAGCGAGCCTTCTAAAGCCTTATTTACTAGCTATTTATACTAGCGATATATATACTACGCCGTATACTTTGCGTATTACTAGGAGTAGTATTAACTATATTTCCTCCTCTACCCTAGGTAGCGCTGCCTCCCTTTTCTTTTCCTCTTCTACCTCTCTATATATTTCTTCCTCTTGTACTGCCGCGAAGTCGGCCTCGTCCCTTCGTTTATATATTAGTATTAGCTTGCTTAAAGTTTATACCCTCCTATGTAAATACGTTTCGTTAGATAGACGGCGCTATTCGTATCGAAATTGTAGGCTATTGGCCGCAGTTAGGCTAGAGGCGAAGCCGTCCTCGAATTCGTAATACCGCTTAGAATTGAGCTGGCGCTATCGATAGAGGAGGAGTTTAAGTATTAATTGGCGTAATTAATCGGGGAGCGCGAGATTTATATGACGGTTAATTGTAAATTGTATAATAATAGATTATTTTATACTGTTGATAGATAATAGCGCGTTGTTTACTTAGTAATATTTCGTAATGTACGCGATAGTAATAGTAATAGACGGGAGGTAGCCTTTGCAAGTGTAATAGGTTAAAATCTAGGGGCTTGGTAGTCTCTCATAACAACGACGCTCTCCAAATTGTCAGCCCCCATTTTTTCCCCTGCGGATCCGCCCCGCTTTTCGGCCGCCACAGCAGAGCGAGGCCGCGGTCTTGGAACCTGCGGGTCCAAATGGTGTGACATTGTGATTAGTGGAGGTGGGGTTCATTTGGTCCCGTAAGGAATTCCAAGACTGCGATAGTCCGAGCGGAGGTAGCTGAGTAAATAAGACTAGGGCTTGGCGGGCGCAGTACAGTTTGCTAACGTTAAGACCTATCGACTGTGGAGACTCAGATAGATGCGAGCGATTTGATTAGCTCAAAAATTTTAGTGTGCATTAGCGTGTGCTTGGCGCGCGGGATGGGTGGGGTGACGGTGCCGGAAGACTTTTATAACGGTGCGAAAAGACATTCTCTTAATTAAAAGTAATTAAAAAGTAAATAGCGGAGCTAGAATTAGACTTCCTAAATTTTATTCGTATTAAAATTAAATAGAATAATTTTAATTAGAGTAAAATAAAATTATTTTTAATCGCCTTAATTATTATAGATAATTTCTTTAATATCCTCCTTATATCCCTATATAAAATTTATAACTTCGTTAACTGTTTAAAATATTTAATTATTATAAATTGCATCAATTATTAAGCGTTTTACTAGTAAATTGTCCGCTTAGTTGCCAAACTCCTCTACAACCTTATAATTATTTTTATCGAACGGGGCGTACGAATTAGGTTAATAATTATTATATCCTTTTCTAGACTAGTATTTTAGTTGGCGTAGATAGGCTTTATTAAATAGTTCTTTAACCGATTTAATATAGTACGTAGCGGGCGTTTTTTTAGTAAATAAAATCCTATAAACGTAATTTATATATTTCGTAATTATATTAATTATCTATTCGATAGCCGGATTATCTTCGTTAATTTAACCGCCGTTTTAATTTTCCATATTATTACCGGCTTAATTATTATTGTAGTAATCTTTAGCGATTCGGTTAATCCGGGCTTATAGTATAACTAATATTTCTATAAAGATTATTATAAAATTCTAAAACTTTAAGGCCGGATATTTATTATAGAATATTATAATTAAAGACTTACGTACATATTAGAATATAAACTATTCTAATTTAAAAATATATATAATTTAATTATTAAAATATTTACTTTTATCCTATAAATAATATTTAATAATAATATATTATCCCTATAAAAAAGTGTAAAATTTATTTAGCGTATCGAAGTCTTATTCCTAATTTTGAAAGTATATTATATTATTGCTATTTTACTATTCTCTAAGGAGTAGAGCGGCGATATAAAAGTTCTACGCCGTTTTTACGGGTTTATAATTTGTTTGTAAAAAAATATTCGAGTAATAGGCCGCTTAGTATATAATTACTTTATATATATTCGTTATTATATTTACTTATTTAAATAACCCTACTATATATTCAATTAGGTTATAAATATTATTTTATATAGAATTAATATTCTTGCGGAAATTTTCGATAATCGTTATTGGGCCCGCTGGTAATTTATTTATAATTCTAAATTTAAATATAGGTTTTATTCCTATTAAAATAGAATTAGTATCCGCTTAAGACTACTCTTCGTTTCCTATTCTAAATTAGTAAGATATTAAGCCCGCCGGTAATTTATTCGCAATTTTAAATCCGGATATAAATTTTATTCCTACTAAAATAGAATCGGTATCTGCTTAAAATTATTTTTTACTTTTTATTCTAAATTAGTAAAATATTTTACTATACTTTTCAGTTTAATATACTAACGGTAATTCCGACCGCGGGCGCTTAAAATTATTAGTGAAATTTATAATTTCTAATTCTAATCCGCTATTATTATTATCCGGGCTAATAAGCGGCTTATTTTTATAAAAAATCTTACCCTATACAAAGAGTTTAACGTCTTATCTTTTCGCCGGTATTACAATTTACTTACCCGGGCCCTTTTTTAAGAACGATATTTTCTTATTTAATACTTCGTCGGTAATATCGACGTTAATTATATTATTTTTTATACGAATATTAATTTTCTATTTATTATAAAGGGCGAATTCGTTTATATTAACGATTCGCCGCTTTATTTCCATTTTCGAATTACCTAATACGTATTTAGCGAATCTTTTAATAAAACGTTTAGTATATTCTATTATTTAATTAAAAGTTTAAAAAATATTTTTATAAAATTTAATTCCCTCTTAATATCTACGAAAAAAGGATTGAGTAAGGGTAAGTTCCAATCTAGTCTCGCCTAATTAATAGCGTTAATATTTTTATTTTCGATTACTTTTATTAAGAGTAATAGTACTTTCGAATAGAAATATTTAATTATAATTACCCTTTTTAAATAATAATATTCAACTCCTTAAAATACTTTTACGACCTACGAAAACCTATTAAATTCGTATATAAATATATATTTAGCCGCTTTATAGCCTGTTAATATACGGAAATATAGCCTAACTTCTTTTAGAATACCCCTTTCGGCTAAATCGAAATTTAATATAAATTTATAAATCTACTATTAAATAAAATTAATATACTTTATTCCGATTAAAATTAAAAAATAGTAACTGACCTTCTGTAAAACCCATTCCTCCGTTTAATCGTATATAGTACTGTATACCGTCGGTAAATATTATTCTACTATTTTTTATTAACTAATATAATAGAATCGCCCTATATATTAGAGGACGGTATTTATATTCTATACGAAATTAAGGCTGATACTAATATAATATTAATAATAGAGGTTAAATCCGGCTATATAAACCGTAGAGTTTAAAATAAATATATTTATATCGGAAGTCTTTTTATTCTATTAATCGACAATATAATTACGTTAGGCCTATATTTAATTACTATAAATTATTTCTATATTTAAGCCGACTTTATATAGAATTAAGTATAAAATTTTATTTCGATAGTTAATTATTAATATAGATTTTATTTAGATTAGAATATTATTCTTTAATTCGAATAGGAGTAAAATTGGAATAAGGAGGGCTTATATTTAAAATTAAAGTGAATTTACAATTATTAAAATATATTTTAGGGTATAAAATACTTTAGTGTATTTATTTACTACCTATACGAAAAATAGCGATTCCGATAATATTTATATTAATATATAGATTCTTTCGGTATAAGGAATTAATATTGTATTATATTCAAAGTTAACGAATATATACGAAAAATTTCCGTTATAATTAAATTTAATAAAGTTATTAATAATATTAATACCGAAGCGTATATTTAAAGTAATTTTCTTCTTCTTCGATTTAAAAATGCCTCCCTTTTTATTAGGCCGTATAATCTTCTATAGAACTTCCTTAAATAAATTTAATAATTAGGTCCCGATCGCGTCGTTAGAAAGGATTATATTAAGCCCGTAGATATTTTAAATTATAAATTAGTAAAATCGGATTAAAATTATATTGAACGCTATTTTCCTATTATATTTTTCGATAATATATAAATTTAATTCGTTTAATTCGTAATTAAAAGGATCGAGCATAATACTTTTCAATATATAATTAATGAAATCCGTAATAGGGTTCTTTTTAATACCGTATTAAAAATATATATTAAAAATCTATATAGGCGGAATATCGGCCGAAGGGTAATAAATCAAACCGTTTAATAATTTTAGGGGAATTATTATACCTCGGTTTATAATCAAAATTTATATTTACTATATAATTTTAATTATAATATTATTAACTACTTTACCCGAATTGCCGGGGCTAATAATTATTTGGATACGCGGGTAAAAGTACTACTATTTAAAATTCTAGCGTTATTAGATTTCTTGTAACGTTTTTCGAATTTCGGGCAATATATTTAATTAGATAATATAATCGTTATTATGCTAATATTCGGGGATGAAATCGTCCTTATTAATTATTTTTATAATATTATTAAAACGGTTTAGGAAATGGAAATATTATTATAAAAACGTTTCCTATACGAATATTATAAAGGATTTAATATTATTTAAATAATTAAGCGTAGGCGTTACCGAATATATTAATCGGGTAATAGTAGAGATCTTTTTAACCGCCCGGAAAATTTTAGAATTAATATTTTTAGCGAATTACCCTTCGTCCAAAATAATATTCTAGAATTTAACGTCTTCAATATAAGTTATACCGAAACGTATTATACGAATTTAGAAAGTTTTAATTAATTTAATATATAACGGTTAACGATTAGCATATTTTATTCCTATTTGAATTGGCTAGCTTTTATTTGTATTAGAATAAAATATTTATTTAATAGAATCGGTTAAAGTAGCCTTATAATTAATTCTATTATTACTTTCGTTATTTTTATTATCTAAACTCTTTAAACCGTCCGCTTCCGACTTATTGTTATTATCGTTTTTTAAACTTTCTTCGTCGGGATCCGAATTTGTTTTATCCGATTCTAATTTATTATTAGCCCGTTTACGCTTATACTACGTTAGTTACATTATTAATATTCCGGCTACCCTTAGCTGTAAATAATATTCGTTATATTTACGAAGGGGATCCCTTCTTAGGACGGATATAAAATATTTATTAGAATACTATCTTTTAATAAGCATAATATATATAGCGATAATTACCGTCTAAGCGGTTTTTAGATCCTTCTAATATTTAATATAGTTCTATATTAAATTGTCGAATATTTTTTAGATAAGGGTTTTATTCTGGCGGGGGTTATCTTTTCTAATTTATTGTAAGTTCTTATATTATATTTATAAATTGAAATTTATAAAGGTCTTTTATAATTTATTAAAAATTTATATAATTAAATTTAATAAGAGAATAATAAAGTTTAAAAAAGTTTTTATAGATTCGTTATAATTATATTTAGTTTTAAACTTTAAATACTCTATTTAGAATACTATTTTATAAATTAAGGTTTTGCCCGTTCTAATTTTATTTATTAATATCGCCCCCCTTAGTAGGGAATATAATATATAGTAAATAATATATAAATTTATTAATCGGTTAGTACGACTTAGATTTTATTTTAATTAAAATAATTAGATTAATTATAGTCGGAATAAAATAAATTTATTAATAATTTAATAAGGAAGGAGACTCTATTAATTCGGCCTATTAATATCCTAATTAACCTAATTATATTTAGATTTAAACGTTAAATAATTAAATATAATTGGTATTTCGTTTTCAATTTAGTAATTAGCGATTACCTTTTTAAAACCCCGAATACTACGTATAATAAGGTTAATATCTATTAAAAAATTTTTAAACGGATAATGCTTTAAAATAAGGTTTTTAATAGTAGTACTATTTTTAATTTCGCTCTTGATACGTATATAGGTAGCTTCCTATATCTCCCCGGTATTCTACGTAAATTATATAATTCTTTCTACTATAATAGAACCTATTAATACGAATTTAGTAATTTCTACGCTCCCCTCGGTATAAAATAAGGGAAACGCTTTATTACTAATATATAATAAAGTAATCCTAGTAAATACTTATATAAATTGTAAGCAAATTAATAATTTTAAGAGAGAGGGGTAATTTAAGCGTAAGGCTAAATCTTATCCGAAATTTATATAATTATATTCTTATATAGTATTCTATAATATTAAATTATATTTAGTATTAGCTAAATTATAATATAGAGTAGCCGACGTAATAAATATATTATAATTATAAATTTTCCTAGCCTAATTATCGAAATAGTTGAATTTTTTTAATTCGTTTTCATTTAAAAGCTAAAACTAATAATCTACCGTTTAGAGGCCTAATACTTTATTTAAAAATTAAATACCCTTTATAATTAATTAATTATAAACGAAATTTTTATATATTTCCGCCGGGGCGAGGGTAATATTTATTTATATTACGAATATATATAGCCCGCGGATAGTCGAAGCGGCGGCTTTAGACTAGCGGGTCGAATTTATTATAATATAATTATCTTTCCTTTTAAAGAAGAAAGAAAAGGCTTAGAAAATTCTAAATTAATTGTTAATATAATAACCGCCGATTATATAGGCGTTACTAGAATTATATCGTTATTAGTATTTTAATTCCCTAATATAACGGGGTCGGGTAAAAGTTTTCTATAGGGTAATATATATATTAATAATAATAGTCTTTTTAAAGTAAATATCGTTTAGGGCCTTATTAGCTAGGGAAGTAACGAGGTCTCCGTTATATATGGCGATAACTTAAGTCGGGAGTTTTTTAATAGGCGTAATAAATATCGCTATTATAATTCGATTAATTTTAGGATTGTCGAAGCTTATTAGAATTTATTTGTATAAAAGGAGGAAGGTTGGGAAATTAACTTTTACCCAATCCTTATTAGCCTTTTTTAAATTAGCTAAAGGATTAAATTAATTAACTACTATATTCGGTTAATAAGTATTTACTATATAATATATTATAAGAATATTTATAAGTTAAGTGATTTTTATATACTACTTTATTCTAATTAAAGTAATTGGGGGTTGTAAATTATTATTTGGCGGAACTAGTATATATTTTACTTTAATAGGAATCGGTATAATAATTCCTATTAAAGTAAAATATATACTAGTTCGAATATACGGATATAAAATTTATAATCGTAGTTAAAATACTAATAAAAATTATTAAGCGTACTATAGCCCAATAGGGCGGTTATTTCTAATTTATCGAACTTTAATTTAATAAATAAATTATACGTTAAAATTTAGCCGGTCGGTATAGATTTATAAAGCCTCGTAAGCGCTTTTTCCGATAATTTCTTCCGCGAAGTCGGTTCGCGCTTTACGAATATATAATTATTACCGGATATTTATATTAAAATAGCCGGGATCTTATTATATACGTTGTTTAGGTTGTAAAACCCGGTATTTATTGGGTAGTCGTATATAATTAACGTTATATTATTATTAACGGCGTTTTTAGTTAAATATATTATAATATCCCTATACTATTTAAAGGGCGGGTATTATAATTATTATAACTTATTGATTATAATAGGGTTATTAATATACGGCGTCTCCGCTTCCTTATTAAATACGCGGTTTTTATTTACCGCTACTTTATATAAAGGTATTATATATTGATTTTATTCCGATAGGAGTCGTTAGTTAGTAATTTATTTAAATTAGAATAATATTGAATTTATTCCGATAGGAATCGTTAATTAGCGATTTATTTAAATTAGAATAGTCGGGCAATTAAATAGTAATTTAATTAAAGGAATAGGAAGGAGTAGAAATTAATTGAAGGAAAGAAGCGAAGAAGGGGTAGGAAAGAAATACTATAAATTATACTAACCCAATTTAAATAGCGCTTACTATAAGTTAGAATAGGTCCTTATTACCGATTATAATTTAGGTAATAAAGTATTTAATAGCCCGATAAAATTATTTAAGTAGGTTTTAACTTGCCTACTATTTATAATTAATTAATAGGTAACTTTATAATAAATTATACTAAATAAATTAAGAGAGCGCTAATTATTTAAAATAAAATAAATTTTCGTTATTAGTTATAAATTAAATAATAATATACTTAATAGAATAGTAAATAGATTAGAATAGGCCTTTATATATTTACCGCGCAAAATTAATTTAAATTAGAATAAATACTATTACAAATATATTAAGTTTAATATTTGAAATTACAACGACAAACTACAAAATAATTAAGCGACTTTAATAAGAATAAAATACGGCGGTCTAAACGGCCTACAGGGTTCGTATAGGGTAGGTTATACTTATATATTTACCAATAGGAAGACTTATAGGAAGCGTTGTATAATAAATATTAGAAAATAAGGCGAACAGATTAGTTTAAATACGGTTTAGAACCGTTATTAATTAAATTATTCTGCTATTATAAGGCTACCGCCTAGAAATTACAATTTAGAAAAAGAATCGAACCGAATTATAACCTTTAATATAAATATATATAAACGAGCGACTACCCCCCCCCCCCCCCCTCTATACAAATACTTATATATTATTCTTTACGAGTATTTTATACCGGTATAAGAATATTATTTATTATCCTTATATATTAATATTATTATTACTTTCGTCTCCGGAATTAAAGGTATTAAGTATTCTAATAATTATAATTGAATTATTTTCCTCGTAATTAGAAAGACTAAATATTTTCAATCTTCCCTACGCTCCGGCCGTACTTTTTTACTATTAAATTATTAGAGAGTATCCGAAAATAATTTATATAAGCCATTATATTATAAATTGGGTGCATTAAAATTAATAGAGTTCGAAAGGCTATAATACCGCCGTACGAACCCGTTCTTATATATAATATATATATAATAAATAATATTTGTATTAATCAACGGATTAATATACTTACCACTACTAGGTCGCCTAAATTCCAATTCGACTACTTTGCAAATAATTGTAGTAAGTGGACCGATAACCGATATCTTTATAAAAGTAGACTTTATATCGTACGTAGAATTTTTATTATATTTAATATTAAAAGTAAAAGAGCAATTAATATATTTTAACATTAAATCTATTTCTTTCTATTTATTATTAATAATAATATATTATACTAGCCTAAACCTTAGGATAACTTTAAATAATTTATAATTTATAACCTCCGGACGTAGGAGTTAAGAGAAATATAATATTTCGGGCTTATAATTCGTATTCTTTCTACTATAGAAGAAGAATAGTAAATAATTAACAATTTATTAGAATATATTATAATTATTAAATTAAACGGCGCGAATAAGAATAATTAGAATTCGGATAATATATAAATACCGATAAATACTACGGAATTATATATTAATACTACTACTAATAATAGTAGTATTATAGTTACCGGTATATCCTTCTAAGGTAAATATTTCGTTATATATATTATTAAATTATATAAAAATATAAGCGGGGCTAGTAATTTAAATAGCGGCCGCGATTACTACTTTTATATTTTCGCGACTAGAAATAGCGGGGTTTAAAAAACCCCTATCCACAATATTTCGAATAAGGAAAACGAAGATTTTAGAATAAAATATATTATAAAGAAACTATAATTTATAATAAAATTCGGTTTTTTATAATTTTATCTTCTTCGCCCTTTTAAAGCCGTAAGTATCCTATTCTATAAAAAATTAAAAATACTGAAATATTAAATTAATAAAATTAAATTTAATATAAAAAAAAGTAGGGATAGAGATTATTTACTATTTATAATCGTATTCGGATTATACTTTTAATTATATTAAAATAATTTTCCGAATGTACAATATTATCTTTTAATTGCTATAAATAAAGAAAAGCCTATTACCGAATTATTTTTATTTTATATTTAGAAGGTTAAGAAATAATTTATTATAAAAGCAATAAATACTAGTAAATTTACCCTTATTTTTATCGAAGGTAGAGGTTTAGAAAATAAAGCTTTTAAATATCCGATATTACTGTACTTTAAGGAAGGGATAAGTAGTAAGACTATTCTAATTAATAATCGGAAATAAAGATTGTAATTTTAATACTATAAGCGAATTAACGGTAGGACGAAACGTACGTAGTATCGGGGTAAGTAAAGAAATGACCTAAGCCTTTTAAAATAGAACGGTAGGTTGGAATTAATATAATTAGAATAGTCCAGGGATATCGGGACTATTTATTAATAAATAAATCGTAAGGTTATATATAGAGAAAGTCTAACCGTACAGTCACTATTGTCTATCCGTACGGTGATCCACTTTTTCCCTCACACATATCCCTAACCCTCGCGCGGCCACAGATGTCACATGTATTCTTTCGAAAATTTCACCCAGAAATCTGGGCATTACTATTCTTTTATGCGTGACATCAGACCGCAGTGCCCAGACCAGATACGCACCTGTCACGGCTGTCAGCGATTGTCACGGCTGTCAGCAACTGTTACGGCTGTTACGGCTGTCACGGCTATTACGGCTGTCACAGCTGTCAGCGATTGTTAGGGCTGTTAGTGACTATCACGGCTGTTACGACTGTCACAGCTGCTAGCGATTGTTACGGCTGTTACGGCTGTTAGCGATTGTCACGGCTGTCAGCGATTGTCACGGCTGCCAGCGATTGTTATGACTGTCACGGCTGTCAGCGATTGATACGGTTGCTAGCGATTGTTACGGCTGTCACGGCTGTTAGCGATTGTCACGGCTGTTAGCGATTGTTACGGCTGTTAGTAACTGTTACGGCTGTTAGCGATTGGCTGTTAGCGACTGTTACAGCTGTCAGCGTACGTGTGCTGTGTAGTGGTCAGAATGTGTAATGGGCTGTAATCTGGGGGCTTGGCGGTCGCGGTACGAGCGAGATTGGTGCTGACGAGGAGGGGACGGCAGGGTTAGGGATATGTATGGGAGAAAAAAGTGGATCACCGTACGGATAGACATTCGTGACCGTACGGTTAGACTTTCTCTATATATAATATCCTATCGACTAATATTAGAATTCTATATAATATTAAAATAATTATAATTATTATAGATAATAATAAAACTAGGATCGGATATAATACGTTTAAAATTTTATTAAAAACGTTAATTTAATTATAATAAATATTTAAAGTCTGAATTAATTATTATAATAGTCGTAAACGTTTTAATAATTACGATCGTCCTATTATAAGAAGTATAAATACTAAGTTTAGTTAATATATTTTAAATACGCTTTATAACGCCGTTTATATATAAGTAAAAACCTATAACTTAGGAAAAGAAATCCGAATTATAGGGGGCGCGAATATTTATAAGAATTATAAAAATTATATAAATATAAGGTAAAATAAATTCGTCGTAACGAATTCGCAATTTATACTTTAATTATTAAATACGCTAATATAATATTAAACCTTTAAAGAATAAATATAATTAAAGGGCGCGCAATTAAAATTATATCGTACTTTATTATACGATATTTAAAATTTATTATATACTATATAAATCTTTAATATTATACGGTATATCGCCCTTAATTATAAAAGAAGCACTAAACTTCGTAAATAACGAAAAAAATTTAAAATTGCCGGGCTATAAATCTATAATTTTAATATCTTCGGGTTCGAGATACTATAATTCCGGGTTTCTAAATTAGGAATTAGAATTAACGAATTTAAAGTTAGTATTTTTAAATTTATTTTTATTATTCGTCTATTTAAGGTTGTATTTTCGGAAGAAAAATATTAATTCCCGACTAAATTCCCGATTAAGAGTTTCTACGTCGTACGAATTATTCTTATTTTTAAATTAGATAATAACGCTTTAGCGAAGGAGAACTTCGTATACGTCTTTATTATATAAAGAATTAATAAATTCCTTAATATAGATTTTAAATAACCGATTATTACTTCGAATTACCTTTACCTAACTACGAATAAATTATTTTAATATTCTCCTCTTAAGGTAAAAACGAAATTAATACTCTTTAGTTTTATAAATTAGGGATTAATTAAGGTTGTAACTATATTCCGGCAATTTAAAAATAATTAATAGGATATATAGAATAGGGGTAGAGGTTGGATTAGAAGTATCGAAATTCGGAATAAGCGAATAGCGAATAGGATTAATTTTGAAATTAATTAATTCGGATATAAGGTTAGGCGAATTGGGTATAAATGTAAATTAGTTATTAAGTAGAAGTAAAAGGGGCGTTTCGTAAAATAAGGGTTTTATTATATCGGGTAGGTTGAATAAATCGGATATTATTACCCGAATATATTTTATTCTAATTAGAATCGTTCGTTAAGTAAGTAATTAGTTATAATAAGGGCAATTAATTTTACTCTAATTAGAATAAACTTAGAGGTTATATTCGGATGAGAGTAAAATCCTCTTACAATTTTTTTGTCACTCTACAACTAACGGTCAAAAAATGCAAAACCCGCTCAGACCTACTGCCGCAGAAAGTGGTGTATAGGGTCGCGAGTGGGGTTTCGGAGGCCCAGCTGAGTCTAACTGAGACTACCGGCAGACGTTTTCTTCATTGCTCTCATTCACAAGCCTTTTTACGCTACCGGTTACTAGAATCCTCAGCATCTCATTTGGACAGCATAGCCCCAGTTGGTAATCCCCTTTTTCCAGAGAGGGAAGGAATAGTCAATCGGTGATCATTCCTTCCCCTTCAAAGTCACGTCTATCACTAAGATATCTCATAATATGACGGGAGTCGGTGTGCCTTAGAATGATGGACATTAGGGTGTGATCCGTAGCGTTTTTTTTAGCGTTTTCACCGGGTGAACAAACCCGGTAAAAATCGTAATCCCGTAAAACGTCGACGTCTTTATACCTTTTTACCGGGTTATACCGTCCGTACACGTCTTAATAACCCAGTAAAAAAAAAATCCCCGCTTTTCGACCTTTTAATTAACTAAAATTCAAAATTATATTTTCACTCGGTAAATACAAAAATCGTTATTTTACAAATTATAACTGGGTAAATTTTCGAAAATTTTCATACCAAGATTCGCCACTCCCTTCTAAAGCCTAATATATATTAGCGATTATAGTACTATACGTACTATACGCATTACAATATTATATATCGCATAGTATATTATTACCCCCTCGAAACCCTTAAATACAACGTAAATTCCCTAAAACCGTTATTAGCACCACTGCAATTGTAGCGTACAAATATAAAGTACGTATATATATAGCTTTATTTTTAATTATAATTATAGTAATACGGTAGGGCCCTTAATTCGTTATTAACTTTAATTTATTAAAAGGAATTTTTATTATTAAAGATCTCCTATTTAGGTATTAGAGTAAATTATAATTATTTATCTATATGCAAGTAAATATAATTTTTACGCTAATTATATAATTTTAATATAATATTAAATTGTATAAAGGAAAGAAGTTATAAGTAGACGAAAAAATTATAATATTTTTATTATTAGTAACGTAAGGTATTATTCGTCGATTATTAAAATAGATTATTAAGTGAAATCTTATTACGATTTATAAGTTAATATTAAAACTTTTAATTTAAACTTATAACTTATATTTACTTCGATTTCTTATATAAATAGGGCCTTTTACAAAGTATTAAATTATTATATTCAATTTATATAATCGAATATTAAATTCCCCCCCCTATATACCCCAATAAAGATCGAAATAAACCCTAAATTATATCTTTACTTTAAAGGGGTATTAGGTGCCTTTAATAATTCGTATTTCCCTATAAAGGTCGGCGGCGATAAATAATTTATTTAGCATACGTATAAAGGAAGGCTTTCTATAAACGTTATATTCGTATACGATTTCGATAATTATATTATATATATCTTACCCGGGTATAAAGGCTTTATATATAATAGTCGAATATTTAATACTTTATTAGGGCGCGGTTTCTTAATTTTATTAAATTTCTATTATTTGGCCGAGAGTAGGTATAATTATTTATATAAATTATTTATTTTATATTATAGTATACCATATTATTTATAGGAGTCGAAGAGGGGGGGTATTAAACTAGTAATATATAAAGAGTTATATAATTTAAAATATAGTTAGACTAGGATTATTATTAAAAAGGTAATCGGCAGGTTGAAATTAACCTTTAGAATTCTTATTTATAAACTAATTTTCTTTATTAAAATTTATACTTTTATTATATATATTTACGTGGTAATTTTTAATTTTATATTCGAATATTACGAAATTAATTTTAAGGATAAAGATAATACTTTCATATACTTTAAAAGAGAGGAAGATAAAGTAGAAGAAATAGCGTTATTAATTAATAATTTTAATAAGGAAGAAATACGTAGTAGGTAAAACGGTACAATATATAAATATTATAAAAAAATTACGAAGCGTATATAGAAGGATTATTATAAATATTTCGAAAAGAAGGAAGGGAGGGGGGTTATAACGAGACGGAGAAATTAAATAGATAGGAGAATTAAAATTAGAATTTAAATTATTTTAGAAAATTATTATAGAAATCGAATATTTTATTAGAGTTCGAATAAAGGGTTTAGGGTCTTATTTATATAGAATACATTATACTAAAATATTAATTCCCGCTAGCCGACCTATATTAATAATTATACTTTTAAGTATTATTACTAATATTTCGAATCTTTTTTTAATAATAATATAAAAATACTAATATTTATAGCCGATTAAAGCGATTCTAATATATTTTTTATATTAAAATTTAAACGAATATAAATTTTATTATATTACAGTAAAAATTATATAAAAAAATGAAGGTAAGGTCAGCTATAGGGTCGGCGGGAGTTTCTACGCGCTAATTAAGGGTAATTAAATTTAATATAATAAATATCCTTTAAAATATAACGGGTTTGTAGGGTATTTATAGAGGGTACAAATTTCGAAATTTTTACTATTTAAATTATTATTATTATTACCCTTATTATTAATCCCCTTCTAAATCCTTTTTAATCCGTTCGAAATATTTACCTATTTGCTCTAGTTTTAAACGATAAAATTATTTAACTACTTATTTAGAACTTTCTTACCGTTTTTAAATGTCTTTAGCGACTTTTATAAAAATATAATTATTTTAATTTTCATTAAAGATCCCTATTACAGTCGTTAATTATTTCGAATTATATTTACTTTCTATTATAATAGCCGTAGTAACTACTAATATATTTTAAAAAACAGTTTTATTATAACTTACTTATTATTTCTTCTTCAGATTAATATTAGAAGAAATTAATAATTTCTTTTAAAGATAGCGTACGTAGCAGAAAATTAGTAAAAGCCCTTCGTTATTATTATTATTTTTATTATTATTATTATCGTTTTATATAATTATATTATTTTTATTACTTTCGTCTTCGCCTTCATTTTTAAGAGCGGAGTCGATTAGTAATTAAAAGAGGGCAATTACATTACTACTAGTCGTATTTTAGTTATTTTCAAAAATACGCTCTATAAATTTAAAGTAGGGGAGTACGGTATATTTAAATTAGGAAGTCTTCGGGTATTCCTATAAAATATTATTTTATTAATAAACTTTTTCCTAAATAAATATTATTTATAAAATTAATAGCAATTAAATTATTTTAAACGTTTAGCGGCGTAGTAATTATACCCGTATTATTATTGCGACCAAACCCCGACTATTAACGAATAAAATCCTAAAGCCTCTATTTTGTCTTAAAGGTCTTATATTTATTACAAATTTATATAAAGGTAAAGGTATACCTTTTCGCAGCGAATCGATATATAATTAAGTAATACATACCTTCCTTAAAGCTATTCTACGATACGCCGCCGCTAGCGACAACTTTAAAAAGGATTTAGAAGAAGATTTCTTCTTAAGTTGTAGTCTATCGAACTTCTATTACACTAACTTTACCTTTACCCTTTTTACTAGAGGTAGGAGTAGTAAGGGGGGTAGGTAATTAAACGGAGGAAGGCTTAGTTTGGTTAATATTAGCGATATTCGATTGGGTAGTATTATTCGATTAGATAAAATTAGAAGAGGTATATATAATAATATTTTAAAAAGTTATATCGGGCGGGCTAGGAGATTAGTACTAGCGGTTATAGAAAAGGATAGACAAAATTAAGTATATAAATCGATATTTATTAACCGTTTTATATAATTTAACGATATTAAAAATTTTTATTCTTTTACTATAATCGATAAACGATTTAAATCTTTAGTTAAAATAATGCCCGTAGGGGTTTATAGCCATATAAATTAATACGTTAATAGTCCTTCTAAATTATAAAGGTATTTATAGTTGTCTGGGCTATTAATTGATAGATTTATTACTATACGTTTACGGATTTTATAAAAGTATTCGGATTACGATTTTCACCGACTTTTTTACTAGAATGCTAAGAACCCAGAATGCTAAGCCTGTAACCCGGTGAAAAGTGGCCTGTGCGACATTTTCACCTATGTATCTTCACCCGGTGAAAATACCCGAAAATTTCTCTATGGATCACACCCTTAGTTCTTTCCCGGTGTTTGTTTTAAGCGCAGTTGGCGTCTCCCTCCCGTTCTTCCTTCTTGCTTTTCCAGCCATGTACCTTGTGCCTTCTTGCTTCTTTTGGTCTGTTAAACTTTTCCGCAGTTATCCCCACCTGCGTTCTCCACCGGTACATATTCGGCCACCCCGTTAGCCGGTCGACTCACCGTTCCACATCTTGTTGAGTTGTTGGAGCTCGTGACAAAAATCTTTGACAAGACTCGGTCGAACCTCACAAACCCACAAAATGTCCAATAGCTTTGCACAATTCACCCTTCGTATTTGCTGTTCATATTTTGAATCCCCTTCTCCTCACATTCACCGCCGGCCGAAGTTCGCGCGAATGCAGCCCATTCATCCATCCCGATTCCGCGTCGATCACTGCTCGGGTTCCACCACTATCAATCCCTATCCTCGATCCCATGACCCTACTGCGAACAGCATCACGAGTTTATCTTTCAAACTCTTTTTTTGCCGTTGTGGATTTCATCTTGTGCAGATTCATAGCCTCCATCCACGCACCGATCACGTTTTTTTTTACCCGCTTCAAGCCGAGACATCGGACGGCATACCGGAGCGGTCTTGTAGTGTACGTAATCAAATCGGCGACGCTATCCGGCGCCGCTACCCACCTCAGCCACCACTTGGACGACAGCCGCCAAGCCGACCGGGCCGTCCTCCCGGCCTCCGGGCCCGGCACTGGGAGTTAAAATTGACTCAGTTGCCCGTACCCAGCGGCAGAGTGGCGGTTGCTGCAGTCACATCCCGACGACAGCCGCCGGCCGGTTTGGAGCGATAGGGCACGATGATCAGACGGACGTCGCTCTATCTACAGGGTACGCTAGCGCAGGTACACTTGCCTACCCGCTCGTTTCCTGCCCGTCTTAAGATCGTAACTTGTGTGGGTGCATAGGCAGGGCCGTGAGCAAGCGCATCACCAAGAACTGCCCGCTCTTTATTAGTGACGGGGACATCAGTCATGTATCTACCCTACTTGGTAGCACCGGTAGCGTTATCCGGGTTGGAATCATACCGCTTTTTGCTCCTAGCCCAGTTCTGCGTCACGTTGTCCCTTCTGGTCTCCTTCTGCAAGCTCCCAAGAAGATTTCAGGCCTATTCATGTGTTGGAAGACACTAGTCAAGCGTTCTCCGGTCAATCTCTGGAAGATGAAGATTTTCCGTCCTTGGACCTTGGCAAAGCTTGTTATCGATCAAGCTGTCAACAAACGCGGGTTATCCAGGCCTTTCTGAACCTTCGGTCTCTTCGATGATCATTCCCGATTCCACGTTCATGACGCAAAGCCAGCGAAGTCGTTGTACCACTGCGAGAAACCATCTCAACTCAAAACGTGGTCCGCATCTCGAGTCTCACCACATACTGCGGTGGCTCTCACTCATTATGCGAGAGCTCAGAGCGGTCCCCAACAACCAAGGCCCTAGCAAATGTTTGCATGTTTGATTCTCGCAAGGAGCCAACATTTACGCTAGCGAAGCACCAGACACGAGTTGGATGTTATGTCTGCGCAAAAAGGGCAGGGCAGTCTTTGTCTTCCAAGGCAAAGGGGGGGGCGCAACTTACCCTAGTACCAACATCCCTTATATCACATACACAAAGCACAAAGCCTCTCTCTCCTCCCTTGTATCTGAAAACCCGGAGAATAATTGCGAAACCGTTCCCGGCTTATTGGTCAGGCACATGGCATTATGTGGCCATGTGCTGAGATATTCCTTCACCCCGATTCCTGTAACACCCGTGAAGCGAAGTTTGTACCATCACGCCGCACTACAGTTGATCATCAGATGGGACCGAACAGCGCCTTCGTCTCATCGTGTCACGAAGATCAGGCCCGAGGCCCCAACCAACCACACTTCATGGGCGGGGGGCAAGTTCAGATGAATCTATGGAACTGAATAACACCATTGTTCCATTGTTGAACGATACCAATATCCGACGGGTTGGTCGGCAGGTTGGTGGCCGGGCACCATTCCCGTGCCAGACACTAATCCATAACTGGCCCCCCAACCGTCAAACCAAACTATCACGTCGAAAGGGCCGAGTGACCAGTTCAAGTGAATGAAACAAAGACCGCGCCCAAATTGTTGAATCAATAAGAAAGACCTTGCATATATCCCCTTCCAGATCAACCCCAGAAAGGACGGATGCTTTCACATCTCCCATCCGCCTGTCTCTCCCGTCCAACATCTGGGCAGCACAATGATGAGGAGAGCAGTATTTGGCTTTGCCTTTGAGGTGTTGTCCACAATCATCCTCCTCCTAGCCTCGACTGCAGCATGCGTTCAAATAGCAGTCAATGTCACCTATAGCGAGTACGTCGGAACCCAACTCGGCAGCGGTGTCAGTCAATGGCTTGGTCTCCGATACGCGGCACCGCCTGTTGGTGCTTTGAGATTCGCTCCTCCACAGGATCCGCCGTTCAACTCGGTACCTCAAGCGGCAAATAAGGTGAGAAACCCCATGGGCCGGATGGCGCGAAGGCCAGAGACAGCTTATAGGGCAATATTAGCTAACCGCTGAGGCAATAGCATCGAAATTGGTGTGTCCGAAGGCCAGTTAGCTTGACTTGGGAGGATTGCCTGTTCCTAGACGTCTACGCGCCAACAAATGCGACCACGGATTCAAAGCTCCCTGTCTTTGTCTTTATCCAAGGCGGGGGC
Source organism: Copromyces sp. CBS 386.78 (assembly GCA_030685235.1). Taxonomy (NCBI): domain Eukaryota; kingdom Fungi; phylum Ascomycota; class Sordariomycetes; order Sordariales; family Sordariaceae; genus Copromyces; species Copromyces sp. CBS 386.78. Next base: position 67,896 of record MU839110.1, read on the forward strand.
TTCAACGACAATGCAAACCCCAACCTCAACGGAACCGGCCTCGTAAAGGCTAGCTCAAACAGCATCGTGGTGGTTACCCTCAACTACCGCGTAGGGCCCTACGGGTTCCTAGCCAACAGACAGCAAGCCGTTGCCAATAACGGTCTTCGAGACCAACGCAAGGCTTTGGAATGGGTGCAAAAGTACATCAGCCAGTTTGGAGGCAACCCTAACCATGTTGTTCTCGGGGGAGCCTCAGCCGGCGCGGCGAGTGTCGCTTACCACATGATGGCCGACAAAGATGGCAACAGGAGGCTGTTCCACGCAGCAGCCGTCGAATCCGTCTCCTTCGGCACCGTTCTCACCGTGGACCAAGCCCAGTACCAGTATGACAATCTGGTGAACCGCCTCGGCTGTGCCAGCAGCGACTCCGCGGCCAGTATAGCCTGCCTACGATCCAAAAGTCAAAAAGAAATTGCCGATAAGGACAGGGATATCCCCTACCCCGGCTTGTCCACCGGACCCATATACATGTGGTCGCCCGTCATCGACGGCGACTTTGTGACCGACTACCCCTACTCTGCCTTCCAGAACGGTAAATTCACCCGCAACATGCCCGTCATCTTCGGCGACGACACCAACGGCGGTGCCGGATTCGCACCCAGCCGCATCAGCTCCCTACGCGACAGCAACCAGTTCATCAAGGACAACTTCCCCGCCATCACCCCCGTCCAGCTCGATACGCTCAACAAGCTGTACCCCAACCCGCACGCCTCCACTTGTCCCAGCATGGGGTGCTGGCGGGGACAAGCAGGCAATGTCTACGGCGAGATGAGGTACATGTGTCCTGGTCTGTACCTCAACGACGCGTTTGACAACTACAACGACGACTACCAAAAGGGCACAAGCTCATGGGCGTATCGGTGGAACGTCGAGGACAAAGACCAAATGGCAGCCGGGCTGGGGGTGCCGCATATCGTGGAGTTGAACGCCCTTTTTGGGCCAAAGAATATGTATTATACCGGGCAGGTGCCCAAGAGCTACTGGCCGGGAATGACGAACGCGGCGGCGGTGCATGTGATTCAGGGCTATTGGGTCAGCTTTATCAAGACGTTTGATCCGAATACGTTGCGGTGGGGTGGAAGCGCGGAGTGGAAGGCTTGGAAGAGTGGGAAGGGTGGGAGTGAGCGGCATCAGAGGTTGTTGTTTGGGACGGGAGGGAAGACGGCGATGGAGGAGATTTCTAGGGAGTCGGGGTTGGCGGTGAGGTGTGCGTATCTGCAGTCTATTGGGACGAGTTTGTGGCAATGAGAATGGGGATGGGATGTAGGGTGGTCATGGTTTTGGGTGGTGATTCTTTTTTCCCTTCAAGAGTTGGGCAATTTGCTTCAGGAATTGAATTCAAGAGAATATAGTGTGGCTATTTCACCCTGCATGGTTCGCTTAACGTTGTCCTCAGCATACTAACGCGAGATGAATGCAACCAAGATTTCTCGTACGATGAAGAGTTTCTACCAAAGCTAAAACCTCAAGAGTGAATATTGGAGAGTGCTGTCGCTAGCATATTCGGGTCGGAAGCTTTCAATTGGACTCGCACGGTTCGAATGTTCCTCCCCCCTGAGCAACTCGAATGAAAGAATTGCTCTTTCCCTTGCACAGTTCGAATTATTCCGGAAGGTGCAACTCTCCGAGCCGCGCGTACACGAGCACTTTGTCACTTCCGTCAAGTTGAACAGTTGAACAGTTGAATAAAGTGCAAGTGCAAGTGGAAGTGTGACGTGATTCTGGTGGTGTTCCTCGCTCTTTCTCCCCCTTTTTTGGTGTTAATGGATGTGGTGGTTCGTGCGCAGTTGGCAAGCGCCCTAGCGGTGGGTCTGCATCCGCAATTTGGCAGGATGTTTCAAGCTTTTCGGTAGGCCCGTTTTATAAATGTTAGGACGGTACCTCTGACCTCTACAAAATAGCTGTAGCTATGAGTACTCTCATAACAGAAGCTTGGAAGGAATGCGCTTGCACATGTAAACGCACGCAAGAGAGGTAGGTACGCAGTCGTTACTTTGAACTTTCCACTTCCATCGTCCCATGGTCATTTCAACAACTATTTGCTGACAGTTCTGTCTCGTTTTCACAGGGGAATCTTGGTTTGGTTTCAAGCCCATCATGCCTCTAAGTCTCAATTCTTCGGATAACCCGGCAAGCGTTCAACAACACCAAAGACAAGCAACACTCGAGATGAAATCACAAACAGAGCATACCGACGGGATTCGGACCCGGCGCCGGTCACGTTGAAGACTTGTTACATACTATGCCGGGACAGCGTTGCATGAATTGCAAGGGTTTTGCAGTCAAGGACCATGGGCGGATCGACCCTTTCCACGCTTCGCCCAACACGGCCACGGAGATTGTCCATCCGCGGTCCAAACCGAAACATGGCCCCGGCCTCCCCGACGTCCCCGCGCCGCTGGAATCGTCGAGATTCCCAAGAACCGGGAAGCTCCAGCTGTTAGGGCATTTCCCACCTGCGCCTCACGGGCCGACAACCTCACGCTTAGTCCAGAATGGGCATCCGGCCTGCGCTCTACCGCCCCCCTTTCTTTGTTCAAGGCAACCTCGGCGGATGTCTCTCCTCCAAGACACTCCCCAGGATGCCGGCCCGCAACCTCTACACGCGTAGCCTGACGTGCTCCAAGGCCTCTGGTCACCTCGATGGATCGGAGACGAGCTCGCCACTCCCCTAGCATCTCGCTTCATGGCGGCCATGTAACAGCCAGCAACCGACCAAGGATGGAAAACAAGCACCGGGCCTTGAGCCGCATCCTTGCCTAGCCACCAGTGCTTCCTCGGCATCGACATCAAGCCTTTCACTTGTGCATATAAAATTTCGACATCACCGCCGCCATCTTGTTGGTCTTTTCTTTCCGGGCCATCGCCAAGGATTCTAGTTCCTCAGATAACCCTCCTCCAGTCTCAAGATGAAGGCTTCGATTCTTGCTAGCACCTTCGCTGCCGGTGCCCTCGCCCAGAGCGGTGCTTGGGGCCAATGCGGCGGTAACGGTTGGTCCGGCGCTACCACCTGCGTCTCCGGATACACTTGCTCTTACGTGAACGACTGGTATAGCCAGTGCCTCCCTGGTACTGCTGCTACCACCACTGCCCGCACCACCACCCTCGCCACCTCCACCAAGACCTCCGCTCCTGCCACCACCACCACTGCTACTGCCTCCGGCAAGTTCAAGTGGTTCGGTGTTAACGAGGCCGGTGGTGAGTTCGGCGATGGTATCTTCCCCGGAAGATGGGGCACTGAGTTTATCTTCCCCGACGTCAACGCCATCCAGGTATGTCACCTCGCCTTGTTGTCATGGTATTCGGGTGCTTGATACTGACCTCCTTTGGCACCATAGACTCTCCGCAGCCAGGGTTACAACATCTTCCGTGTTGGCTTCTCCATGGAGCGCCTCGTTCCCAACACCCTGACCTCGTCTTTCAATAACGACTATCTCACCAACCTGACCCAGGTTGTCAACTCTGTCACCAACTCTGGTGCCTATGTTGTCCTCGATCCCCACAACTATGGCCGCTACTATGGCAACATCATCACCGACACCAACGCCTTCAAGACTTTCTGGCAAAACGTTGCTTCCAAGTTCGCCTCCAACTCCAAGGTCATCTTCGATACCAACAACGAGTACCACACCATGGACCAGACCCTTGTCCTTAACCTCAACCAGGCCGCCATCAACGGTATCCGTGCCGCCGGTGCCACTTCGCAGTACATTTTCGTTGAGGGTAACCAGTGGTCTGGTGCCTGGTCCTGGAACGTGACCAACACCAACTTGGTTGCTCTTACCGACCCCGAGAACAAGATCGTCTACGAGATGCACCAGTACCTTGACTCCGACAGCTCCGGTACCAGCACTGCCTGCGTTTCCACCGAGATTGGTGTTCAGCGCATCGTTGGTGCCACCGCCTGGCTCCGCGCCAACGGAAAGAAGGGTGTCCTCGGCGAGTTCGCCGGTGGTGCCAACTCTGTCTGCAAGGCTGCCGTCACTGGCCTCCTTGAGCACCTCAAGGCCAACTCTGACGTCTGGGAGGGTGCTCTCTGGTGGGCTGCCGGCCCCTGGTGGGGTGACTACATGTACAGCTTTGAGCCTCCTTCGGGCACTGGCTATACCTACTACAACAGCCTCCTCAAGACCTACACCCCTTAAGTAACGGGAAGTTGTGAAAGCGTCGCTGTAGTAACAGCAAAGAATCACCCAACGAGAACAATCATGTCTTTTCGTTAGGCAGCATTGATCCCCTGATCGTTTACTCCTTCTTGTACATATGCATTTGAACATATCATATATCATTGCCTTGCACAAAGAATCCCTATGCTTGCTGTTCCATGTTTCAGTGACGAAGAACCTAACCTTGTTATAGATACTAGTTCAGATTATCTAACTACAGCAAAGCTGGACCCAAAAGAGCAAACGAGCGCAAACAAACGCTAAAAGAACCTGAACCCCCAAAACGAACAAACGCCCGGAGCAATGACTATAGAATCTTTCAACATAAAGAAAGGGCAACAACGCCAACCATTCTCTTCCATTGACTCCTGTCGCCTGAAAAATACCACAACACCCACCAGAACTACCCAACCGAATAAAGACCAACCTTACAAAGTTCTCCCTCCTGAATCAAAGCCCCCAAACCGAAAAAAGAAATTTCCAAACCTGCTGACAGTACTGGGTTCATCGGTCATCACCATTGAGTCCCGACTGTCGTCCTCTCTCTCACCGCCAGTACTTCCCATCTCTGCGTCCGATTCACTCGAGTCCTCATCAACCGGATCTACGCCGAGAATGCTGCCGCCGTGCAACAAGTTTCTTGCGTGGAACCGTTCAAGCTCGAGCCGGCGTCTCTCTAGCTCATGCGGACTCGGCGGGGCTTCTGGCTCTTGCGGTTCCCAGCGGACCAAAAGTCTTCCAGTCTGAGCAATACCCTGTGGAATCGATGATGTAACTTCTTGTTGAGTTTGCCCTGATCCTGAAGCAGGTCCTTGCCTCGCCTCAGTTCCCTCCTGTTGTATCGCTTCCGGAACCCGAGTCTGTTGTTCCGCAGCAGCAGCTCCACGTCGGCCCCGCTTCAATCCAGCAAACAACCCGCTCCCTGCCCTTCCGGCTTTGCCTCCTTCGGGAGCCATGTCCTGTGGCGTCCAGGCTTTTTGTAGGCGGCTTGGGCCTGGGCCTCTCAGGAGATTATTCTTCCGCCGCGCCCCGATGGCGTATTGACCACCGGCTTTGCGGTTGGTGGGGTTTAGGCGACGTACGAGTGGCGTTGGCGGTCCTGGTGGTCTTTGGGGCACTAGTGCCGATCCGCCTGGTAGATTGTTGGCCAGCATGAATGCTGTTGGGAGTTTGAGCTGGGGTTGTTGTGGCGGTTGTACTTGGATCTGCGGGAAAAGCGGCACTTGAGCCTGCTGTGGTACTTGATGCTGCTGCGGTACCTGAGCCTGTTGAGGCGCCCAGTTCTGTTGAGGCGGCCGATTCTCCTGTAGCGGCTGATTCGGCTGCTGAGCAGGCGGTCGATACATCCCGCCTACCTTTCTTTGCCCTCCCTGAGCCGCCACTCCGCGATTAATCATGTTGGCGAGGAGCTGCGGCTTATTTCCTTGGAACCTTGCCAAATCCCGAGGCAAAAAGGGCACCACGGAACTTGCAGGCAACGGAGCGGGACTCTGGAACCTCACTTGCTTTTGAGGAGGGTTCGGCTGTAGAGGCGTTTTCTGGATGCCGCCGGACTTGGTATGCGGAAGGAGACGGACGCTTGTACCCCCAAGTGCTGCGAGCCGTTTATTGGTGGGAGGTGATGGCCCTCCACGTCCCTGTCGTGCCGCTTGCGCTCTCGATGATGCTCGTGCTATTGAGGCCGCCACTGCTGCTGCGGCTGCGGCTGGGGTCGCGGCTGGGGTCGAACTGCTTGCCGCGGGGGAGTCAGAGGGCACGACGAAGGCGCGGACTCGTCCGGCTACCGCGTTGGTCGGACCGGCCTTGGGCGGTGGTAAACGCGGGATTATGGGTGCCGGTGAAGGTTCTGCTGCGGTTGCCTCTAGTGCTGCTTGGATGCGCTCCTTTGGACTTGGTCTCTTTGCTGGTGTTCCCACTGCTGGAGTTTGAGCAGCTACTGGAGCCGCTGGAGCTGCTGGTCCTGCCGTTGCTTCTTGGGCAGGGTCTCGGGGATTGAGAAGAACCTTTGCTTGTGGAGGTTGCTTCAAGTTGGCTTTGATGGCTTGAAGAACGGCTTTTACCTCGTCTCTTGGGGGTACCTGGGGTATCTGGGGTATCTGTTCCACTTGAACACCACTGGGCTTTCTGCGTGGACGCCCGAAAGGACCCTTTCCTGGGGTTTCTACGGCCTGGGGCTGTTGAGGAGCAGGATTCTGGGGTGTCGGTGTTGCCGGTTGAATGTTAAGAGCCTTCGGAATCCTCGCTGCAAACGCTGGCTTTTTCTGATCCATGACTTGCTTGATGGACTGCAACTTGGGCCACCTTCCGGGGATCTTGAAAGTGAAGTCATAGGAGTCGGCAAGGCCGCCAAGGCGACGCTGTTTAGCGGGCGACAAACCGGCCAACTCGGGTATCTTGTTGTTGCCCCAAGGAGGTTTGGTGGGATTCTTTACGGTAGCAGAACTCTCAGCTTTATCTTTATCTTCCCCTGGCACTTCAAAGACTGGCGTCGGTCTTGCTGGTCCTGGGACTCCCGGTTGTTCGAAGAATTTTGCAGCCCACTGACGGGCCTCGCCTTCCGACAAACCCTCCCACTCGGTCGTCGTCTTCTCGTGGATCCAGTCCCACAGCTGCTTCGCCTCGGGCCGCATGGCAGGCTGGTCGGCCATGCACAGGACTATGGCGGCACGGAGGTCCTCGTCGATGTGATTGTACCTCGCATGGTTGAGGAGGCCGCCCCAGGACCAGAAGCGAGGGTTGCCCTGATCATCTTTTTCAGTGGCTTGAGCTCGACCCGGACGGTGGCTAGGAGGCCGGAGGTCTTTGACCCAGTACGGAAACGGCATTCGAGAGGGCTTATGGAGCGTTACGAGACACCACATGATTTGACCGACCCAGTACAGATTCGTTTTCCAGGTGTAGTTGCCGGCGATGTTAGGGTGGATGTTGACCGCTGTCAATGGCGTGTACTTGATGTAGTCCCATTCGGGGTGGAATTGTTCCTGGTAGGTGAAGAGGTTTGTGTTAGTTACATGCAAACTGGAATACTAATGTCGAGCTACTGACAGGTGTTGTCGTGGTAGGATAGGAAAGGGAAGAGTGTATTGGGAGAAGAAGACACTTACCGGTGCAAGCCAACCCGCTGATGGCTTGCCACAGTATCTTGACCCCCACATTTTGAAGCTAAGAGGAGAAGGTCAGCCGAATGTACTCGAACTCAAAGCCATGAGTTGGAATTCTTCATCCCGATGCTGAACTCACAAATCATTTTTCACAGTGGCCATGTTTTCACCCAAGCCAAGATCAGCTATCTACGACCCAGGCACAAGTCATTGTCAGCAGCTGATGATAGCTTTTCATCTTATGGTAAGTCACTCACTTTGATATTTGGTGTTATCGAATGCGAATCTCGAGTGGGCACGTTGAAGTCTCCGACAAGGACTACACAATCACACATCAGCAAGCCGTTTGGAGTCTACAGGGTCGATGTCCCGAGAAAAGAGCCACTCACTATTCGCTAGATCTAAGTCCAAGTGTATAAACTCATCCCTATCAAATTTGGCCAGATCCTCTCTCTTTGGCAGCCGCTCTTCCATTATGGGGCCCGTCCTTCCTCCAGTTTCGCTATACTCCTGATAGTGTCGAGGGGGGTGGGCCATGGCGAGAACGCCCTTGAACACTGTTTGAGATAATCATCAGCACGATACTTTCTTTTCCGCTTGTCTCCTTCCCCATACGAGGGGTGATACTTACAACACTCAAAGATCAACCAAAGCACTTTGCTATGAAACTTCTCTCCCGAGTGGGCCATCTTCCTAATCCACAAGTCAAAGTCACCACGCCACATCGGCTCAATTACCAGCAAGTCTGGATGTGTGTTGATGTTGTATTCTCCGTAACTGCGTCGTTGGGTTCCTTGTTCTTTGGCTCTATCTTGTTTGGCCATAAGGTGAGCTCTCGCTCGCTCGAAGATAGCCCTTGCAAGCGGACCGCGGGGTGCTGCTTGTCTGGGCGCCTGTCCCGAAGCTGGCGCCGCCACTACCGGTCTTCCACCGCCTGGGGCTTGCTCATCTGTCAAACGCGTCTTCTTGGCAACGTGGAAGGCCTCATCTGCCGCATCGCCAGCGTGCTTCCTTTTTATTGCCGGTGCACCTGGTGGCAGTGCAATGTTGTTCTTGCCTTTGTGCTGCCCGTCGTCCTCCACCACGACACATTGCACCACGTGCGCGGCTCGGGCAACTCGGATATGATTCTGCTTCTCCTGCAGGAAATGCTCCCTGGCTTTCTCCTTCAAGTTCATCTTGACCACCACTTTCTGCAACTTTCCCTCTTTGGGTTGCGCCAGCTCAGCAAGCAGCACGGCACCCATTCCTCCCCACCCCATCACCTTCTTGATACGAAACTCCGAGTTTGTCTCGAGGAACTGCCTCGTCCTGGCAATCGCATCCTTGACATTCTGAGGTTGCGGCCCAAACCGATCGCCCAACTGCGGCGCAGCCTGTGCCTGGCCAGGCGGCGCATGAGGCTGCCGGCGGGAAAAGGGGGTTATGTCGTACATCTGGTTGGCGCCGAACAAGGGGTTGGTGAAGTGGTCCTTCCACATGGGCCCGGGAATGGGCGGTATCCATTTCCTTTTCTGCGCATGATGCTCGGGCGTGTCTCGAAGGTGCAGCTGCCCTTTCCGGTAGAGAACGCATGGGTAGCCCATGTCCTGCTGGAAGCGAAGCATTTCGCGCCGGATGGCGCGCTGCTCCACGTCGCCGTAGGGGTCGGCTGGGTTCGCCATGTTTGTTGCCCGACTTGGAGGTTCAATTTATGTGAGAGAAGGTTGTGGTTGTGGTTGTGGTTGTGTTGTTGGTGAGGGAGTAAAGAGGTTATGGTAAGGTAGTTGTTCAGAAGATGGTGTGAGTGAAGGAGAGGAACAAGAGACAGGGAAAGAGATGTGTGGATGACGTTGATCCGCTTTCCTTGAAGGTGGTCCGTAGTGCGTGCCCGGTCAGTCAGTCAGTCAGAAAATATCGAGTCTCTCTCCCTCGAGACTTCCCGGGGCACAGCTTGCTAAGGTGGTAGTAAGCAAAGCAAAACTGCCGAGGATGATGTTGTAAGCTGACTCGCCCGCCTGGTGGGCAGGGAATGCTGGAAGTTTGGGAAATAGAGGAGGGAAGGAAGGAAGGAGGAGAAGAAGAACAAGGAGATCGAATTGCTTGTTCTGATGACGGTTGGACTGGCCCGCGATAGAAAGAGTTATACGACGCAGACTGCTGGTATTGCCGAGAGGCCTGGCTCTGGCACTCTGGCAATGGTCCCTGACTGTTGCTATCAAACCCACTCGTTGTAGTGGGAGTTGACGGATGTCGCCGAGTTGACATACGCTTAGGTTGGAAGTTTGGGAAATAGAGGAGGGAAGGCAGGAGGAGAAGAAGAAGAAGGAGGAGGAGGAGGAGGAGGAGGAGGAAGAGGGAAAGAGGTCGGAGTGAGCCGAACGGCTCTGGATGAGGGACACAAGTCTGGGGTCCTTGGCGAAGATGGAAGCCGCGGCGGCACGGTCAAGGTTCTTCTGTGACGAACAATTCTTTTTTTTAGTATCGGTCCAGAAGACAACCGAAGCCTCGGCAGTAGCAGAATTCTTTTTACTCACCCTCCTTGATGCTGGCAACACTGGGCTGTTGAAGCGCTTGCCGTTCTGATGACGGTTGATGGACTGGCCGGGACGCGAGCTCGATAGAAAGAGTTGTACGATGCAAGCTTGCTGGTAAGTGGAGGTTTTGTTGACAAGATTCTGACAATGGTTGCTAACTGCGCTTATCAAACCACTCGTTGTAGTGCGAGCTGGCCGACGAGCGAGAGTGACGAGAGAGTGATTTTAGTTGCCGGCGCTGTTGGCGCTGGAGGGGGAGGAACCGGCGGCGGCGGTGGTGTCGTCGCCGCTAGGAGGGGCGGTCTTGTCGCCCTCGTCCTCTTCCTCTGCCTCTTTGTCGGTGATCCAGCCCGACTCAGTCTCCCCGATGGTGACCTCGTCACTTTGGGTGTGGGGGCCTGCTATGTGGGTCTCCTCGGTAGTGACTTTGGGGCCCTTGTAGATGCCGTCCTTCCTCTTGGTGATCTTCCTGATGGTGACAAGCTTGACGGTGGTGATCGTCGTGGTGATGCGGACTTGTTCTTCTTTGATGAAGATCTCGTTCTTCCCAGCATGTGGGTTGGGGATGGGGTATTGATACTCCACGTCGGTGCTCTTGTCAGAGCCGAAGTTGAACTCGGACTCGACGTACTCAGGCTGGGTCTGGGGCAGATGTTGGTGCTGGTGCTGCGACTGGAGATGTTCCTCTTGATGGGGATGGTGATGATCGAGGAACAGTCGGTCCTCGACCTCAGGGGTAGTAGTGGACTGGCCATTATGGCCATCCGTGGCCGGGCTCTGCGCCTCGGCAGTGGGGCTCTGCTGCTCCCGGTTTTGGTTCATCTTGGCTAATGAAGCTGATTAGCTGATTTTGGTCGTTGAGAACAATGGAATGTTGTCTTTGAGACAAAGAAGACTTACAACTGGGTGTTGAGTGGTGGTGTTGGTCAAAGAACTGATGGTGATGTTTCCGGGAGGGAGGGGCACTGGGAGAACAAAGAACGGGAGTGTGAGAAGGAGTTGAAATACCGCCCACTCACAACAATGGGCTGCTGGTAATTCTGCTTTGAGTGAAATCCAGTGAGCTACGCGTCATTCCTTGTTTGCTATCTGAATTAGGCAACGCACATTTCGAGTTTTTCGTTGCCCAGCCAGCTGCAGCTCCTTCCTCAACATCTCTCACAATGGGATTTTTTAAAACTCCCTGTTCAAATGATTGGATGCTATCGAGTCTTGTAACTTTGAAGAGTTCAGATGAAATTTCTGAGTCGAAATCTGGAAATGGCATCAAACGCAAGATAGACCAAAACGGCTAGCTTCGCAGAAAGATAACTCCACCTGTGTCGACTTGATGATCTTCTGATATTCCCTCGTCTGATCTCGTCAAGCAAGAACCCGACGTGTGTCAAGGATACCTTACTCTCTCTCAGGCAGACGTTCTGGAAGCGCGCGCGGAAGTGCTAGCGTCCCGTGAACTCTGAGCTTGAGCTATTACAAAGGAAGGAGCTCATCACTTGTGTGGTACCTCTAGCTGGAGACTAAGCGGCCGAGTTGGGAAAGAGTGCCCCCGAATCGGTCAGGCAGGCTGTTCGAGGAATTTGCTAGCCGGCAGGCCCGCAAAAGTGCACGCCGTCATTACACCGGTTTGATTGGGCATATCGAGGGATGCTAATGTCATTGATTATGGTTATTACATGTGATGGGTAGGTAATTTGGAGCGCCTGGATGACTGCCACAGCTTCTGCAATCAAGCTGTCTCTCAACAATTCTGAGCGCCACGCCATTTCTGCTTGCTTTAGACCTTGCCGAGAGATGGATAAAAGTCCCTCCCCAGCAGGCCATTAGGCAAAACATGACCAACCTCCTTACCTCTCAACAACATTGATGAAGGATTGAAGGTTCTCGGTGGATTCAATTGTCTAATTCTTACTGCGTCCAGCTTTTGCCGCCAGGCTAGCTTCTTTTGAGTCATAGATGTTGTTATATACTAATATTCGAGAATGGAAATAGCGTAGTATCTTTTCCCGAACTTTAAAAGTCCTCGACATATTTGTGAGTGTCTTGGATACTATGTCCAACGTACTTCAACATACCTGCTCAGTCCAATTGCTTGAAAATTCCTTGAAAAGCATCTATTTGTCTTCGGTGCTAAGATGCCACGGCTATTGTTCTTTAAAGAACATCAAGTAGTAGTGTTTGTAAGTTTATAGTATATAATGGTAAACGGAACAAAAGGTTTGAAGACAGTTCATCTACCCTTCTTTCAACCACATCCCGGCTTCTTTATTATAATGCTTTAAACTCCTTAGCAGTAGCTTCATGCTGCTTAAGGTAATTGCTTGATTCAACGTCTGACTTCTATTCCGACACTATCAATTGCTTTACGCGGCTTACACCGAGCTTCAACACACATAACAGCGTCCAATTTCCTCCATCTGTCCCTCAACTCTGGTGTCTTCTTTTCTATCTCTACCTTGTATTATACCCTTGCACCAAGAATGCTATGTGAAGAGATTACTCCATGTTGCCTGGGCAGTTGAGCGTTTGGTGATATTCTTCTTTTCGTTGGAGTGGTGTCTGTCATAGTGGGCAAAAGATGTTAGTTCAGGCCCGGCACCTAAGTCGTGAACAGAGGTGAGAGGAAGAAGGCTTAAAACCAAACGTACTCGCATTCTTTGCCACATAGCTAGCCATACTATCCTTCACGGGACCAGCGGAGCATATCATAACATGCCCTGATCTGTTAAGTGCCGAAGGTGTTTGTAGTCGTCTGGAATGCCCCTCAGGTTATCCTATAGGGCCTGACCGTGGTACCCCACCTCCAGAAATCCAGCTTCGTTCGCCATGGTCGTGTGGAAAATAGAAAGGAAAGGCTACTGGAACCTATTTCCTTCAGCGATGGGACAGTCCAACTCGAACAAGGTAAGCCCCTGGACATTTTGGCTTAGTCTGGGACTGTAGAGTGGTCAACGCCAGTTGCGGCAGTCCGATCTCCAGTCTCACTCTCTCGATGGGGAAGTACGTCAGATCCGTCAGCGTACCTGCTACACAGTAGGCGGCTCGTCCCTTATTCCTCTCGCTTCTTGCCAAACAGGTTGGCCAGCGACTTCTTCTTATTGAGCTTTTGTCTTTGTGATCCGCCCGACTGGTTCGCTGCATCGTTGTTGTTGTTGTTGTTGTTGTTGTTGTTGTTGTTGCGTGGTCCAGTCGGGAGAGGAATAGACACCGAAATTCCTGCACCTCCTTGCCTTGTCCCGAGGCGCGCTCTCTTCTCGCTTGGCTAGGTCCCGAGCTTCTATTTTGCACGATCCCTCCGTATGTGGAAGTTGTCTTTCGTCTCGGTGGTGTCAAGACTGCTCCGTTGGCCTTGAAGATGAAGTTGTAACTCGCGTTTGGTGTTCTTCGGCCGAGAGATGATCAAACGGCAATTGAATGCATCCGTGGAGGAACTGTCGGAGCTTGTGTACGTCAGTAGATGGACAACAAAGAAAGGGATTTGTGAGAGGCAGCAAATGGACAATACAATGCTTACCTTGATTATCCCCAGGTGAACTTCGGGATGGATTCCCATCCTGATTCTGGTTGCTCATGCGGTCCAAGGCCTTCACGTACGCGGCACAAATTGGTCGACCAGCGGTTTGTAACGACGAGAGGCAACCTGTAAGATTGGAGATTTGGAGGTCGCATTTTGGGCTCTCAGAAGACAGCTCCTCCTTGATTTTCTCTTATTCTGCCGTTGCTTTGTAGAAACTTTGGGTTGAGATGGTATGCTGGTTCCTTAGGCAGTTCGGAAGCGGGGGAATGGCGGGAGGACTCGATGGGTTGGAGGTCTGGTGGTCTGGAGAGAAAGTGACCGCGTTAGTTACATCTGGTATGATAGCAGGAAAATGAATCGAGTAGGGAAGAGAGGCAGAAATACTGACTTTGCTTGTCCATTGCGTGTTGATTGTTCAAGGCAGGGGCAAGTTTGAGCGCACAACTGTTGTTGGGTGGGAACTGGAAAACGGTGAGGTAGTCGCAACTGCGGTTCCTGCATGCGCCAGCAGTTGCAGCTGCATAATTCAATGATCTGCCCTTGGTTCCGACAAGACTTTATGGAGCCATTGACCTCATCACATTCGCGGTTCCATTCAGTATTCATTGACCAACATTAAATGCATCATGGTGTTTTGATTCTTTTCACTATCCTATCAACAATGCCATGTCTCAAACGTGGCACTTCGCATCATCTAGCAATTTCCCGTGGGACTCTTCACCAACATCCTTGATCTACCCAAGCAAACGAACAAATCCTTCTTACACAAGCAGCAAACAAGGGATCAAGAGCTTTGAGGAGCGCTTGTTTTTATGGTTACCAGCGCAACAGCGTGTTGCTTTACACAAGCATGGAATAAACGTTTTCACGGCGAGACCCAAATTCACGACACAACGCTGAAGATACGAAGGGAAGAACACACGAATGTCTGAATGCATTTGGTTCTATGTTCTATCTGAGCATGAAAACGGGAAATCTCCCTCTGATGACAATCACCCAAGGCGTGGAGAGTTGAGCCAGGACGAACAATGCAGAGGTTTGAATCTCTCTTCATGCGACACACAGCCAACCTATGACGAGAGACGAAGACCGCCGCGAGCGCGAAGGAAAACATGATCAAGCCAGCCATCACCGAAAGGAATGTCCCTCACTAGGTACTCTACGAACAAGACTATCCAGGCCAATGAAATGATCAAGTGAAAGGATGATGAGATGTTCCTCACTACGGACCACAGACATGGAGAAGGTCTGAGTCATGAAAGCAGAGGTGTTGATCTAGCCCTGAGACCGACAAGCCATGGTAAAGGCAGGTCGGGTGAGAAACGGGCGAAGTCAGCTATCTACTCTACGCTATCTACTCTACGAGAATGTCCCTCACTACGAGCCAAGGCATGGGAAAGCCAGGGCGTTCAGGCAGAGGTGTTTTTTCTAGCCCTGTGACCGACAAGCCATGGAGAAGGCAGGTCGGGCTGGCAGCGGGCAAAGTCAGCTATCTACTCTACGCTATCTACTCTACGGAAATGTCCCTCACTACAAGCCAAGGCATGGGAAAGCCAGGGCGTTCAGGCAGAGGTGTTTTTTCTAGCCCTGTGACCGACAAGCCATGGAGAAGGCAGGTCGGGCTGGCAGCGGGCAAAGTCAGCTATCTACTCTACGCTATCTACTCTACGGAAATGTCCCTCACTACGAGCCAAGGCATGGAAAAGCCAAGGCCATAAAGGCAGAGGTGTTGATCTAGCCCTGATACCGACAAGTCATGGAGAAGACAAGTCGGGTGGCAGCGGGCAAACAACTGATGAAGTCAGCAGTAAAAACAGAAGGAAATGTACCGCACTAGCAACCAAGGCATGAGAAAGCCACGGTCTGTGGGCGCCCGCTCCTTTGCAGGAGGAGGCTTCTGCGGCGGCCTTACTGACCCTGTTCTAGCCCTGTATTGGTCACTGACAAGCCATGGGGAAGGCAAGTCGGTTAGGCAGAGGGCGAAGAAATGACCAAGCCAGCAGTCAAGAAAAAGGGAGGGGGGGTGTACCGCATTACGAACCAAGGCATGGGAGAAGCCACGGTCTTAAACGTGTTAGCGGCGGCCTTATGAACATTGTTCTAGCCCTGTATTGTGTCACCGACAAGCCATGGAGAAGGCAAGTCAGTTAAGCAGAGGGCGAAGGCATGATCAAATGAAGGAAGGGGGGAATGTTCCCACTCACCGTTACCCTGACATGGAGAAAGCCAGGGGGACTGTTGGCGGTACCAACAGTTGGCCGGGTCATGTTCATCTAGTCCGTCAATGTCCATCGAACAAGCCATGAAGAAAGGCAGATCGGGTGGCATACAATCAGGACAATACAAACCTTATGAAGGAAAGAAGAAAAGAGAAAGAGGTTCTGGAGGCGTGGAGGACGATATTAAATACCCCTCGAGGACTGGTCTGTGCACGAGTGCAAATTCCATGTCACGAGTGCAAACTTTCGACCCAGCGCGTTGGTTCACGTCAGTGACAGCCGGGAGTGTCATCTGTTGCCGTGTGGCAGAGGCGGGAATCGGCTGGTTGACTGGCTGATTGCGCGGCTCGAGGGGGCAGCCGGCCAGCCTGGGTCGAAAATCTCCGGGCCCTTCTCAACTCTCCCCCAGACAGCACACTCACGCCAGCCTGCCCACTTGGTGACGCGGCAGGAGGGGCTTGGTGAGGCTTCATACCTATATGGTTGCCTCGTGCTCGTGACGTTATCCAGACGAGTTGGACTACACCTTTACTTGACTACCTTAGATAGCGTGATGGCATGAGCTTGACTTTATCTACGAGAGTATTGCTTCATCTGCGACGGCTCAGGGCAATTTCTGATTACTATATGATGAACAATGTGAGGACTTGTGCGCCCAGCTGATGGTATTTTGCGACAACGGACACATGCTTATGCGCACAAGTGACAGTCTCCTCAGCATGCAATGGGATTTAACATCTCAGCTGTTTATCATACGCGACTATCATGACTTGGTGGTACTGAAGCGCAATATCGTTCATCCTCCTCCTCACACGCCATTGCTGTCGCGCTTGGAAGGCTTGCCGTGGCGGGGCGCTGTGTGTGAACTCGAATTTTGGTACCTGCCGTCCTCCCCCGGCGTGACCTCCCAGTCCCGTCCCCCCACCATGTCTTCTGTCTGGAAAGTTCAACCATTTGCGACATGACCAGTATGTGTGAGAGAGACGGCCAGAATTTTATCCTGGCCATCCCACACAGATCAAAACGAAATGGTTCACGGCGTGAATCGATAAGAAGCAACTGAGTGTATATCGCCTTTTTTTTATCCCTACTACCCTGATCTCTTTCACAGTTTCCCCTACACCTCGCTTTTACCCCTCTGCCTGGCCACTTCACAATATGCTGACTTCCTTGATGTCAGATACGCAAATTCCGAACATCACAGAGCAAAGCGAATCCCCTCGATGACCGAGACGAATGACGCGACATCACTCGACAAGAATACCTTAAGAGACCAGATGGCGCAGCTCGGGACTTAATGACAATAAACATGACCTCAATCATCTCGCTTTATAGAGCTTCAGTTCGCGGGGCGAGAGGTCTTGCGACAATGCGACAGCCCACCAGTGTCCGGCGAGCATTAAGGCCATGGCGAGCATCTAAGATCTACAGACTGTGCGCACTTGGATACATACATATACTTCTAGCAGTCAAGCCCAAATAACTACTTCAGTCATGAGTCATGGCGCCATCGAGACACTGGCTTATCCGTGCTCATGTCGTCCAGTCTCACAATATTTGGTCGTCATCCAAGTTCATGTTACGGAGGACTGGACACTCGGCTCCTTCAAGTGCGAACTTGGGAAGAAACTGAATAAAACACGTTGTTCGCATACCTCGACACGCAAATTCACAGCTTCAACCGACTGCGATGGTACATCTACGATACCTTATTTTCCGCCGTTTCTTCCATTTCTATCTAGGAGGGAAGGGCCGCAAGGGCGAGCCTTTGCGCTTCATGAGCCATCAACTACCTCTACCTCTACTTGACACGACAAGCACTCCAACGTCTGCCGTGCGGGGATCACGAAAACCGAGAAATCCTTTCAGCAGCTGCCACAGATCGAATGTTTTGGTCTCTCGCAAGACCAAAAAGAAGTTCCCAGCGAGAACTATTGATGGTATTTGTGTCAAACGCGAACATGGAGCAGAAATTCGCACTCAAAGTAGGTAAATATAAGTACTCTAGACACTCGTGCTTCAGCCTCCCTCGCCTCCCCTTTCTTTCTGTTGAAAGAGTTCAAGCGCTAACATTGAGGACCCCAGACACTCCGCAATTTTCAACGAACCGACCGAAGAACGAGCGAACAATGACCCAGAACTCAACTAGCAAATCGAAACGTCATTCATGCCAAAATTTAAGACCCTGTACAAGATCGTGTTGAAGATGAGTTTCCACACCGACATTTACCCCCTCGAATGCCCGAATGGTCAACTCCAAGTACGTACGAATACTGCTCAATCACCCCGGGCTTCATAGACCTCGTCCATCGCCACACATACGACCTACCCAAAGCCGCAACTAGTTCGTGGATCAGGACGGGATGATTTGATGGAAGGAAAGTTGAGCCAAGGTAAAAGAAACCTTACGCCCGGGTTGTCATGAAGGTAGGCCTCTTACGACGACACGGACCTTCTTGGTGAGCCAAGCGAACATGAACTTAACCCTGGCCTTGAAGGCCAAGCGCTTGGGACTCGAACCCAGGGACACGAGCAGACCAGCGACCACACCACCGAGAGCGTTGAGCTGGGACTCGAACCCGGAAACAATGGTGTTGATACCGGTGACGGCATCCAGAGCAGCGGCACCAGCGGACTAAGCGGTGTCAGCAGCGTCCTCGGCGACGGACCTGGCGGCGGCGGCAGCGGTCTCGAACTTGGTGGTGCCACGGGTGGTGGACTTCTTCTTCTTCTTCCCGCCGAAGGCAAGGAGATCCTCCCCGGGAAGGGTGAAGGCCTCCTTGACCTTCGCGGAGAGCTTCCTGACCGTGGAAAATATGTTGGGCTAATGAGGTGGGAAGTGAGTTAGAGATCAGAATGTCTCTGAAGGAGTTGGAGCGCGTCGTTGTTGGTTGGGTGCAGTGGTCTGAACTTACGATAGGCAATTGGTCGAGGAAAAAAAAGCTTGCGGTTGCTTCTTGCAGAGCTAAGTCTTTCTTGGTCGTGGTTTTGGTTGTGGGCTTGGTTGTGGGCTTACCTAAGGTACCTGCTAGGTACTGTACCTCTAGTTGTAGTCTTAATTGTGTGAAGAGGGAAAAAAAAGAAAGCGAGCTCGATAATATCTCTACGATCTCGAAAGATACCGTAAAGAAGAAGGGAAGAAAAGAAACTGGAAAAAGAACAAAATTTGGAAGATTAACTACTAGGTCTCATGGATCATCCTCAACACTTGTAAGGAGAATCCGAGGTGCCTTACATGACGATAGCTTCCGTATTTTTGTTCCATCTGAACAAATAACTTGCAAACGTCCTCGAGATAAACCGGCGCGCTATTCATCTTATATTGGACATCTCGCCTTATATCAGGTATTCTCAGACGTTTCGCTTTCCCTATCCCTTCCATATTACTTCCCCACAACTATTTCATCTGAACTTTTCAACATCTTGCTTGAGATATGTATAGAGTGGTATCGTGACGAAGGCAGACCATGCAGCCAAGTCCCTGAGCGAGAACCGACTCGGCCTCCTCACCGCGATTGGCGCGACCACGGGGCATTGCGGTAGCGAAATGGCGACTGGGTTTTTGAGATTTTGTGAGTTGTGACTGGGGCAACGGCGCAGAAATGGTAACGGTTTGCAAGCGATGAGAGAGAGTGTTGGTGAAGTTGCGCTGTTGGGGTAAACTCTTTGTATATATCGAACTGAGTGACAAAAGACTCTTTAGCAGTCCTTCTGCAGTCTCCTTTCACTTTACCTTGATTCTTACGATGAATTGTAGTAGGGATATATACCGCTTAACCCGGGACTCACACTAAAGCTCCGAGGTTGTTCGCGTCACTAGGGAGTGTATAAGGTTCAAAACGCACAAAGCTACCTCTAATAACCATGGCAAGATCGGACCGAGGTGAGCTATCAAACTGGATGAACAAAACAGACAGCCAAGCCCAGCACTCTCATCCCGGACGGGAACATCGGCGTCAGAAGAGAGCTGCTGAATGAAACCCCAGCACAAGCAGAGGAACGCAAAAGGCCAGGCAAGTTGACGCACCCCGACCCCTCCCACCATTAGCGACTTTGAAATCGTTAATAGCGAGACGCTGCGGCTATGCCGCCTTCAGGATTCAGCTACCTTGGCGCTATAGCCGAGTCCCACCAGCCACGTCCACCCTAACCCCAAAGACCACCTCCTCCATACCACAGTTCTAGGACTGACATATAAGAGTACTACTAAAGACGAGGTTGCGCAGTTAAACCTCAGTGTGCTGAGGGTAGCTGGACATGGTCCAGTCTACGCTGCGCTGGACATCCTCAGGACCGGCAGCTTCACAGTGGTAACATGGCCGTCTTGCGGGGCTTTGGTGTGCCCGCCGCTCCTCCATCAGCCGCTTCAACCGCCCATATCTCGCCCCGTCGTCGCCTTCCACACCGTGCCGTCCACCGAGCCGCCCGCCAAGCATCAGCTCCGGCCACCGTTCACGGTCTGGTCCAAGTCCAGCCCCGTGACATGCCCTGCAACCCGCTCCGGCTCGAAACATCGTTTCATCGGGCACCGGTCCCAGGAGAACTTGGCTCAAGAGAGAAGGGACAGGACCGTGGACAAAGCTCCACCAGGACCAGACATGAGCGATCTTGTTCGCTCAAGATTGACTCCTCCACCCACGGTGCCTAATTTGGGATAACGATTTCCACAACATCGTCCGTGTCAATTACTCGGTCGTCGCCGGCACTGCTTGCGCCGTGGGTGCCCAACTCGCCCACCAAAAGCTGCTACCAGAGCTATTGGACTCTGTCGATGCTCGTCGGCCCCTCCGATGCCAAGGTCGCGCCTAGGGCGATTCGCCACTCCTGGTAGGGCCGGGATGGCCATCGTATTATGGCTTACCCCTCTGCCAGTTCGCGCAAGAATGAGAGCGTTCAGGTCTGGACTCCCAACGGGAACGGAAAGTCGGTTCCCTTCCTCGCGAGTCCATACCGTGGTTGAGTCTGAACAAACCGTCTTTGAGAGTTTGAGGTGCCGTGTACTGACTTCCTGGCTGGCGTTGAAAGAGGCGTCCTTTCGGCTGGTGCTTGTCGACTTCGCGGTCCGTCTTAGGCGAAGAAATGGTACCCATTTTCTGCTGTTGTGTGGCGTTACTGCGGGTGACAGGCAGGTCGGAGGACCCAAAGTTGAAGAGGTTAGGATCGTCATCATCTTCACAACTGGATGTGGACGAGCTGTCCTCGAGGATCCCTCTGCAAAAAAAATGCAGCGGTCGGCCTCTTCCATGCTAAGCCATCGTGTTTCCCTGCTTTTTCTGTGAAGAAAGACTGGAAAATTATTCCGAGCATTTTGGATAATTTGGACAAAGCGATTGCAGGATGGTTTGATCGTCGTTGGTTGCGGGTGGCCCTATTACTATGAGTTGAGCAGGATGTAACTGGACTGCCTTGTAAGTGGACCGGCTCGCATACAGCCCGTTTGGCTTCTTTATCGTAGTAATTCAAGTGTGGTAATAAGGCCGGTATTGGTGCAGCGGTTGGTGATTCTGTCGTTAATAACTATGTTGCCGGGTTGGTGATAACGGAGGTACGTACTCTTCAGCAGAAAACACCCATATAATCCCCCGGAGCTAACCGACTTGGCAGTTACCTAATTTTGGTGAGGGGATATATTTCCGGTATATAAATCGTGCCTTTGCTTTTGTTGCAAAAGTATTAGAAAAGTAAGGTACGTGTAGCTTATAAAGAAGATAGAAACAGGGTCGGAATGCGATGATATAGAGAGAGCAAGCTTCGTTGTTTCCTTACTTCGACATCAGTTGCGTCAGCAGTTGCAGAGACCTGGTGGGCGGTGGGGGTTCAAATAAGGTTGGATCGGCGACTTACAACGGGTGGCATGGGCCGAGTCTAGGATAATCAACACCAACCTGAACGCCAAGCCTTACCCCTGAAGCGGGTAAACAAAGCACGGAATGCCCTCAATCTGATACTACCAAGGTATTTGAAACTGTTTCGGAGGATTGTAGTCAGCGAATCATTTCATAGAGGATGTATCTTGCTCAACAGAAGCAAGACAATTAAACGGGAGGATCACGGGGAGGAAGTCGGAGTAGAAGAGGTGGGGCAAGGCAATCGACGGACAACACTAGGGATCACGACTTGTAAGCACCACGACCCACAGCGGGAATACAGCATGACGACGTCAAAATAAGCTTTTTTGAACTTGTGCCCAACACTCTGCATCCCAGATCCAGCCCCACCAACCCTTGGGAAGGACTTCAATAAAACATAAAGGCAACGCCAAATGATGTAAAAGTAGAACTATTTACAGGCCAACTGACCCAAACAACGCCGTGCTCCAGGAAGATAAAGGCAACGCAAAACAGTTGCGATACTGCTGTGAAGAAAGGAGAAATACAAGGAGGACCGTCTTCTATGGGGTCGTACGAAAAGTCAAACCGATCACACGTCGTTGGGAATGACGACCGACATATCGGTAGCGCGTGGCGTGAGCGTTAGGGGACCGGTATAATGATGACGTCCATGCGTGTACCAGAAACCGAGGGCGAAGAAAAGAACGAAGAAGAAAACAACGATGGCGTAGTTCATCTGGAGGACATGTCAGCATGGCCGCATCCTTGGTACGTGTAGTTCAAACCGGTGAAGACGCCGGTACTCACATTCTCGGGTGTAACAGGTACCCGCGTCGGGAAGAAGAAAATCACGGCCATGAATACGTTCCAGGCAACGGCTACTGCATTGACCCAGATGCTGTATCTACCCATATGCCAGGGTCCCTTCTGCATGCGCCCATAGACCATCTTGCAAATAATGGGTATGACATAGGACACGTTCAATGCAACCGTACAGACATTGAAGACGGCGCCGATGGCAGTACCGCTTGCCAAGCCGAGCAGATTGATGATGATTTCGAGAACAGCATAAATCCAGACGGCGATGAGGGGAGTCTGGGAACGTTTGGAGATGCGGACCCAGATATGGGAAAATGGGAGAAGGTTATCGCGGGAGAGGGCAAAAATGGTCCGACTGCCAGCTTGTATGCCGGGAATCGCAACCAGATTCATGACTCCAAAGCCGCAGAATGTGAAAAAGATTGCGGGAGCACGGCCCATGACGTTGAAAAAGAGTTGTGCAACCTTGATGTTGATAACATTAGTCTTGGGCAGGTGAGAACATGGAATCTCGGCTTGGGGAATCTTACCGGTTGGCCACTGGGACTATTTACCAGGTCTTTTGGGTCGTCCATGCAGACAACCAAGACCAGGTTGAAAAGAAATCCAATGACATACGTGAATGTCGTCGCATTTGCAATGGCCCTAGGTACAACCATTTGAGGATTCTTCGCTTCTTCAGCAATGCTATACTCGAGTCAGCATGGTGGCTTATTTCACGATCCATGGGTCAGCACACAAACTTACCGAGCTGTACCATCACAACTAGTCATGATCCAGGCTGGCGTAAGGCATCCAAAAAGAAAGGCAAAGCCAGGAGGGCTCCACCCCGATGAAGGCTGAAAATCGGTAAAGGCGTATTTGAGATCCTGTAGATCGTGCCGCTTCTGGACCAACAAGGTCACACAAGCACCGAGTAGGACACTCATGTGGAAGACAACATAGCCGCTTGTCAACCGGTTCAACCACGCTGTTGGCAAGGTGTTGACCATGGCATGAATAATTGTAAGCCCTACCATAACACCCACAACATGACTTGGTGTTGGCACGTAGCTGAAGTTGGACGTGATCGAAACAGCTGCAAGAAGCATCTGGCTCGCGGCATACTCGGTAGAGGCACTACCAGCAACGGTACCTACGAGATTGAGATAACCTTTGGTATTCGGTCAGCGACCATCTGGGGGCAAAGGTGTCGAAGATCTTACCTGCGATCCAACATAGGAAGGGAACTTGTTCTTCGGGAGCGAGAAACTTCAAGGTGAAGTACATGGCGCCGGAACTGGGGTAGGCAGATGCGATCTCAGCGATACTGTATGCAAGTGCCCATGCACCAGCGCCGCCAATGATCCAACTCCACATAATAGCAGCCGCGCCGCCGGCTTGCAGGCCATATATCCATGTTGACATTAATGTGCCATATATTCCAGATATGCTCACAGCAAAACTGAAGCTCGACCACTGTGAGAACTCGCGCTTGAATACCTAGGGTCTTTTAGTGGAAGGTCCCCGTCATTCGAAGGGCGAGTCCCTCTGGCTTTGAAACTCACTGGCGTATAACCCAAAGCCTCCAGCGCCTTATCGCCATTTTCAGTAGAGCTTGTCGAAGGTGTTGGAGGCGCAGCTTCACCAGAAGATGGGGTGCTTTGTCGGGTCATTTCGGTCATCTCGATGGTGGTGTCTGCCGATTTTTCTGTCGGGGAAAACGACATGGTGGTACAATGGTGCTGATGGGCTTTATGTTAAGGGATTTCTTTAAAAGTGTTCACCGTGATCCATGACATATCGGAGCCAGAGTTCCCCCTCTTGCCAATCAGAGACAAACAATGACAACGGGATGGACGGCACCGACTAACACGGTCCTGACCGCCAAATCCAACACGAGTTGCTCACTCGAGATATTGGACACTCTGACCTCCGCTCTCGGGTGTACCACCCCGCACAGGTCAGGTATCTGATATTCGAAGCATAGTAAGAAGACCAAGAAACTCTCCTTGTGGGGCTGATCCTTCCAGACATGCACTTTGTTGCATGCCCTTGCGCGCCTCAGAATCCGTAGATGGAGGTCGTGCACCGACGGGCCCAATCTCCCTACGGTGGCCGGTTCGTCTGGAGTTGTATAGTTTAAGGCTAGGCCCATTCACCAGTTCGTCCCACGGTGTCGTCCAAGCTATGGAGTCGAGACCCAGAAGTCGTAAAGGTCGAGACTTTGGTGCTCGAGTGTCAAAAACGGATACTCGATGGGTCAAGGTAGACACCGCCTTGGTCTTGGCCAGTCCGTGACGGTGAGTTTCGAATGCTGTTAGTGTCCCCTTCAGGGCTTCCTCCTCCTTTTTCTGGGGTTCTGATTTGGTGTTGTTGTAGTGAAAAACAGCCGTCCGATTGATGGTGCCTCCGGATAAAGGTTAGAGAGTCGCGTCCTGCCCATAGTAAGATTTGCTTGTCCGTGTTGGAGGAATTCCGATGCTGGCACTCGTCGGCTTGGATCGGTTTAACTCGTTTTGGGCACCTCGTCCCTTGCCTTTCCTCTGCGTATGGTATTGTTTGCAAAATCACCGACCTGGTGACTGCTGCGGAAGAATGGCGCACAATGTTGTAAGACGGGTAGAAAGTCGATTTGGCGGTTTCGGAGCTTGTCGTGTGTCAAGAGTTTTACCAAGTACACCGAGAGGGTTTGGGATCGTGTGAAGGATTATGCAGTTTGACTAGTAGCAGGTGCTCAACATTAGCGAAAGATTGCCAACACATCTAGAACACTAACTAGTTGGGGCAAGGGGATTCGCTAGCAGGGCCCCTCGTCCTAACTATACCGACCAATGGGCACCCATGCGCATCCAGTCACGCTCGTGACTACCAAAGTCATGGTTCAGTCCTGAAGTGATGCATACTCCGACACAGGCGGTGTACACATTGGCCACGCCTCAAACCAACTACTCGAGTGCTCAAACGGATTTCCAGCTTACATGTTCTGATGTACTGAGTGGTGATAACGTGTTGGTAGAGTCAGGAGTTGGGTCCGGACTTGAATCTTTCAATGACGAGCAAGAGGTGCTGCCGAGTTGGGCGACGCAAGACACGGCAGACCAGATACCAGGGATAGGGATTCAATGCCGTCGGATAAAGCTACAGCAAATAAGGTACTTTTAGAAGGAAAAGAGAAGATTGTCGGCGTTCAACGATTGTGTTGTTAAGAAATGCTTCCCTTGCTGTGTGATGGTTGCTGGCAGTCCGGATGTTTCACTCTCCGGGCCACTGTGAAATGCTGCTGGTCTCCCTTTGCCTGATGCGATCTGCCGCATGGATTGACCCATAATCCCCCAACACTGCTTCCTTCGGCCACCGTTTGTCCTTCTTTTGGAAACCATCCTGCCAATTCGGCAACTGCCATGAACGGGGTCATATGACAGGAACGAGTGGTAGCCTCTCCCGTCAGCCACGATGATATGGGAAGGTGCCTTGGTTGAAAAGGGAACCATCGATTTCGATGCAATCACTTTTGGGAAGGGGGAGATCAGGAACGGCCAGAACAGGAATAGCGTGCTCGTGGCCCCACTTCATCTACGTCATTGAAGCCAAAGGCCCTTGCTCCTGTCGCAATCACCATTGCAGTCAGCTTCGGCCGCGATTGCCATTGCGCAAATTTCATTTGACTTTGCAGGCATGGGAAAAGTGTCATCTGGAAAGAAGTAACAAGACGGACGACACTCGGGACATGATCGACCGTGCAGCAATGACGTAGAATGGCGGGGCAGCTTTGTCTTTGGAGCTTGCAACAAGCTCCCCAGCAAGCTCTCCCCCTGCCGTTGGCTGCCAACCATCATCATCATTGCAACCGCAACGCAATGCACGGTGGGGTCATTCAAACGGGTCATACAGACATATAAGGAACGCATCGGTCACACAAGACATCTTTTTGCAGCACACCATTCAAGCCACTCTACTACCACTACTTCTCTCTCTCCACGACCAACCACAAAACCAAACCACCAGTCCCATCAAAAACCGTCAAAATGACCACCAACCCCAACGAGCCCGGTGCCCCCCTTTACTCCCAGGCCGTCTCCCATGACGCCGGCGAGCCCGTCACTGCCGAGGAGATCGAAAAGGCCCCCAAGACCCTCGCCTCCGTCGAGAAGGAGAAGAGCTCCACCGAGAAGAAGGACACCCAGAGCGAGAGCAAGACCGAGAGCAAGAAGGACACCTCCTCTGAGCAAAAAGAAAAAGCCCCCGGCCTCCTCGCGAGCGCCACCAGCACCGTCACCGGCGCCGTCGGCAGCGTAGCCAGCGGCGTGACCAGCACTGTCGGCAACACCACCTCTTCGGTTGCCAACACGGTCGGCGGCGTCGTCGGCGCTGCCTCGCGCGGCATTGGCGGGACCATCACCAGCGTCACGGGCGGCCTCGGCAAGCCTGTTGGCGAGACCATTGCCAGCGTCGGTACCAGCTTCGAGGGCGCCGTCAGGGGCAAGAGCGACGAGAAGGACGAGAAGGAGACCAAGGACGACAAGAAGAAGGATGACAAGTAAAGGATGGATCGTATACCCCCCACTACATTTCGCATAAGGAGTTTGCTGTTTTCGGGATGCATGCATTTGGAGTTTTCACGAGCCGGATTAGTACAGTACGGGCAGCATGTTCAGTTTGTTGAGGATTCGCAATTGGGTTTCAGGTCTCTCCCATGGAGACTTGTGTACCTATGTTGATGAGATGCAATAACACGATACCCCCATTGAAACCACTTCATTTCTTCCGTGTTCGTTGTTGCTTCTGTGCGTGATATGCTTTTTTCCACAAAAGTTTTTCGTCGTTCTGCCGTTGCAGTTATCACCAGAGTAAGGCCTGTTGAGGAGAGAATATGCGTAGCGTGACTGAGTCGCCGAGACATCAGACCTCGTCGAGGTTCAACATTTTCGTTCAACGGGCGCTGGTCACTCTAGTAAATGTGCAATTCACTTGGCTTCACAACATGGCAATCAACTACGACAAGCTTGAGACGATACTTGCATCATGTTTCTAGACTGCCCTGGTTTCTGGTTCTCCTCTCCCGTTACCACTACAGAACCAAGTACATTTTCCCCGGGCCGGTCGGTGGTATTCATCATCATTTTCTTCTTCTTCTTCTTCTTCTTCTTCTTTTATAAGCTGCGCTTCCTCTGCTCTTCCGTCTCATTTGGATCGGGTGCGGACTCTGCTGGAAGCGATGCGTCGGCTTTCACCTTCTTGGGCGCTGCAATCTCCTCCAACAGTCGCAAGTGATAGTGGCCGCCTTGCGGTCGCTGCCACCTCTCCTTCTTCTCTTCCTTTCGCTTCCCGCGCTCGACCTTCTCCTCGGCGGTCTCGCTGTCGTGCTTCTTGCACTTCTTGCTGTCGCCAGCCTCCTCGCTCTTTTCTGCTCCCTTTGTAAAGCCTCTTGTGTGGGCAAGTCATCTTGGTTGGTTGGTGATGGTACACGTAGTGGCGAACACGCTAAGTGAGGAGTTGATCGTTGATGAACTAGGGCAGCCATTAGTTGATGTCTCAAATAGGAATAAAAGCCAATATGTATGGGTAAGTACTAACCGATCAACCCCTCTGCTTGATGTTGAAGCCATTGGGCCCAATAAACCGGCGGAAGATGACTTCGCTCAGAAGAAAGGTCCGGATTCGGATCCTTGACCTTCGCGGAGAGCTTCTTGACCGTGGAAAACATGTTGCTATGTCACGAAGGCACACGCCTCCACTGTAGTGGAAAAGGGTGTACAGGGAGTGCTCGGCGTGTGCCTGGATGGAGTGGAGATGGTGGTTATGCTTCTTTTTCTTTACGGTATCAAAGAACCAGATATTTGACCACTGCGTTTCATGAATGGTCAGCAACCAAATATAACGGCAAAACAGTGACAGGAAGGGGGGAGAAACTTTACCTGACGTGGCCAAACAGTCCTCGCCGACACGGACTGGACGTCCTTGTTGGGCCAAACGAACTTGACCTTCCTGGTCTTGAAGGCTAAGCGCTTGGTGGTGCCACGGGTAGTGGACTTCTTCTTCTTCTGCTTCTTCTTGTCCTCGGTGGACAGCTTCTTGGTGTTGTTGGTCCCAGGCACATTACTAAGTAGTAAAAGGCAAGTCAGTCAAATGCATTCTATTATATTGACGTGATCGTGGAGTGAGAGAAGCTTGAGTGTCCACTGGGGTTTGTGGCTCGGCTTTCCAGACCCATACGGCCCAAACTCAGGGGCATAGAAGACGGTGGTTGCAAGCACGCAAACAGGTGTGTGAAGTAGGCAGAGGCACGCGTCAGGAAAGTTGATAGAGCTCATACCTCTTACAAACAAGTCCGTCAGCGATAATCGCTGATGCGCGAAAGGGAGAAGTGGCTGCCGTTGCTCAACGACCGCGCCGCTTGGGCAGCGGGAGCGAAGGAGATGTCTAGATGAGTCGGGAAATATGTCAGAACTCCTAATCAACTGCCTGGTGCGTGCCTCCAAGGTACAAATACGTTGGTGTTGAGTGAACAAGCTTACCTCACAATACTTTGACAGAAAGGATGCGCCCTTGAGGAGGGACTCAACCCCTTGCGGCACGACGTGCCTTGTTAAGGAGGACATGGAGGAGGAGAGGAGAGAAGAACAACGCGGCCATGAAAGCACCACGGAAAATCCTCTTCCAAATTGTCACGGCGAGGTGAGGAGGAGGCGGCTGGTTATTGGCCTTGAACGGCATGACCCTCCATTCGGGTTGCTCCAACTCTTGGAATATCTCCGGCTGAGCAGCGAACAATGCTTCTTCAAAGTTCCGCCGCTCAGCCGCGCAGAGCGCTTCTTCGATTCGCAGTTGACGCTCTTCCTGAGCCGCGAAGAACGCCTCTATCTCAGCCGAGGTCGGGGGAGTGGGCGGCCTCAGGTTGAAGCGTCGCAAATTCTCGTTCTCGCTGGCTTGAATGTGCGTGGAGGGCATGGGCCTCATCCTCACGGTGCGATTCCGCGGAGGGGGCGCATGAGAACTCTCATTGCTCGGAGTGTAGACCCCGGCGCGAGCTCTGATGTGAGGAAAATTGAGCTCTGAGGCGTTGTAGACGGTCTCGTCAAGGTAGAGGTAGTTAATCCATGGATGCTGGGTCATCTTGACAAGGGGATGAGGAGTGCAATCTTGGGTTTGGGGATGACGTTGAAGGTTGAAGTTGTAAGAGGCAGTTGAATGTGAGAAAGGATTCTTGATAGCTCAGATCCGAGAGGTTAAAAAGTTGAAGAACTTAGTGGGAAGGTCGAGTAGATTGCATGTGTGCGGGGAACTAGGGCAAGATTTTTAAAAGTCCCAAAGTACAACGTGAAACGGGCCAGCCTTGGTCGCAGGCAGACGAGGAAGGCACCTACGGCCTTTGAGGCGTCCGACGATACCGGATAACAAACGCGCCATAAGAAGAGACATAGACACCCCTCAGTACCTATAGGCAACGGTACCAAGCAAGTAGGTGCCGTAACCGCCCCGGCTAGGACATGGCCTCAGTTCCTCTACCTACCTCTAGGTAACCGTTCCCTCGTCTTTCGTTCGTTGCCTTCCAGCTCAGTTGACTCTGTTGACTCCGTCCCCCTTGAGTTTCGTTCGGGAATTCGTTCTTCAGTCTGTCCGACATCCTCAACTGGCGCCCCGACCTGGGCTTTCTCTACCTCCATTTGCCTCCGCCGTTCCTCTGCAAACCGAACCATCTGCGCTCGGTTTCGTACTATGAGCCTCTGTTTCCGCGCCCTGTTCTTCAACACCCCCGAGTACACACACCCAACCGAAGCCATGATTATAAACAAGGCATGAAGAAAGCTGCGTTGAGAAGTCCTGAGGTCAGCAATGGTGCAGATGTCAAAAAAGGAAGGTCTTTTGATTTCCTGCGACAAAACAAAGTTGGAAAGGAGCTATCATCGGTGCGGGTGTCCCCCATACGCGTGTGTAAGACACTTCAGGATTGGACACAATAGATCGCGACGGCCACTCACCAAAAGACAATCATAAAGATCATTGCTTTACTCTGATCCCTCTCCCATCGATCTCGCGTGGAGTTCGTTCTGAGCCGGTCTTTAACTGGATTGTTGTCGATAAGCCCTAGAACAAGGAAGCAAAAGGTGCTACCAGCGCAAATCAGGATGTCGAAGCACACGGCAATGGCATTGATCGGTCGTCGCCGGTCCAAGCACGAGAAAGAGACGATCTCATAGGCGTTTACAAGAACAGCGACGCCCAACTAGTCCTACAAAGTCAGCAAGCATCCTATTGACATCTATGCGTAATCGAGCCGGGGGACGTACCGGAAAGAAGCACGGGAAGATCAAGTCCACCCTCGCATTGGGATTCCCTTTCCATCTATGGTACCACCAGTCCAGTACGGCGAGAATCCCCGCCTCGTAAATCAGGGCCAAAAACCGGGACAGGATTTGCGACAGCTTGAAGACAAGCCCTGGACCAGCATCATACCTCGAAAGGCTTCGAGGACCCCGTTCAACATCCATTCATGCCGTACCGTCCAAGTACACGCTCCGTCGCTGTTGCCGCTACCTTCCGGTCCTGCCTCCACCCCTAAGTCTAGAGGAAGCAAGCTCGAATTGTAAAGCGTCGGGGAAGCTCTTTGGAACTCGGTGTTGGAAAGTCGATATTCCGGTATTGCCCAATCAGCCTTCAAAAGGTCAGCTCCAAGCAACCAACCACGTCGAAATCCCTCTTCCGTTTTCCCAAGTTTGGTTCTTTTTACAACCGTTGCTCTCCAGGCATGAGCTGACCTCCAGCAGTGTTTCAGGTATCAAGTTGTTGTTGTTGTTGTTGTCGTCGTCGTCGACCGAGGAGCAACAGCGAGAAGACAGGAGAAAAGGCACAAGAGACGGTGGAACGTCAAAGGGGAGGAAGCCATCATCATAAATACATCCATCCAGCCATCAACAATGCTCAATCGAGTTTGAGCTCCCGACGTCAGCCAGCATGGGTACGATTCTCAGCACTAGCGGAACCAGGGCCCAGTGGCCCAGCAAACCGACGACTCGGAACAGCGCCACGAGCAGGAAAACCCCAGCCCAGCCACCGAAGATTTCCTGCGAGACCCAAACCAGGTCGTGAACCCTGCATGTGCAGAGAGGCTGCAGCAAGCAGCACGCCTGTACATAACGGGCTGTGGCCTGACTGAATCGGGAATAGGGGCAGGCCACATTTGGGGTTGGGGAAGAGCTTGGCGAAATGTTACCCACACCACGATCCTTCAAGGTTGGTACTGCAAGACAATTCCCGACCTCGGATGTACATAAATACGACTGCACATCTTTTTCCGCTGTCTTGGAGACGACGACACTCCATGGTTTTAGCAGGCGATATCTTCCAGGTTACCTTGGTCAGAATAGTTCGGTGCTCTCTTCCATCCGATTTGGTGCTTGGAGCTAAGCAACATCTTCCACGTATATAAAGTTCCGACCGCCTAGAGTCTAAATACAGCCAAGGTCGGATTCCGTTGTACCTTTGAACTACAACCATTCAAGATCTTTCCTCTCCCAAACCCGTGGTTGGACACATCCCGAACCAACGACAACCTATAACTGGACCCGACATCACCAGAGACCCCTGCCAATAATAACGGCTGCCTACAGCACTGTGTATACACTACTGACACTGCTTACGAGCGATACTTTCCCCCTTGCAGTTCACATATAACTGCATGTGTTGTGGAAGCTGTGCTGGGTCAGGTGGCCGTGCCACTGCAGTGCTTGTCCTGCAAATGGCATGTGGTGTTTGTACCTGTCAACGTTGGAAGAAGCAAAGGCGAGCTTTGTATGAGGCTTAAACTAATGGCTTGTTATTGTTGTCTAAAACGGGTAGCATGTTGTTGTTTTGCTTCTTTGAGCAACGGTTTTCAGGGGTAGCAGCGGGGACGGGAAGCTAGCCCGCGGTGTCATTGAAGATCATCCAAATTTTGAAAGACGGTTTGTGGCCGAACAAATAAATAATGAAAAATGCTGTACAGGGGATTTAGCTAGTCTAGTCTGTCAGGAGGGGCATAGGCATCGGATCGAACAACACGAAGATTCCAAGAGGGTACGAGGCATGCATTTTTCTCATCCAAGGAAGCGATAGAAGATTTTTTGATGCAAATACGGAAGAGAAGTAACCAATAAATAATCAGGCGGTAAACAGAGTCGACAATGGAAAGTAGTTCAAGGCACTGGGATATGCAATTTATGTGAACAAGACCCTAATCCTGCCGTCAAAGGAAGACACCGGGTATGATAACTTCTATAGAGGTCATGTTGACTTCAAACATCTGGAAGTACAACTTCACAGAAAAGTATAACAACGGGACAATCCTGGGCATCGTGATATGTACATCTGGATGTACACCCAGGTCCCGGTTCAACTCCGGGCTTGGCCAGGTTGCGATCCATCGTTCTTCTCTTTTTGTTCTCTCTTTTTCCCCTGCCTCTCTTTTACTGTTCAACAAGACTTCTGAGACTTAATACAACTTTAACATCTTTGCCAATACTGTTTTTATCCGTCAACCATGCCCGCTTATAAGTATTCTCCTTTCCAATACCTACCTTCCATAGCCGATCGTCGAATTACGAGTGTCACTACCAGACTTGGCCATATTCACCTGAGCAGGCAACAAGGAAGCTGGCATCGGCATATCACCCGGCCGGCAGCGGCATCATGCCCCTCCCGCCCTCCGTTTCTTGCCCCTCTCCGTTTCTTCTCTCTCCGAGCTCCTTCCCAAAGGCTGCCTGGTGCCCTCGGTCCCGAGACGCCGGGCCAGCCCTAAGGAAGGAGGACACCCTGAGGTGCCCCTCCACCCCTCTCTTCTTCGTTGAACCCTCCACCGGTCTCGTCAATCTTGTTTCCGTCCCCAACAATCTTTTCGGTCGTGCTTGCGTCATCTAATCCCCCAGAATTCGCGAGGGGCAGTGCCCCTTATCATTTTAAGGGTGGGGTGTTGCAGTTCTGGTCTGTCTAGACTTGGCTCGTTAAATCAAACTTGACTAACATGGATCCAGACGGCAGGCGCTAGGCGCACCCGGTCAACAGTAACCTTGCGTTGCTATAAGTAAGGTAAGGTCGACCTGCAAGTATATACTACTCCACTTTCAGTATCCTCGGGCTTCCATTCCCACCTAGGTAGGTAGGAGGGGGTAAAGGACCTTGATGGCCAGGTCGATATCCGTTTGTCCTTCCATTCCAGTTGCAAGGAGTCAAAGTTCCTGCCAGTTCAGGCGCAATGGCCAAACCGCAAATGACCCCCGCCCTGCCTGGCCCGTTCCTGCCTTCTTATCTTTGCTGTACTTCCCGCAAGAGCGGCCCTCAACTTGAGATGAAAGGAGGGGCTTCCACCTCCTTCCATTCCACACTCCCCTGCTCCCCTACAAACTGCCGATCTAGACCCAAAGACTCACCTCGTAGATCGTACCTACCTTAGGTAGGGATCAGGATCACGCGAGCTCTAGAGCTCTGGGAGGGGCACGCAGAGATATGAGCTAGTGTGATTCGGCGGTCAAGGATTTGAACGGGACTTTGTGAGTGAATGGGCAAGGCCGACTCGGAGGCAGGCGCATTTCCAGGTTAGGCAAACATAGAACGGGGCCAAAAACTAAGTGAGGCTGGAGTGAGATGGCCCGAGCAACCTAGTAAAAGTGATATTATCAAGCAATTATGTTCATAGCAGAACCGAAAGATGATGTCAAAGCAAGTTCATGGCAATCAACGGTTCTTAGCGTACCTATATTCCCGTCCTTGGGTACTTGGAGCATGGAAGACTTTTTAGAGCAACTCCTCGAAATGTCGAAATCGAATCATGTGAAATGAGATTGCCGAGCAGTTTGTGAGCTCCAAACTGGCCGCACCCTAGTGTTCCGTGTCAGTAAGGTTATCTTTTGAAGTCTCAAAACACCTAAGAGAAGCATCATGATTGTACGGTACGCCGCATATATCAGTTGAATGGGCGGCTCAACCATGATCACATTAGACATGATTAAGTAAAATCTGACGGAACGCCAAATCATCTCATTTTGGCGGGAGAAACTATAACGAATGGCTGATGGTGGGTTTCCGGGCTATGGAAGATCGTGACATAGGCAGTAAGGGTCGGTCCTGTGAATGGTCAGCCACAGCCGTATATGGAAAGGGTTTGGGCTTTGGAAGCATGGGTTGTGAGTGTCAAACATCAAGCATGAGGCGAGCGACGCACGATATTTCAAGCATACCATCAGAAGCATGAAAGCCAATCAAGATCAAAGGCACAGCAAAGCTCGGAAGAGATCATAGCAGAACACACGGACTAGCAAAGGACAAGACATCAAGCAGCACAAAGCATAACGAAACGAGGACAGTGAATAAGTGAAGTGATTTAGCGATGCTAACCCGTAAATGATCCGCCGCACGCACAGAAAACTGTGAAAGCCAACCTAAGCTAACTCGTGAGGAATCTGTCAAGATATCTTTGTATCTGGGTTGCGGAAAATCTTCCCATCGCTCGATCGTCCAGCTGAAATGAACGAAAGCAACAATGCTCGCCGTAAAACCAATCTAAAGACGCACTAACAAGCAAGAATTCTGAGACTAGACCACATCCTCTTTCCGTCGTAAAACCCATGATCATTTTGAAAAACTCCGCGCAGCAAGCCATTTCGTAGAGTAGACCAGAAAGACCCGTACGACGCCCCAAGCAAACCCCAAACGACAAACAACTCGAGCAAAAAATGGCCACCTTGTCGTGGTTATCGGACCGAGAAGAATGATGCGAAAGGCTCAAGCCAACCGGTTACCTGGGGACGTTTTGATTGCCGGTACGCCACACCCCAACGCCGAGCGATGATCAACCATAAGCATAGGCAGAGCGTCATTACTATAAGGTTATGTTGTTAGCAGAGACCGAATATGTTGTTGAAAAAAGAACAGGTTGTTGAAAAGACTGAATTGAAGAAATTGGTTGTAGGTCGTTTGGGGTAGGTTGACTTCGGGAGGTTGTGGTGCTCCCTAGCCTCAATTCATTCCGCCGCGGCGGAAGGAGCGGCCATCTTGGCCACGTGGACCACTGGGTCCATCTTGATAGCGCTTGCTAATACGACCGTTGGAGATACGGCCGGTGTTGCGGCTAGCAACTCTGCTAGCACGCTGTTGGGGGCGTCCAGTACTGGCCACCTCCAGAGTCGCCGGGGAGGGTCTAGGGGGGCCCGCGCGGTGGACGAGGGTTCTCTGGAAGGGAAACGGCTCCGAAGGAGGGGGCGGGGCAAAGTGAGGTCCGTAAGCTGGCATAGGCTCGGGAGCCGTCAACGCAGCCGGGGCCGGAGCCATGAACACGGCCGGGGAAGGAGCCGTAGTGACAGCCGGGGAGGGAGCTGTAAGAAGAGCCTGGGAAGGTGCCGGGGTAGATGGGTGAGATGGATCGCGTACCAAAGCCGGGGGCGGTCCACCGTTGCCGCCGAAGTGAGGAGCGCCGTAAGGACCAGCAGGGCCGGGCGGGGGAGGAGGGCCCATGTAGTGGGGCGGGGGAGGGGCGGGGCGATAGGGGGTACCGACGCCGGAGTTGTTCTGAGAGCGGCCCCAGGAAAGACGGACGCGCGAGTTTCCG
Source organism: Copromyces sp. CBS 386.78 (assembly GCA_030685235.1). Lineage (NCBI taxonomy): Eukaryota > Fungi > Ascomycota > Sordariomycetes > Sordariales > Sordariaceae > Copromyces > Copromyces sp. CBS 386.78. Next base: position 103,662 of record MU839110.1, read on the forward strand.
ATGGGGTAGCCCTGCATTTGGTTGATGGCCATTTCCGCAGCGTGACGGTGGACAAACTGAACGAAACCGCATCCCTTGCCGGGAGGGATCTTGACGTAGGTGATTTCGCCGAATCCTTGGAAGAAAGAGCGGAGCTCGTCCTCGGTGACGTAGCCGGAGAGGCCGCCGACGAAAACAGTCGTGTTATTGGGGTCGGTGAACTGGTTCATGGGCTGCATCGGGTTGAAACCGGAATAGTACGGCTGGGGGGGAACTCCCCACTGCATGTTGGCCGCGTGGGCGGGAACGGGTGCCATCATAGCGTTGGCGGCATGAGGAGCATGAGCGCCGTACTGGTGAGTTCTGCTAAGAAGTGTTAGGACCATATTCAGAGCCTATACCGGCAAGTAACAAACCTAGTCTTCGGAGTCGCGGTGCTAATTCTCATCGGACGATTGCCACAATAAACGCCTTGCATCTCGACGAGCGCCCTCTGCTGATCTCCTTCGTCTGAAAAGCGAACAAATCCGTAGCCGCGGGATTGGCCGGTCATGGCATCGGTCATGATCTTAGCTGACTTGCAGGACGGGAAGCGAGACTGGAAAAGAGAAACGAGGACAAACTCGTTGACCTCGGGACCCAGATCGCCGACGAAGATGCTATACTCGGGGCCACGGTCATCGCTACATTGCCAATTAGTGACATGTTCAAGGATGGGACGGAAATATGTACGCACCGACGGTCAATCAAGCCACCACCGGAAGCCCAGTTAAGCTTGAAGGCGCGGTTGCTGTTGGGAACGGGGGTGCCGTTGAGGTTAAGGGCCTTCTGAGCCGCCTCGGCGCTGGCAAACTCAATGAAGCAGTAACCGGCGTTACTGTAGGCCAAGTAATGTCAGTATACAGCAGCGATATGACGCAAGATCATGATCAGGTAAAGAAAGCAGAGGTACTCACCCAGAGTTGCGATCGCGAATGACCTTAACCTGGACGTTCTCGCCGAGGACAGTGGTGAAAACGTTCTTGATGAAGTTCTCGTCCATCCAACCTTCCATCTCGCCCATCCTGGAATCAAAGTCAGATCACATTCAAAAAGGCCGCAGTGAATACAAGGTGAAAGGTGAGCCGAACGGCTTGTTACTCACCACAGGGTCTTGCTGGCCTCGTTGGTGCCGGGCTGAACAAGGGCGGTGGGGGCCTGGAAGTTGGCCTCGGAGTTGCCGTTCATCGGAGGAGCGGCGTTGTTGGTGCCGGGGGCTCCGGGAGCAGTGAAATCGGACATGGTCCTTTGCGCTGTCAGTCTAGTTCAGGAAAACGACATGAGAGAATGAAATCTCGGCGACATGTGACGTTTTTAGTGAGGCTGATGTGACAGAAGATCAAAGAAAAGGAATGACGAGGTACAAGACGAAGCGGGGAAGATGAAATACGCGTGTGACTGCTGGCAGAAGGGTCCAACGTATGAAAGATAAGAGAGAGGATTGTTGCCACGGGAACAATAAAGGAAAGCTGGGGGAAAGTGGGTATGGGCAAGGTAGGAAGGTAGATATAAGCGCAAAGCTTGGAGTGAGGTGGTAAGAAGCGCAGACGGCTGGATAATGGCTGGATTCGTCTTGTCCGAACTTCTGGGTTGTTGTTCTGAAGATGAACAAACGTACCCGGAAAGAACGCGAGGCGAGGAAGATCCAAGGACAAACACCGCGAGGGTATTCTTCTTGAGTGTGGAACAGGTGGTAAAAGGGTGCAAAGTGAGGCCTTACCACGTCGACAGCAAGTTGATTGCGCAAGGCAAGGGTTGCTGAGGTGGAAGAGTGGAAGGTAAGGCAGAGGTCAGGGCAGGTGTAGAGGGTAGGGTACGTAGAACTCAAAGGCAGGAACTGCGAATGAAGCCCCAGGACAAGGATGGAGGTTTGCCAGGGTGGAGAAATTTTCGAGTAATGCTCTGCGGCCCCGATATTTTGCCAAAGATGTGGGCACTGCTCACGAGTCCAGACAAAACCCCTCTTGCCAGACTGCGCAAGCGCGCCCGCAGCACGCGCATGCAGTTGGTAAGATGGCAGGGAAGCAGGGAGAGGTAAACAACAAGATCAAAACTTACAATAACCTGCGTATGTCGGCCACCGTGTTGCTGCGAGGTTTAGGTGTAAGCGGAATGTGCCGCAAGTGCGTGACGCGTCTCTGAATGCGCCTCGTCTTGTTAGCTTTGACGAGCGTTTCGATGAGCGTGGGGACGGGTGTTGCGACGAGTGTTGTGAGAGGGAGAAGATCTGGGCCAGAGGGACTCGAGAAGAAGACGATTTATCCAACACCCAGGATGAACTGCCCGATCTTCCCAAGGCAGAGACACACAATAGGGCCGTCTGTGACGCAATAGGCTTCTGCCAATCTGCAAAGGCCCAGAAAGCGAAACACCTCACCTATGTGGTCAAGTGCCCACCACGTGGGATGAAAAGGCAGTGCAAACAGAGGAGGGAACGGAGGCAGACACTCACCGGTGTCGGAGGAAAGTGGGCTCAACAAGCAATATGCTGAGCTGCAATGAGATCGAGCGCTACTTAGAGGACCGTTACGCGTAACAAGAACGCACGATGACGAACGAGTTGGCCGTAATGAGACGACAAACTGGGAAGACAAGAAGGCGGTAGTTACCTGTATCCGTCAAGATATCCGGACGTAAGAGAAAGAACAGCGGAGACCTGCGAAAGCCGGAGCATTAGTAAACATACGAGAGAGTATGAATAGGCCGGTCTGTGCAAGATGAAGGCGGCATCCGTTGGCAAGTCTGTCATCCCAATTTCAATGTTTGCTTGGATTATGCAAAGGTAAGCAAGTCCTTTGCCCACGCTCTCAGCACTTCCGTCGGTCTGGCCAGGCCGGCCACTGACGGATCAACCCTTGAGCCAGCTTAGAGCTACTGCCGAGCCAAGCTCGTCGTGGGCCACGGAAGACGAAAGATCCTTGTCATGAAGGGTGTGGCATCGCCGTGTCGAGATTTACCACTTGCCCCTCTGCTTGCCGTGGAGCCTTGTCGATGTAGATAGCTTCGAGTTCCATTCTTCATCCATTTTTTTGAAAGACCGTCCGTGTACCGTGTCACTCGCCGAATGGCAGGCGTCCCGTTGCGGCCAGGCCCAAGCCTGGGAAGCGGAGGCAGCGAGGAGGTCGTTTGGAGACTCGGGAGGTGGAAAGTCTCGCCGACCAGAGTGTAGATGTTGGTAGCCATGAGGCCATCAAGACAATCGCTGTAGCAAAGGATCTGAGGAAGGCCGTAGACACCACGAATTCTTCCACCGGACTATCCAGGGGCCCGTTCGCCATGAGAACACACTGAAAAATATCTTGGCCTGGGAGGTCCTCGACGTCGCCCACCGATCTCCATGTATCATGTTCTTGTTTTCCTCCCTCTTCGATTATCAAGAGCCTCCTGTTTCATTCACCGTGTTCCTTCTCTCGGCTTGGGACGTGGTATAATATCGAAGCAGCGTTGCAGCGTGCTGTGTGGGTAGCGTGATTAGGTCTGGAGGATCGGGGCTCGGAATGACATCGGATGACAGAGAGGGATGTGCAGTTCGGGAACCGTCGGATCTCTCGAGGAGTGCTCGTGTCTTTCGAGTCGCGTGTAATCGAAGTCGTTTGTTGGATGGGCCAATCCGGTAGATGCCCTATAGCTCTTTGCCAAAGAGCTTGGAAACAGTCACATAATAGCCGGACTTCGCCGGACACCACGCCGACGAACAGGATATTGCTTGCCACGGCACACGGAGCTTGCGAGCACGGGAAGAAAGGGAAACGAGGCCGGGTTGGAAGCAGGACATTGCCAAGTGGTTGAACTTACTCTTTAAGAGCACTGGAAGCTGAGCAGTGTCTTTGCGTGTTTTTCCAACTGGATGGAGGGACAGGACCAATTGCTAAGGGAGCCGCCAGTTCAGCATGGCGTCGACGGGCACCAGCAGGAGGAGGATAGAATACGGACCTTGTCACGACGCTAACGACGACTTTGCAGGTTGCTGGCGGTACAGGAAAACAACCGCAAGACACGAGAGAGATAATCGAGGAAAGCCGAAAGCCAAGAGGAAGTTTGGTGCGAGTAAGGCAGGAATTGGAAAGAAAAAAAAACCCTCGGGAGATGTGCACCAGACACGGCAAAGCAAACGCAGACGACTCCAATGAAAAGAGAAGTGAAGAGTGGAAAGCAGATTGAGGAAGAGAGGTGGAGGGAGTCCTTGCTACATAAGTGGTGGTGGAAGTAGAAAAGGCGAGGAAAGAAAGAGCACGAGGAATATAAATGTGGTGGAGATTTGAAGTTTTCGGGCAGAGCTAAGCTCAAAAAAACGTAAAAACTGGGAAAGACCGCGCCGCTCCTCGCTCTTTGGCGTGTATATTACGGTGCGCCGATGTATCGCCCGACGCGGGGACCGACCAGCCCCAGAAGCAGATTTTCACCTGTACCACAGTTTTGCCCGCTGCTGTACGGTTTGTTACGACACTGCAGCGAAGGTCTTCTTTATGCCGCTAAACGAGGATCCTGGCACAAGCCGCGATGGTGGGCATGGTGGGGAAGGGAGGGGGAAGACCGACGCCATGACCGCGTTCTAGCGCATTGATGATACTATCATGTGCGGATGTACCCGAGACCAAGGTGTACCTTTTCGCACGGCCGGTTAGGCCATGCTTGTTAGGTACCAAGCTTCGCTGAAGTGACTTGCATGAACTTGCACCTTGTTAGTGCAGATCACGAATTGCGTAGGGAAAGAGCTAACGTGGACCGGGATCAAGGAAAAAAAAACAATTCTCAGAGCAGGTGAGTGCGATGCAATGCGCTCTTCCCAGGACCTCAACATCCGGTGCAGCTTCCTAGAATTCCCACTTCAACCCTGGCAAGAACTCGATATTTTGACGCCCGCCCCCAATCGAAGCCCGGAAGTGGGAGAAGCATAATCCATGGGTCCCGGCGGCTGTAAGAGCCGGTGCAGTCCCTCTCCCATCCGACACTCAATCACGCATAAGCAGTCACCTCAAGGACACCCTGTCTGGTCTCAATTCCACGGACACAAATGCTGGCAGACGTCTTTTTCTTGAACGATGGGAATGGCCTGCAGCAGCATGTCTGTACCTTGGGCGTAAACATGGCCAGATATGACGGAATCACTTTCAACGTGTCCGCACTAGCATACGCATATTGGATATTTTTTGGGCCGGTTTATATGCACATTACTCGACACTTACACGCGGCTGCCAACTATAAAGGCAGACGGAAGGCAGTTGAATCACACATGAGAGTTGCTTGGTTCAGGCTTCCAGCCTTCTGGTTACCGGTATCTTGGGCTTCCAAAGTCTCGAGCATCTCCCGGTACCCCGCCTCTCGTCAGTGCGGTCCATGTCTATGTGTAGGTGAGGGAAAGCCGGGAGTCAAGGCTAGCCATTTCCGTGGCAAATTGCAACTTTGGTTCGGGGATCGGATGCAGATGAGATGATTCGTGGTTACTGGCGGCCTGAGATGGGGGAAAGTGGTCGTCAGACTGGTCTGCGGTAGGTAAGCCCGCGGGCCCATCACTCAAGTTCCCTTGGTGCCAGTGGTGATGGGTAAAGTAGACGCTTAGATATCTCATAAAGCACTCACAACTCAGCATTAGGACCAGCGGTGGTTGATGATAAACTCGTTTGAAAATATTCCAGAAGGCTGTTCCCAGCAGGACGGTAGCAGTGTGGTTACCAGGAGGGGGAGAAATGATACCACGAATCTGGTGGATATGCCGGTAGGGGATCTGAATGGACCCCCCAACCAGTGCGAGTCGCAAGAAAAAACCTCGGTTGCTCTTGAAATCAGGTGGACGAATCAAGATATGGGAATTTCACGTTGACGGGGCAAGAGGGGTGTGGAAAAAGATGCTTCTCCAACAGGTTCCAGAACCTGAATGGATGTCGTGCATCTCCAGCAAACACGCGGCGCCGCCTGTCACCAGCGATCCGTTTGTATGTATGTACGATACACCGATCTAGCCGGGTACTTTTTGCCGACTGGTGGGTTTTGTCCCCCATGTGCTGAACGATCAATTGACAATCCCCATTCTTTACCCCCGAGATGCCTCGACTGGAGAACTTGAAACAAGGCTAAACAGTGCTAAACCGTTGAGTTCCAGATATGTCGGATGGGAATCTTCTCATACGACATGCCCATTCAAGATGGAAATGGACATTTTCTCAACTATTAGAATGAAAAACTGGATGTCCGTGAGAGTTGTCATGAATTGTTTCAGACCACACTGTTCCGTGTGCGATACAACCTTCCCCGGATCTACAGTTACCTCAATCGGCACTTACAGCCAATAACGACAGAGCTTAACCCCCACGTCCGAGAAGCATACCTTACAGAAGCGTGTTTGGTGACCATGCTATGAGCATGCCTACTCGTCTTGAAATTCTCGAGACCGTTCTCTTTGCTGCCTTGAAAGTTAAAACTGTATGCTGCAAAGACTGCAGCGGCCGGTATCTCTTACAGGGCTTGTACGATTTCAACGCGTGCATCAAGGCCCGTGATGTCCGTAATGGCGTAGATGAAAACCGGAAGGTGAAGTGCCTACCGGTAGTACTGTCTGGAGGCATGAGTTTTCAAGAGAGTTGGCCAGTTGAGTCCTTTGTTGGTTGTCACTCTGAAGTTCCAGGGAGATTGTTAGCTTAATACATGAGGATAAAGCACGAAAGCTGCCGTAGCATATTGGGGCGACATGAGAAACTGGCTTCTCCGTGACACTCGGGCTCTCTAGCATTGCACATCAGGGACGCCCGACGCCACTTCCTAGGTATTTTTCAGCATCAGGTTGATGGGGTTGAAGTGGTGCAGCAAGATATTTTGTCAAGGACTAAGAACAGCTTGTCATGTGAGACGTGTCCAAACTAAGGATAGCATGGATGCTCACAAAAAGGGACAGACAGGCATAGCACCGCTGGGCTCTCTTTACTTGTCAACACGGGACAAGGTACATAGGAGGACGTGGGTTCGGGGAGATGGCCCCTCAAGCTCCAATCAACGAACCTTCAAGGCAAAGAATCTGCAAGTCCACGATCGGAAGAAAGCCGAATGGTTTTGAGCGGGTTGGACAAGAGCTCAGGCTACAAGCCAGCAAGAGCATGTCGTCACGAAGACTGGGAGCTTTGAGGTCATGCTTTGTGACTGAAGCCGGCGAGGTGCGAGCGAATTATTGTTTGATGACCAAAGATGTCGAGATGGCCTCTACTATATCAGGGAAGGTAATTTGTTGTTATCATCAGTCCAAAAATCGGCGTTGGAGTGCTGGACGGAAACTTTCAAAGTTCTTTCCTCCGTTGACTTCGGGCCCTTCCAAGTTCCATCTGAAGCTTGCCCGAGCAGTTGTCCAATCGGCAGGTCCGGGTTGGGCAGCTGCTGTCGGCCCGCGCCCCACCATCGAGCCCACCGAGCCCGATTAGTCATCTGCGGGGCTGTGGTACGTATCTCAAGGTACCTGCCCCCTGGTTGTCAGTTGTCATCCACCACGATGATGAAGTGAGCCAACCGACAACGGAACCATCAAAGAGACCACCATACCACACAAAGATCGCCAGGCACAACTGGCTGACGAGGAATTAGAACGTGGCGATACATGCCTAATACCTAGTGTAATTCACCTCACTATTTAATTTGACCGCCATTCTCCAGATTCCTTTTCGCACACGCGCGTTGCCCTCTTCACGGTTTACTTGCGATTACGACTGGCGCATCTTTGGGAGACCGAAAGCCTTCATCCGCGACTGTCCTCATCAGCAGAACCTCAGCCAGCAACAATACTATTTTAGTTACAGAAAGTCCTTCACTATGGCGACCTCATCAACCGAACAAAGAGAGCTGGACCTTGTAGAAAAGGTGGACTTTCGCATCATCGCCGGGGCCAATGATGAAGAGAAGCTACAGCAGCTCCTCAAAACCTTCCTACCGCCCTTACTCCTGAAAGCCGGCAGTCAGCATGCCTCAGTCCGCAACAAGGTCGGTCACCACAAGTCGCCTTCGTCTTGGGAGACCCAACCCGCGTTAAAGCTCACATTGCCATGTCCATAGGTCGTTCAAGTGTGCCAAAGGCTTACCACCTTTATCCAACAACCCAGCATTGTACTCCCGGTCGCCGCTTTGCTTGACCAGTACAAGGCCACAGACTCACAACTTATCAAGCACTTCGATCTCGTCTTCATACAGCACAGTATCGTCAGACTAAGCGTGGTAGAACGTCGGGATCTCATGCCCAAGATCCTCCCTGGTATCGGCTCGGATGTAAGCCCTTCAAGAGCCGGCTTGTTCAATGTCTTCCTCCGTTGTCTTGGTGACTTCAAGCTGCCTCCCAGGGGCAGCAAGGAGGATGAAAACCTCCGGGAACAAATAGGTCTTCAGGATTCCAAAGATGCCAAGTTTGTCGCCGACTCGTTGGGAAAGCTGCTATTGTTGCGTATGAATGCACAAGGCTCTACGATTTCCCCTGGGCTGGCTCAGTCGGATGTCCTTTTTCTCACTCTGAACAAACCCGAGACTTGGAATCCTGCCGAGTCCGGTCTCAGCTTGCCCGAGAGTCGAATCCAAGTCGTCAACTTTCTCGCAAGCGGTGCTTTCACCGACCAAGAGCGTTTCCTCCCCGCAATCTATGCTGCCTCGAGCTCTGATTTTCGCCTCGCCGGTGTCGGCGATGATATGCTTAAGAGAAGCAAAGTGTCACTGGAAGACAAAGATATCGTGCGCCAGCTGTTTGAGGCCCACTCAAGACTACCCGCACCGTACAGGATACGTATCCTTGGCCTGCTGAGCAAGTCAGAAATCTCTACCACCTTCACAGACGAGATTCTGGCGGCTTTCCACCTAGATGTGGCCGCCAAGAGAGAGGGTCCAGATGCCATGCAAGTGGATGGCCCATCATCGTCTACCTCATCGTCCGGTCTTGAACTCACAAAGGTACATCGGGCCTTGTTCGAGTTCATCAACTGGGTCGCCCGCATAGGCGCCAACAAACCGGAATTTTCAAAGATCAGGTCTTCACTCGTCTCACTGCTCCGAGAGTTCGTCGAGGCCCAGGGCTGGCCTAAGCCTGAACGCCAGTCTCTTGACGAAAACACACTTCGCTCCAGGGCCTACGAGACTATTGGCGTCCTTGCAAAAGGCACGGCCATGTCTGACACGGAGCGTATGGTTTTGGCCCAATGGCTGTTCAAATCTCTGTGCGAAGATCCCACCGCGGACGTCGTTGTCAACATTGACGCCGCTCTCTCCAGTCTTGCTGCGAACTTCAAACCACCTCACAGCCCCGACGTGTCTGAACAGCTCCATACTTTGATACTGGAGTCAATGGTTAAGACCGAAGAAGGCAACATTGTTCGGAGTTCTCGACATGCTGCAACAAAATGGGCCAACCAATGTTTGCCCTTCTCCGATATCTACGCTCGATGGGTCGATATCCTTGCAGTTGCTGGCCGGCGGGATGAGCGAAGCGACGTTGTTGAAGAGGGCCAAAAGGGCCTGGACCCTTGGACGTACTACGCGAACCAGGAAAATTCTAGAACGCTGCCGGCCTGGCACGAGATGGTCGTTCACTTCTTCACCAAGACCATATCATACGGTGGCAAACCCGACGCCGACATGGATGTTGATGAGGGGCCATCCTTTGGCAACTTCCCTGGACAGTGTATTCGGGCTTTTCCTGTTGCTGTTGATTATTGCAAGCGGACTCTCTTCCTCGCTGCACTGAAAGACTTCACCATTGAGCCAGGCTGGGAGCGACAGTTGAGTGCAACCGTACATTCCGATCTCAAGACCCGGCGTGCTATTCGTGATTACTTGACCTCCAGTGAGCATGGTCAAGCTATCTTTTACCTCCTCCGTTCAGCCTTTGACGGCATGCTCTTGGAGGACACCGAGATTGCAGAGGGGTGTGCACGTTCTTTCGTAGAACTTGCTTCTTTCACTCCGAGCAGGATCCTCGCACCATTGGTTCCTCGTGCCGTGGAATTGCTGCCGCTAATTACTTCCAATAAGCGGGAAATCCGACCCCTTGCGTGCTCAGCGTTCGGCATCCTGGCGGCCCATCCGGCTAACAGCCCGGAATCTATCAACAAGTCCAAGACTACGTTGGCTGACATCGCCAAGAACCATAAGACAGCCGTTGGGTCAGAGCTCAACGCGGTCGAAGGAGCGTGGAATGCACTTGCGCATCTCATTTCCAGATCAGTGTACTATTCCACAGACAAAGACAGCAACGTCAGCAGTGACCTTGGCGACGTGTTTCCCACCCCTGATTCGGTGTCCTCCAGCACGCTCTCGACACAGGAGGCTTTGATAGAAGCCTATAGCCAACTCTGGACAGCGGGTATCCGTGTGCTTCCAGAGGCGGATGAGGATGCGATTTCGAAAGCCTTCGTTGACCCCTTGGTACTTCTTGCCAAGAAGGGCAATGAAAAGGCCATCACTGCCCTTGGTCGGCTTGCCATTTCTTTACCTTCTTCGGAAGTATCATCTGATGAAGAGAGCAGCGATCGTATTGCCGTCATTCTCGAGAAGTTATTTGCTCTCTATGAGCTGAGACAGGCAGAGGTACACTTCACTGTTGGCGAAGCCATCACCGCCGCCATTGCCTGCTGGGATTCCGAGGTCGTCCAGCTTACGCTGAACGTTGAAGCCAGCGGAGATTCGTACCGCATATTCAAGCGGTCTAGCAGGGTCAGCACGGTGCTAGAGAAGCTGCTCGCCGACTGCAAAAATACCAAGCCATCCCTGCTCAAGGCCTCCGGTATCTGGCTCTTCTGCATCATCCAGTACTGTGCTCATCTCGAAGAGGTTCAGTCCAGGCTACGCGAATGCCAGGCAGCATTCATGCGCTTGCTCAGTGCTCGCGATGAACTGGTCCAGGAGACTGCATCTAGAGGTCTCTCTCTCGTATACGAAAAGGGAGATTCGGCGCTCAAGGGTGATCTCGTACGCGATCTTGTGTCATCGTTCACGGGATCCGGTCCCCAGCTCAAGGTGGATGAAGAAACCGAGCTCTTCGAGGCCGGCGCGCTTCCGACTGGCGACGGCAAGTCCGTTACCTCGTACAAGGATATTGTCAGCCTTGCGAATGAGGTGGGCGATCAAAGTCTAGTCTACAAGCTCATGTCTATGGCGACAAACGCGGCCACATGGTCCACCCGATCTGCCTTTGGTCGTTTTGGACTGAGCAACATTCTCTCCGAGTCGGAGGTCGACCCCAAGCTGTATCCGAAGCTGTACCGGTACCGCTTTGACCCCAACCCGAACGTGCAAAAGTCCATGAATGATATTTGGAAGGCTCTGGTCAAGGATTCCAACGCCGTTATCGAGACACATTTCGATGCTATCATGAAGGACCTCCTCAAGTGCATCCTTGGCAAGGAATGGAGAGTGCGCGAGGCAAGCTGTGCTGCCATCATTGACCTGGTCGGCGGACGACCCTTCCAAAAGTACGAGCAGTACTACAAGGACATATGGAATGCGGCCCTGAAGGTCCTCGATGATGTTAAGGGTACTGTGAGAAATGCTGCCTTGCACCTTTGCATTGCTCTTTCAACAACACTGGTCCGCCAACTGGAAGAATCTGGGAACACTGCGTCTGCCAGAGCGATGATGAATGAGGCTTTACCTTTCTTACTTTCGGACAAAGGCATCGAGAGTGGAGTGAAGGAAGTCAAGCTCTTTGCTACCGACACTGTCATCAAGATCTGCAAAAAGGGTGGGAAAGCACTCAACCCTTACATCGCCACAATAGTCTCAGATCTCCTCGGAAGCCTTACTACGCTTGAGTCTGATATTGTCAATTACTACTACCAACGAATGGGAGAAGATGACAGAGATAAGATCGACAAACTCCGCAGCTCAGCCGTCGCGCAGAGCCCGATCACTGAGGCGATCGAGAGCAGTCTCCGTACAGTTGACGCAGACGTCATGGAGAATCTCGCGCCGGCCCTCGAAGAGGCCATCAAGACGGCCATCGGAATGCCTACCAAGGTCGGCTGCAGTCGCGTTCTCTCTACCCTGGCAACTCGACATACGGTGGACTTCAAGCCGTACTCGGCCCGGTTCCTACAACTCATGGAGAAGCAGGTTCTAGACCGAAACGACGAGGTCAGCCAAGGTTACGCGCGTTCTGCAGCCTACATTATCCGCGGCTGTCCAGATGAAGCAAAACTGCGCTTCTCTGATAGGCTTTTGAAGCTCTACCTGGAGTCTGAGGACGAGGCTAGACGCCAGAAGGTTGCTGATGCCGTTTTGGCTCTGTCGAAGATCTCTCCTGATCACTTCAACGCTCTTGAGGGCAAGCTTCTGCCCTTTGCGTACCTCGGGAAGCACGATACCGACGACTACGTCAGAAAGGAATTCGAGGAAGTCTGGGACAAGCACGCCGGAAGCAGTCTGAGCGTCGCTAGATACGTGTCCGAGATCGTAGAGCTGGTTCAGAAATCACTGAACACGGCACAATGGTCTCTCAAGCATGCGGGCGCCCTCGCTATCTCCTCTGCCGTCGCAGGCATCACCAAGGCCAGCGATGTCACGGGCCAAGTCAACGTCGAGAACCTTAATACCTTGTGGCCCGTCTACGAAAAGGCATTGGCACTCAAGACGTTCCCAGGCAAAGAGAAGCTCCTCGAGCCGTTCCCTGACTTTGTCAGCAAGAGCAAGGCGATCTGGCAGAAAGATGCCTCCTTCGGGGAGCAACTGAAGAAGATCGCCGTTCGCGAGGCCAAGAGGAACAACAGCGATTACCGCCCCCATGCGTTCCGCTGCTTGTGGAAGTTTGCAGCCGCAAGAGACGACTTGACCATGCTGCCAACCATCACCGAAATTGTCACGCCGTACTTGGACATGACTGAGGATGAAGATGCAATGGATGTTGATGACAAGGCCAACACCAACAATAAGGCGAGGGGATTGGATCCTAAGAGCCAGACGGCGTGGGCGGCCATGGAAGCCATTGCCAAGGGGTATAACCGAGCCAAGATGCAGGAGGATGCCATGGGGCAGTTGAAGGAGATCGCGCTCGCTCTCGAGGAGAACGCGAAGAAGCCTGATTTCAAGAAGCCTTACATCGGCCAGGCTCCGTTCGATGCCATCAGGAGGGTCTTTTGGTACGGATGTGTATTGGAATTGCTACAGACAGCTGTTAAGGCAGGAGAAGAGGGGGGAGCTGGATCTCTGGCAGGTAACCTGGAGGTCCTTCAATTCTATTTCGCGACCTTGGATCTCGACAAAGCGGATACAGGAACTGAGGAGCAGAGGCTGCTGAGGGCTAAGTCTACCATGGCGGCTGTGGTGCTGGCGAAGCTTCCCAAGGACCATGCCACGACTGGTACTGGTAGTGGAATTGCCTTGGCGGAAATCAAGAAGAAGGTTGAGAAGGCGTCGAATGAGGAGCGTTCGACGGAGGTACATGGAAGTTGGAAGACGTGCTTGCTTCTGCTTGATTAGGGACTCGAGTGGGCAGCGCCCGAGGTCCGTTTCAAGGCCCTCTCTTGATTGGCCCTCTTCGCAATTGTTGGCTAGGAAGCTGGAGTATGATACGGGTGGAAAGACGAGGGAATATGGGCTTGAAGCTATGGGTGTACCGCAATAGCATTATATCCTCTTAGTACCCTTCTTCACTGCGCGCGTTTCAGGTATAGGCGTTGGCAGATTCGGCAGTCGTCTTCAGATTTGAGATGATGATAGCATGGGCAATGGAGGCTTGTCATATATACCTGTACTTTCAACTGTACTTACAAAACAAACCCCCCAGGGGCATTTTTCCAAAGTAATCTGACTACGTAGAGGCAATTGACGGGTTCATATCTCAACTTTTTCTCTCTTGCAGTTTCCCAATTCCAGATGCAGGTTGTTAGCTCCGAGTCCCATGATCAACCCTAACCCTTCCCGCAGACGGGAGCGCCAAGGCCACGGCGGCCCAGGGAGAACCTTTCAGTTGCAACCGCTTGACTGCCTGAGCGGACTCTCCAGTGCGACAGCGTCCCTCTTGCGTCACCAGCTTGGGCGCCTTTGGGAGAATGCGTGCCGAACCTTTGATTCCACCTTTGACCACTCGAATTTCAAGACGGAAATTCACCTTGCATGCCGTTTGTCTTCACCGCCGCAGAAAAATATTCCCAACATTAATCAGCTAGCAGAACCCAGTTCGCCACATCATTTTCTCTTCCAACACACGAACTGAAAGCACCCTCGAGCTCCGGCCGCCGATAAACGAGCCCGACCAGGATCCCCACCTCTCCGTGGCCTTGAACGAACCGAACCTCCTCCCTGCGCGTGCGCTGTACAACATTACGGGCAGCGCATCCTCAAAATCACAGCAGATCGCGGGACCCCCGCCTTCTCCCAAACTCTTTTGACTTTCCCTTCGAACGCCATCACCTAAGCGACAGTCTGCACCATGGCTGACTCGGAAACTATCGCGAGCTTCGCGAGTATCACCGGGGCGAACGACACAGCTGCCAGGCGCATGCTGGAGTTGTGCGGCGGTGATATCGAGCAAGCCGTCCAGCTCTGGTTTGCCGACGAAGATCTCCAGCGCACCCTTTCCAACCCCGCGACCGAGGCGGCTCCCGCTGCCGCTTCTCGATCCGCCGGCGCCTCTCGCTCGTCAAGCAGACCCAACCGCCCCAATGTCGGCCGTGAAGACGCTGCCGGGGTTATTCACATCGACTCGGACGACGACGATATCCAAATGACGGAAGATGACGACCTAGGACAATTCGACGATTCGGACGATGACACGACGAGGGCGGCCAACATTGCCCAGAGAGCCCAGGAGGAGGAGGATGCCGCCATGGCAAAGAGACTACAAGAAGAGATGTACGGTGGTGGTGGTGGAGGATCCGGAGCCGGAGGCCCAGGCGGCGAGGACCATGTTCGTGCCCCCATGGCCCGAACGACAGAGACTCTCGTTGCTCCAGGAGGTTTCGGCGGAGACGACGACGACATGATGTTTGAGCAGTTCCGGCAGGAACAGCAGAGGGTGAGGCAAGCTCGGGGTAAGTTGCTCACAAGGTTCAAGTCACTGTTTCCACATGTATTGCTAACGCTCACCCAGCAGGGCGACCCGGTAACCCGTTCGCACAGCCCACTGTTTGGGATCAGCCTCCCGATCCCGTCCCCGGCGCCGCTGCCGGCGGTGTGGTCTCCCCTCCTACAGGAGCTGCCGCAACGCGGGCTGGCCGTCTGGCAGAGCTTTTCCGTCCCCCGTACGAGTTGATGGCACACCTTAGCTGGGACGAGGCGCGTGACGAGGGCAAGGAGGAGAAGAAGTGGATCATGGTTAATCTCCAGGATATGGCTGATTTCAACTGCCAGGCCCTCAACCGCGACATTTGGAAGGATGGGCCGATCAAGGAGCTTGTCAAGCACAACTTCATCTTTCTGCAGTACGACAAGGCCGACCGCTCGGCCGAGCAGTACATATCGTTTTACTTGCCGAACCAGACGCACGAAAACCCCCAGAACTACCCTCATGTTTCGATTATCGATCCCCGCACAGGCGAGCAGGTCAAGGTGTGGAGCGGCATTCCGTTCCCCAAGCCGCTGGAGTTCCATGCCCAGTTGGCCGAGTTCCTGGACAGGTACAGCCTGGAGGCTCACGCTAAGAACCCCGTCCTCAAGACGAAGCAGCCCAAACAGGTGGTGGATGTGGACAGGATGACGGAGGAGGAGATGCTCGAGATGGCACTGCGCAACAGTCTCGAGAACGGAGGCACTGGCAGCTCTTCGGCGCCCAAGGTCCACGACCCCGATGCGCTTACCAGGCCGACAGACTCGACCAAGGGCAAGGAGCGAGCCGACCAAGAGCCTGCCCAAGCGGCATCCGAGCCCGAGCCCGAGGCTCCCGCCGCAGAGGAGTCTGTTTTCGCCCAGATCGCCTCGGACCGACCGCATGTCGAACCCCCTATTGATCCCGCCACTGTGACGAGGGTGCAAATCCGCAACCCCCCGCAACGCATTGTTCGTCGCTTCAGACTCGACGAACCCGTCCGGCGTATCTACGAGTGGCTCAAGGCCGAGCCCCTGGAGGGCAAGGAGGGACTCGAGTTTGAGCTCAAGTCGATGCCTGGAGGCGCTAACCTGCTCGACGTTATTGATCAGACGATCAAGGAGGCTGGCCTGGCCAACGGCACTGTCATGGTGGAGTTCATTGAGGAATAGGATGACCATGAGTCTATCGACGAACTCACAGAGAATATGGCTGGGCTTGGTGGGTGGCTGAATGACTAACTAGAGAAGGGCATTCATCTTCTAGAAAGGGGGATTATTATACCTTTTTGACAATGGACACTAAGAGACAAGGAAGGAGGATATATCGTTTGTTTTTCCGCACGCACAGCGGGGAATTGGCGTCACATGGAAGGGAGGAATTCTGGAAGGTAACATTATGGTGGGAAGAAACGGAGAAAGACGTGTGTCTCGCAGCGGAAGAGGACAGGGAGAGGACAGAGAAAGGACAGAGAGAGAGAGGGCAGAAGGAAATAAGGCGCATCATGGGTTAAAGGTAGTTTCTTGCTCGCTTTGATTCCCCACCTCTTCCACTAAGGATTGTTACAACAACTTTAGGTAGTACGGTAAATGCAAAATGGTAGATGACATAAGCTACTCTTTCTTATCGTCTGAATGATTTTCCGCATTACCGAGATGTCACCCGTTAGTAGTCATTCGGCATTTGGTGTGATGATTAGCCCGGTGGTGGTGAAGAATGGGCGTGACACCCGCATGTGAATGTTTGCACGTTCGTTAAACATGGCCCTCATGCCATGGCCTATTTGTACGTGATGTTGTGTTTCCTGGCGAGCTGGCCGCCCTCTCTACCTTCCTGCCTCCCCGGTTTCTATACTCCAAAATCGAGAATTTGAGGTTGCGTTCCTGATCGTCCAGTCGATTGGCGAATGGGAAGAATGCTCAGTCCGTGTAAGGCGGGGCAGCACGTATAGCGCGCTACAGGTACCTACCTGCTGGTATAACAGCGCTGGACACAGTGCGCGTTGTGGGGAGGGATCCCGCCATTTCTTAGGTAACCTTGCTCCGGGTCCCCTGCCAACCACCGGCCAGGAAGGTAAACATCGGACAACCTCCTCCTTTGCGCTTGCGCCCGCCTTTCCAGCCCCCGGAATCCTTCTTCCTTCCAGCAACGAACCGACTCCCACAAGTCCCCGCCCCGAGACTGCTTCGCGACAAGTCGTTTCGTCCTTTGAATTGTGCGGTCAGCGGGGGCTGACCTGGTCCCGCCAATTGTTCCCGTCGACCTTCCCCTTGTCAACCATTCGCTACTCCCGCCCTTTGGTCGCCCTCTCCCTGGTAGCCTTACCACGTGTCGGTGATTCTGGTCGCGCATCTTGCCCACCACCACCACCACCACCACCACCACCACAATACTTTGCGACCCTCGAAAGCGAACCTCGACGAGGAGATCCGACCCAGTTGGCGCACCCTTGACCAACAACCCATGCAACCCTCGTCCGGCCACACCACCACCAGCACCGTCTGAACAGAGCCACCTCCCCACGCGCGATTCGAGTTAGCCGACGTCATGGCCGACCGCGAATATGACGAGCACGAGGGATCCGTGGACCCCGAACTCCTATACACCAAGGAATTTTGTATAGGTTGGTTCACACCGAGCGTCCCAATACGCTACGCCCACCCATAGCCCTCGGCGCACCATGATTCAAGCGGCGGGTTGCTGACCAGTAGACCATGTGTTTCTTTCTTGTAGGTGGAGGAAGTTTTGGCAAGGTCTATAAAGGGTACCGTTCCCTCTCTTTTCCCATGTTCTGGCAATGTCGTCGCATAGGTACTAACATTTCTTGTTTCATACCCACAGTGTCGACAAAAGGAGTGGCCAGGCAGTAGCCATCAAGGTTATCGATATCGAAAGCGCCGAGGATGAAGTAGAAGACATCATCCAGGAGATCGCCATCCTTTCGGAGCTGCAGTCGCCCTACGTCACCAAATACTATGGTTCATATGCCAAAGGCGCCGAGCTATGGATCGTCATGGAGTTCTGCTCGGGCGGCAGCTGTGCCGATCTGATGAAGCCGGGCCTGATTGGGGAAGACTACATCGCCATCATCGTCCGCGAACTACTGCTTGGGTTGGACTACTTGCACCAAGACAAGAAACTACACCGAGATGTTAAAGGTAGGGATTCCCTGCGGTCTTGCTGAAAAGTTGCTGACTCCTAGTAGCTGCCAACATCCTCCTTGCCGCTAATGGCCAGGTCAAGCTAGCTGATTTCGGTGTTTCCGGTCAGCTGTCGGCGACCATGACGAAGAAGAACACATTTGTCGGCACCCCGTTCTGGATGGCTCCCGAGGTTATCAAGCAAAGCGGCTACGATCACAAGGCTGATATTTGGTCTTTGGGTATCACGGCCCTTGAGCTCGCCAAGGGAGAGCCACCTTATGCCGATATCCACCCCATGAAGGTGCTATTCCTGATTCCCAAGAATCCTCCCCCACGCCTGGAAGGCAACTTCAGCAAGGGTTTCAAAGAGTTCATTGAGCTGTGCTTGCAGCGTGACCCCAAGGAAAGGCCAACAGCAAGAGAACTTCTCAAGCATCCGTTTATTAGACGGGCAAAGAAGACGAGCTACCTGACGGAGCTCATCGAGCGGTACAACCGGTGGGCAGCTACGCACAAGCAGGATGATGAGGAGTACCATGAGCCGGAGGAAAACCACTATGTTGAGCAACGGAAGCATATCAACGAGGACATGTGGGACTTTGGCACAGTGCGGCTGGTTAGTGACCGCGGCGGTGTTGTCCACAGGCCCGGCATGTTGAACGCCATGGACGAGTCGACACTCAATGCGAGGTCCGGGAGAGCGAACGAGAGCGTGGATAACCGGGACGACTGGAGAAGGGAATCCAACCAAGTTACATCCAAACTGGCCGTGGACACCAGTGGACAAGGGACAGCGAGGCAAGCATCACCTGCGAGGAAACCTGTAGCAACGCCAAGCACAGCGATACCGCCCCCGACCAAAGTCTCTGTGCCTAGTAGTTCATCTGTTAAGCAGCAGATACAACAACTAGAGCAACAGTCACAGAAAACGAGGGAAACCCCGACGCCTCGCACGTCGCTAGCCAGACCGGTGTCACACGTACCATTAGGCAGTTCCCCGGATTATGATCGTGTGCTTCAAGAACAGTTACGACGGGATATCGGGGGTATGAACCTCGGACCGGCTATCCAGAACAGCACACAGCAACAATCAGCGCTCTCGCCACCGCAGTATAACCAACAACCTTCGTCTTCGTCGTCAAGAACCTCTGCTGAACCCATGAAACTGCCTGAGATACCCCCCTTCAGAGGACAACAGCCACAGCAACAGCCACTTCAGAAACTTACAAATCAGCAAATAAATCAGCAAGCACCAAGCACGAACAAATCTTTCCAGCAGCAGCAGCAGCAGGCCCCTCTCTACCATCAACCTTCCCGTGAATCGCTTTACCGGCAACAGCAGCAGCAACAACAACAACAACTACCACAGCAGCAACAGCGTCAGCTGAATCATCAACCTTCGCGCGAGCAAGTATACCAGCAGCATCAGAGACAACAGTCACAGCCCTCTATGCTCTATCACCAGCCCTCACACGAGTCATTGTATCAACAACAGCAGGAGCAACAACAGCATCAGCGACGAGATTCACAGTATCAGCAGCAGTCCTCCTCTGGACAGTATCAACCTAACAGGTCCAGCTACCACCAGAGTCAAGGTCTGAGCCCCTTAACATCCAAGGAGATGCCACGCTCGTCACCATCAGGCAGCCGCATAGTCTCCACCTCATCCAACTACGGCGGCGGAGTCAGCACACCCTCCTCATCATCAACATCACTTGCAGCGTTCCCTTCGCCCGATCCACCCAGTCCCAGCGGCGAGTTAGATGCCCTTAACGACGTGATATTCCCTGCACTAGAGGAGGCGCTCAAACGTCGACAGATAATGCTGCAGCAGACGTACCGACCCGAACCGGGATATGCTCCGGCCCCGCCAACGTCCAAGCAGCAGCGTGCGGAAGCAGCCAACGAGAAGATACGCAAGTTGGTGTATAAGCTGGCGCATGTGTGCAAGGAGATTGATCACTATGATAAGGCGGAGCCGGTGGGGATGGGGAAGGACGTCGGTGGGTTTCTGGAGGGACTGTTGGAGGAGATATTGGTGAGGGTTGAGCCGCTTGATGTTATAGGGCCGGAGGATGGTGGGCGTGGTGGCTAGTTGGAGGGCGTGGTAAGCCTATGGGGGAGACTGGGGTTGAACGCTGGGGAAGGATGCATGTTTCTGGAGTGGAAATAGAACTTAATGTACAAACGAAGGTTAACGATACTATGATGTGTTATGATCAGCATGGACATGGACTGGGATAGGGTCATGGGAACAACTAAGGGTTTGTTTTGAAGCCTTACCAACTACTGTTACCTACTGTTGTTACCTTACCAAAGAACATCGCTTATGATAGGTGTTTTGAATAGAGTACAGTACTTGTTTATCTGAGAATGGAAGAGTGATCCTACCAGGATTCTCACATGACAGACATGTTCGCGGTTCTTCTTCTCCTATCTCATAGTACCAAGTCTATATCGGGCTACTACGCTCATCTCGTAAGACACTCGGCACATGTTTGGCATTACCAGGTCGTAAGCTTGTTATACACCTTGTCACTCTTAGCTATATCTGGAAATGGCAAAGGGAACATGTGATTGCTTCCCTTAACACACAGATATGTCTATTCAAGGTTCTTCCTCTCCTTGTACGAAGTCTTGTAAGACACCCAACACATGGATGAGCTTGTCAGGTCTCAGGTTCGTTACCTAACATTGCCACTCTTGTCTTATCTTTCGGGACCGGATCTAGTGTTTCTATTTCCCGATCACATGAACTTCTTGAAGGTCAACTACCTACGTTTTATCCAGTTACCTGCCTAGGTAAGGTATTGAGCGTTCAAGTTGCTCATTTGTTCTAAACCAATGAGTGATGATCACTAATCATGACCGAGTGGCTGGTCGTTGGATCCTGAAATGGTGCTGCAATCTTACTACCTTTACCTGCTAGTCTAGATGGCAATCAAGATTTCCGCAAAAAGAAAGAACATCTCATTCGCCGTCTTGTATCCCCAACGTACCATAGAGGCCACTCAAATATGTACCGTACCACCCACCAGATCAGCCGACGCGGCTATCCGGTTGTTCTCAATTGTGTTTGTTACCTTACTTTTGGGCAGATTAAACTGGTAGCAACAGTCTGCGTTTTTTCGTCCACTCAACAAAAATGCCACCCAGACGGAATATTTTTATTCTTTTGACGTGTAAGTTACACCCGGACTCTCAAAAAAAGGGTCGCATCAGCTGTCACAAACGTACCTAGGTAGGTAGTTAACCTTACACTGGTCACTCGTTGGACGTCACTCACGGATGGTGTAACTTTGAAGATAATGAATGGAAGCGCTACAGGTAGGTACCTACTACCTTGGAAAGAACAGGATGGCGGATCCCGTTCCGGTGACGAACGGACGGACGGACAGTTGTCGAAAAAGAAGGAAGGAAGGCGCGTGTCTTGCACTACTGGGTCGAGAAATACTAAAAATGAAAATGAATCAAAAAATTGGCATGACCATGGGAAGTTTGCATCCAGCTTGCCAGCCAGCCAGCATCTTTTTACCCAAATGTTAACAACCTACCCTAGCGTTACTCTACCTTAGGTATCCTATCTCTTCATATTCCTCATCAAGCCATTCACGTCCGTCCATCCATCAACCAACGTCGGGTTCGTATAAAAACGAAACGTGACCCTCTCGTCCACCACCACCAAAATAACGTTAACATCACGATCACGAACCCGCCTCCCAGAGTTCTGTTGGCTGGGGGATACGAACCGACTTGCCTGAACTCAGCTTAACCGTCCCCTGACGGTGGTGAGTATCTCTATATAACTGCCTTCGCTCCTCCCGTCCTTGCGGAACCCAAAAACCTGTCGAGTACTACAAGCACATCAACAACACTTGGCTCTCTACTATAGGTACCTTACTAACCAGTATTACTTGCTTTTGAACAACACCTCACCTTCTCACCAACCTTACCTAACAACCCACCTACCTACCTACCTACCTACCTTCCAAAATGAAGACCACAACAATCCTCCTCATCCTCGGCTCAGCCACTGCCACCCCCGTACCAGCTCCAGCTCCAGCTCCAGCAGGCCATATCACGTCAATCCAACAATCTCCCAAGTGGAACTCAGGTCATGCCCTCTCCGCCACCTTCCTCACCGACGACGACCTGCCCGCAGGCTGCACCAACACCTCCCTGCACGACATGCAATGGACCGTCCGCAACTTCCACTACTCGTCCTCCCTCACATACAGCACGCCCTCGCACCGCCTCAACGGCGCCGAGGTGTCCTTCAACCTGACCAGCAACGCGCTGCCGGAGCTGAAGGTGTACTGCCATGCCTACAGCACGGACTACATGGATCCGTTTTACGGGCAGATGGTGTATAACTGCTCGACGGTGACGAATCCGACCAAGGGTGGTGGTGGAGAGGTAAAGGGAGGGCTTAAGACGCAGTTTCGGTATTGGAAGTCGGGGCAGGCGGTGGAGGTGGAGGTGAAGCAGACTTGGGAGTGTGATGATTTGGAGGGGCCGGGAAACATGTGCGTATACCCTTTTTTTTTTTTTTTTTTTTTTTTTTTTGGGCCATCTGGGCAATTGCTTCCATCCAACCTTGTTTGAATGTCTATTAACATTAACGACTCACTCACCCAGGGCCATCTTCACCGGCAACGGCACTTCTGCCAACCAGACGCCCAACTGCACCTTCGAGGAGCACCAGACGCCTCCCGCCGAGTGGGAAAATGGCATGAATTACTACTGGAACATGCAGAATTGTGATCTGCCCGAGTTCTCGTTTGCGCCGTCTGAGCTGCAGGTGTTTGCCTAAGGAAAGGACAAGGACGCCGCCGCCGATACGGAGATGACGATAACGGCAACGGCGTTAATGACGGGGACGGATGCGGATGCGGAAGCGGGAACGGGCAGTTGCAGACTGCCGGGCGGTGACACGTAGCTGATGATGAGTGATGGTTAATAGACGTTTGGGGACCAAAATCTGGAGGTACTTGCTGCGAGCTAGATGAGATGAGAGTAAGGTAGTAATGGTAATATGGACCTTGACGGGGCCAATGAATATCAGCGTTATACGAGTGGCCTCAATATGGCTTGTGAGAAGAAGGTGAATGCGAGGATCGTGTTGGAATCGCTTCATGTCCATGTACTTGAGGATCAAACCCTACTAGTCCTTGGATATTGAGAACCCCGTGTGGATGCCAGGACATTGTCAAATACAGTGTCGACGGAGCATTCTTGTCAGCCAATCACACTTGACGTACCGTAACAGCAAACGAGGAGAAGAAGGCGGGGTCAACCGTTGGGCGGAACTGCATACTGCAATGTGGCAGTGTCTGTTGGTTGCCTCCATAAGACTGGGCCATTCCCTTGATACCACCCTTCATCCAACCGTTCTTCCGTTCTTTGATCTTTCGTAGTTTCGACCGATTGCGTCGTGTAGTAAGCAAAAGTCATCTCACCCTCGGCCAAAGTCATATATCACGCCTACTTCCCAAAGGAACGACTGTCAGACCTGGACAGTATTGGATAGTATGACGAACCTCAAGTCAACCGCAGAGCCGTAAGTAGAAGACAAGCATAGCATCAATCAAAGAGATATCAGCTGACCTGCCTAAACCAAGACCCCCATATTACCCGCCTTCCATCGCCCAAGCGATCACCATCGAGTTCCTTGACGAAAACTCGTATTTCCGAAGAGAGCTTGCCAAGCTCCGCCGGACACTAGGGCACGAAGTCATTTTCGAAGCCGACTGGCAGCGTTTCGTGGACCAATATGGCGAGCAAAACGACCCCACAGTCGTGGTAGCGCTCGTTGTGATCCTGACTGCATGGAATGACGAGTTACACTCCATTCTTGGTCGCGCGGAAATGGATGGCTGGGTCGCCGAGCTTCTTGACCGCGTGGTCGAAGCCGGGGGAAAGCTGAGGGTCGTGTTGGACGTGTGGGAGGATATTAAACTGGGTACCAGCTGGTCCCAAGAGAGAAACGGGTTCTTGGTGCACTTGCCCAAGCACTTCTTATTTGTGAGGAGGGCGTACCGGAAGGGTATATCTGAGTTTCGCAAGGAATTCGAGACCAGTTTGCCGTTGTGCAGTTTCGAGGCGACAGAAAAGGGAAAAGAGGATTCGGAAGTCGAGCCGGGGAAGGGAGCGGGAACGGCCACGGAGTTGGAGCAGCTTGGTGTGAGGGACGAGAACACGAGGGAAGAAAGGTCCAGCGCTGCGGCTGTGGTAACGGGCACGACTACCGCGAATTCGAAGACGGCCACAACCACAACCACAACCACAACCTCGCCTTCTACCGAGCGAACCCCAACCCCCTTCCCAACCGTCGACTCCCTTCCGTCGCTCGTCGAACTGTGCTCGAAGCCACCCTACCATCTCACGATTACCCAGGAAACACGTGGCTGGATCTGCATCAGTGGTAGCCACGGCCCTTCGATCAAACTCATTGATCGGTATATCAGCAAATGGACCCCCAGCGTTGTCATGGATAGTGAAGATACACCGCCGACTGGTGTCCCTGTCGCGGTCGACGGCATACTCTACGACGTCATGAGTACGCTGATGATCCAGAAAAGCGTGCAGGTGAAGGGATCAAGGAGGCCGATGTCCATGATGGTGCTGGCTATCGTGCAAGGAACGCTGGGCTACGAGATCGTGTGGCAAGGAAGCGGGGAGTATAGGTTGAGGAGAGATGCGCCGTTTGCGAAAGAGTGAGGTGCCGGCCGGGTGATAGTGCTCATGAGCGCTCGCGTCGTCCATCAGGTTTATCGGTTTGCCGTAACCCTGATGTTGTCGTTGTGTTGGCTTGAGACAAGATCCTGGCTGTTCCCGAGAGCCTCATTGCGGATCGCGACTCGGAGTGGTGAATCCTGGCAAGGTCGATCAATGGACATGGTGCCTGTTTGTAGTGGTTGCGATTATATGTAGACTCGTTCCCAACCCATGTTGCTGTTTGAGTCGTTGACGCGATAAAGGTGCGAGGAGGTGACGTCGGAGATATCGTCGAGTTGAAGCGATAGCGCCGACGGGATCCGGCCAAGGCGACAGTTTCTTCCCTCGCGATAGTTGAATGAAGAAGGCGTTTATCTCTTGGCAGACACACTAGCAATTGTCAATACAAGCTATCAGGCGCAATGGTATAATTCAACTTACTGAAGCGGTGCCGTGTAGCTTTCCCAGGACATGTCCTCCGTGTCCGTACTCCGTTCCGTAGCCTCCATGAACCCGGGGCTCGCTCCGTGCCGGTCGGTGGGAGCTGTGCCGGAGTCCACGATCCCTAACACACCCCGACAGTGCTGTCAGATGTCTGGACGACAGCGAGATGGACTGCTAGAAGGTGCAGAAGGCGGGAAAGTACCTAGCACAGAGTACGTCAGAGGTGGGGCCGCTTGATCCGTGCACCCATAGGGCGACCACACGCCCTGTGACGCTAGGTTTATCCAAGCCAAGCGCGTCCAATTTGTTCTTGGTTTTCTCCGAATTTGGTTCCCCACCTACCTACCAAGGCAGGGCAGGCGTATCCTGTCCGTTCTGTGGACGATTGGAGGCCGAGACCAATGATGGAGGGGGGCCAGTGGCAGCAGACATTTTGTGAGGACTGTGAGGTATTTGCCCTGCCTGCCTGCCCTGGTCTGCCAATTCACCCCGACAACTTGACCTCGAACCTTCATCTCTATTCAAATATTTTCCTCCCTCACCCTTCGGCCGCCGCTCCTTCAATCCCTCTCCGCTCTTCCTTGTGCTTGGTCATTGGCAAACCCGTCCTTCAAAATGCTCTCCAGAAACTCCATGGTATGTGTTTGCTTATTATGCGCTGTCTTGGCTCCTGTGCTTCTGCTTCCTGCAAAACCTGCCACTCGACGTCATCCCCGCTCCAAGCACGACAAAAATCAACAACCATCGGATGGCGGGCATATCTGGTCGCATACATGGCGCCCACTTGTCAGCCTTGCGCTGTGCCGCTACCGCTACATACCATGCCATCACACATTCATGCTCACGATACCTGCATGCCTCTCAACACACGCGACTAACATATGTGTCTCCCATAACAGCGCCTTGCTCGGGCCGTTGCCCAGCCCACCCCCCGCCTCGCCCGCGGCTTCGCCAGCGTCCAGGACTCTCCTGCGCAGACCCTCCAGTCCGACATCTTCAAGCCCACCAAGTACGGCGGCAAGTACACCGTCACCCTCATCCCCGGTGACGGTATCGGCGCTGAGGTTGCCGAGTCGGTCAAGACCATCTTCAAGGCCGACAATGTCCCCATTACCTGGGAGCAGATTGAGGTGTCGGGTGTCCAGGACAACGCCGGCCGCACCGAGGAGGCTTTCCAGCAGGCTGTTGCCTCGCTGAGGAGGAACAAGCTCGGCCTCAAGGGCATCCTCCACACCCCCATCAGCCGCTCCGGCCACCAGAGCTTCAACGTGGCCATGCGCCAGGAGCTCGACATCTACGCCTCCATCTCCCTCATCAAGAACATCCCCGGCCTCCAGACCCGCCACAAGGACGTCGATCTCTGCATCATCCGTGAGAACACCGAGGGTGAGTACTCGGGCCTCGAGCACCAGTCGGTCGATGGCGTCGTCGAGTCGCTCAAGATCATCACCCGCGCCAAGTCGGAGCGCATCACCAAGTTCGCCTTCCAGTTCGCCCTTGCCAACCAGCGCAAGAAGGTTACCTGCATCCACAAGGCCAACATCATGAAGCTTGCCGATGGTCTCTTCCGCGGCACCTTCAACCGCCTCGCCAAGGACTTCCCCCAGCTCGAGTGCAACGACATGATCGTCGACAACGCCTCGATGCAGTGCGTCAGCAAGCCCCAGCAGTTCGACGTCATGGTCATGCCCAACCTTTACGGTGGCATTCTCTCCAACATCGCCGCTGCCCTTGTTGGTGGCCCCGGTGTCGTCCCCGGCTGCAACATGGGCCGTGATGTCGCCGTCTTCGAGCCCGGCTGCCGTCACGTCGGTCTCGATATCCAGGGCAAGGACCAGGCCAACCCTACCGCTCTCCTCCTCAGCGGTGCCATGCTCCTCCGCCACCTCGGCCTTGATGACCACGCCAACCGCATCTCCAACGCCGTCTACGACGTTATTGCCCAGGGGTAAGTCCTACTATTTTTAACAGGAAACAAAAATAACCACGTGCTAACCCCCTCACAGCAAGACCCGCACCCGCGATATGGGCGGCGAGGCCTCCACCCACGAGTTCACCCGCGCCATCCTCGACTCCATGGAGAAGTCTCTCTAAAGATACCCCGCAACGTAGGACAAGCTCTGGCCTGAATAGAAAAAGACCATGCGTTTAATCCGACTGCATCTGCGCTCATTTCCAGCTTTCGCCTTAATTTACATTGTATAACGGCCCAGCCGCCCCCCGGCTGGTTGGAGATACCACGACGGAGGAGATTATTCGTTCATGACCCGGACGAATAGACTGGGAGAGAAGGGAGCATACATCACCACCTAACAAGATCCCTTGTATTGTACGTAGAGTTGGCTATACGAAATCCATTTCATTTGTCTGCGATGTATGGGCGGTCTTTAAATAAGAGGGGCACAAATCTTTGCAATTTCCGAGCAATCCAAAGCATTTACACAGAATATAGGAGTTTTTCATGTTATAGGGGCTTCCCCTAGGCTGCCTAGGTCGACATTGAATTGTGTTTACGGTCTCCATCAAGTTTCTACCGAGTGGCCCGCTTTAGCTCTTCCGTATCTCCATCGCCTGTAAATTAGTGGTGGTCTCGATCCAGGTTGGTACCTCTAGGTGGAAACATGCTGTACGCTACCGCTAGTCAGGTCCTTTTAGCGCTCCCGGTGTCCACCCGCGGCCGGCATGCAGCTAGTGCCAAGAGAAATAGGGCTCCCGGATCCCGTGTGCCGAAGCTGAAACAGCCCTGTGGATCGGACCGGGTCGGACGACGCGTCTAGACCTTGGATGACACATGCCGAAGAGATGGATGGAGGGTATCAACAACGCAAGGCAACAAGATAAAGCAATATCATCGACAAACCAACAACATAATATAGAGGAAACAGAGCGGGCAAGGCAGGCGAGCACACCGAGAACGATTCGTATAACTTTGTCGGCTGTGCCTTGGAATATCATGGTTGGGATAGAGCGGCTCGTTGGTTGCACTTTTCTGCCCCACAATGATTCCGTCTTGGGCCCGGTCAAGATAGGTATTTGAAACCAACCAACAGCTTTATGAAATCCAACCTGTCCTGTCCTTCTCCCTCCAGTCCTCCACCACGCGCCACCGGAGAATATCCCAATGGAGATATAGGTATGAGATGGGCCGGCCTGGATCGAATGCAGGATGCTGGAATCGATATCGGGGTCGGCATGCCGCGCGTGCAGCGACGCAGGTTGCAAGGCGCAGGGCGCAGGGCGGAGATGTGCGCATGTCAACCATTCACGGGAAGGGCATATAAAGTGGTCTTGGCTGGTTGACTAGAGTCCAGTCCAGTCCCTCATGGACAATTCTGCAAGTGTAGTAGGGCTGAGGAAGATGGCGTTCCGAAAGTTTGGAGACCCAGCTGGGACCCTTTGTCAATCAATTGATCAATCAATTAATCAATAATGGGTTTGAATCCTGCAGTCATCTTCACATTCACAGCTGAGCCTCCATGTCTCTCTGTGAACCCGTCAATGCCCATCCATCCAATTGCTTACGTCGACACACTCGACACAACCGGCTGCAACTAACAAAGTAAGATGTGACTTGTGTGACTTGTGGACGCCACCGTAAACCGGGCTCCGGTGAGAATCTCGAAACAAGCAACCCGAATGGGTGGAAGGAAGAAACATGTTTTCCCAACGAGGCTGAAGAGGGGAGGGAGGTAATCGGCTGATATTGATTGACTGGTCATTTGTCTTGTTGGCGGGATAGCCGACTGAAGTGGAAGGATCGGGGTCTGAATGGTTAGGTAGGTACCTCTAGGCTGGGGTTACTGGGAAAACAGATGACGACGTTTGATCGAAGAGGTGGAAAGTTGTCTTTCTGCCTTGGATGCTTTGGGGAGTATTTATACCTTGGTTTTTCCCACCACCAAGTATTTTTGTTTGAGACGGGATCTCTTTTTGAAACATATATACGGCAAACCAGTCTTCACACGATAGACTGACTACCAAGCACACCGAAACCATACACCAAGACAACAAACAGTAACAGTAACCATGAGCACCGACATCAAGTTCGCCATCACCGGTGTTCCCACCACTCCCTCCAGCAATGGTAATTCTTCCCTTCCCCCCCCTCCCCCCTTCCACGATTACCCATACTGACCCAACCCAACCCTTGCAACAAACAGGAGCCGTCCCCCTCCGCCTCGAACTCCGCGACCTCCAACAGAACCACCCCGACCAATTCAACCTCTACCTCCTCGGCCTCTCCCACTTCCAAGCCCTCGACCAGTCCCAGCTAGCCTCCTACTACCAAGTGGCCGGCATCCACGGCATGCCCTTCAAGCCGTGGGGCGGCGTCCCTTCGGACACGGACTGGTCCAAGCCCGGCAGTTCCGGCTTCGGGGGGTACTGCACGCATTCGTCCATCCTGTTCATTACCTGGCACCGGCCTTACCTAGCTCTGTACGAGCAGGCCCTGTACGCTTCCGTGCAAGCCGTTGCCGCCAAGTTTCCTGTCGAGGGAGGACTGCGAGCCAAGTATGTGGCGGCCGCCAAAGACTTTCGGGCGCCGTATTTCGACTGGGCTAGTCAACCGCCCAAGGGCGGCGCAGCTGCAGCTGCTTTTCCCGAGGCGCTCTCAGCAAAGACGATCCGGGTTGTTGATGTCGACGGGAAGACCAAGACCATCAATAACCCGCTTAACAGGTTCAACTTTCATCCTGTGAATCCCAGCCCGGGCGACTTCAGCGCGGCGTGGAGCCGGTACCGGTCCACGGTGCGGCACCCGAATCGGCTGACAGGGGAGTCAAGGGATGAGCGGATCGCGCCTATCCTACAAAACGAGCTGGCGAGTTTGCGGAGCAATGTCAGCTTGCTGCTGTTGAGCTACAAGGACTTTGACGCGTTTAGCTTCAACAGGTGGGATTCCAACATGAGTCCTGGGGATTTTGGGAGCTTGGAGGATGTGCATAATGAGATTCATGATCGGACGGGGGGCAATGGACATATGAGTAGTTTGGAGGTGTCGGCTTTTGATCCCTTGTTTTGGTTACATCATATGTGGGTTGTCCTTTCCCCTTTGCTTGTTTGGGTTGCTGACATTTTGATAAAGTAACGTCGACCGCCTCTGGTCCATCTGGCAAGACCTCAACCCCGACAGCTTCATGACCCCCCGCCCCGCTCCCTACTCAACCTTCGTCGCGCAGGAGGGCGAGTCCCAGAGCAAGGATACGCCTCTGGAGCCGTTCTGGGACAGATCAACTGCCAACTTCTGGACCTCGGAGCAGGTCAAGGACAGCACCACCTTCGGTTATGCGTATCCCGAGACGCAGAAGTGGAATTACACGTCTGTTAAGGAGTACCAGACCGCCATCAGGAAGTCTGTCACGACGCTGTACGGTAGCAACGTGTTTGCCAACTTTGTTGATAATGTTGCCGATCGGACCCCGGCGTTGAAGAAGTCGCTGGCAGCCGGTGAGGAGAGGAAGACCGCTGTCTCGGCGGCTGCTCTTCTTGCTGTGGACCTTTCTGGCGCCAAGAAGGTCGCCGCTAAGGTCCATGATGTGGTCCAGCAGGTTGAGGAGAAGGTGCAGAAGCCGGTGGTGAATGTTGAGGAGATCAAGACTGAGCCAAGCACACCCAAAGGTATATGATGATCGGTTAAAACATCAAACATAAGAAGGTCATCCAAGCTAACAAACCAACAGGCCGGATTCCAGAGAACCTCAAGTATCTCGCCCCTGACGGCAAGTACACCGACTGGATCGTCAACGTCCGCGCCCAGAAGCACGGTCTCGGCCAATCCTTCCGCGTCGTCGTCTTCCTGGGCGAGTTCAACCCCGACCCAGAGACCTGGGACCATGAGTTCAACTGCGTCGGTCGTGTGTCCGTGTTGGGACGAAGCGCCGAAACGCAGTGTGGCAAGTGCCGCAAGGACAACGCCAACGGTCTGATCGTCTCAGGCACCGTCCCCTTGACCTCGGCCTTGCTGCAGGATATCGTGGGCGGAGAGCTCCAGAGCCTCAAGCCTGAGGATGTCATCCCGCATCTGCGCGCCAACCTGAAGTGGAAGGTGACCCTCTTTAACGGCGAGGAGTACAATATGGAGGAGGTTCCGGACCTCAAGGTTAGTGTGGCTTCGACCGAGGTGACTATTGATGAGGAGGGGTTGCCGCACTATTCTCGTCAGTATACGGTTTATCCTGAGATCACCGAGGGGAAGCCGTGTGGCCATGGCCCCGAGGATCACATCTAAACCGAGATCCATCATGGGAACGAAGAAAGGTGCAAGAGTGTCTGTGGCCTGTGTGATGGGATCAAGAAACCGGGTATCGTTAATTTGTGCCGTGTGTAACAGGCATAATCCAAGAACAAACAAAGAAACAATATTTTTCCATCGCCGTAGCCACCCCTAAACGCCTTCCCAATGCAGAAAAAAAGGTGAACGAGATATAACCGACAAGACCACCAGTACAGTGACGCTCAGAAGGCGATGCGACGCTTGCGACCAGTGTACTTGGAGGTGGCCTTGACAATTTTGCCCTTGCGCTCCATCTGCTCCTTCTTCTTGATGATCCAGCCCTTGCTGCCCTTCTTGATCTCACCCTTGCCGCCCTTGCCCTTCTTTCTCTGGTCAAGGATATCGACACCGTCCATGTTTTCGACGACAGCGCTGATGTCCTTGCCATTGGTGGCATCCTTGCCGACCGTGAGGACAAGGTAGAGCTTGACGTTCTTGGTGTTGGGGTCGTCCTCGAGCAGGCCGGCGCCGAAGCCAGCCTTGACGGCGGCAGCGGTGATCATTTGCTTTTGTACGTCGTTCTTGGGGTAGAACTGGCAGACGGCTCTGCCGCCACGTTTTAGCGAGGCATAGAGACCGTTGAAGAAGCGCGAAAGTCGGGTGGAGGGGGTGGTGTCGCTGGTTTCGGCGTTGCATAGCCACTGGATGGCACTGATGCTGATGGCGGCGTCGAAGGAACCGGCGCGGAACGGCACGCCCTGGCCGATGTCTGCGAGGAAGAGATCGCCCTCCACATCGCGCTGTAGGGCCGTGTCCAACATGGAAGGGCTGATGTCCATGCCTACCCAGACGTGGGGGCCGCCCTCATCTTGGGGAACGTCTGAGAGAATCTCGCCGGAGAGACCGCTGCCGCAACCGATGTCGAGGATGAAACTGGGGGACTTGAGGTCGAGGAGCTCGAGGGCACGACGGGTCATGGAGGCCTGGATGTTCTGGATACGGGAGCTGGTGGTGTACTTGCGAGCTTCGGTGTCGTCATAGTGGACATCGGCCGCGCTGGTGTTGTTGTTAGCTTTGGGGGACGAGGAGGACGGAATCGCCTGTCGCGAGGCTGTCGTCGTCGAGTCGTGGACCTACAGGGTATCTTCGGGGCGAGACATGGTGGGCTAGTTGGATTGAGACTAAACTATTATGGACCAAGACAATTGTTGACAGGGTGAACGACGGAAGTGATCTTTGTCCAGGAATGCGACAAGCAGGAGAGGTGGAAATGCGCCGACAGCTGGTAGTAGATGGACAGGATGGTGCTGCTGGTCAGCCTGGTCCTGGAGCTGGTGCTTGTTGCTAGCGGTGTGGTGGGACACAAAAAAGTTTCGATGGGCCCTTTCAGATGTGGGGTTGTACTGGGGTTTTTGCCAAGGGCGATCGCTGGTGGGATTGGCGGCAGCTTATCGATAGTCTTATCTTATCGTACCTTAACGGCCGCCAATTCCATGGAACCCATGATGACATTGCCGTGTCGGGTCTGTCAAGGGCGGCCCCACTTTATAACGCGGTCTGTTTAATTGAACACGTCGGGGGGTGCGGTCCTTGGAAATAGGGACCGGGACAGGAGCTCCATAGAAGGGGTTCTACCGCAGCCGAGCCAGCCTTGAGCTTCCGCTTTCTCCAGAACAACAACATCTCCATAGTCAACAACCAATTGACCTCCACACACCACCAGTGCAGCCAGTTCCCATATTATGCCCCTCTAATTCCAAACCCAACATCATCTTGTCAAAATGTGGATTCTGCCTCTTGTTGGCTATCTCGGCTCCATCGTGGGCTTCTGTTTCCTGACCTTGGCCATTGGTACGTGCTGCTTGCTCCTCCTTGAAGCTCCTGCGGGTGACCGACATGCATCAGGCTGCTAACAAGGCGTCCATTGCCTTACAGCCTCGGGTCTATACTATCTGTCCGAAGTCGTCGAAGAACATACCGTAGTTGCCAAGCGCTTCCTTACTCGACTCATCTACGCTATTATTGTCATCCAGCTTCTACTATGCCTCGTCGATCGATTCCCCTTCTTCCTGACACTGCTCAGTGTTGGCTCCCATGTCGTCTACTTGGGTAATATGCGGAGGTTCCCCTATGTCAAACTGACAGACCCGCTGTTCCTGGCGTCATGCGGTAAGCCTGAGCAAATCCACTCCTTCATCCCGTGTGCCTATGCTCACATTCCATGACTGCCTGCCCAGGTCTCGTCCTTGTCAACCATTACCTGTGGTTCAAGCACTTCTCGAGTCACCAAGAGCGCGCCTACCAAAACATGACTTCGTACTACGACATGCCATCCAACGTTCCAACCTTTACCGAGATCGCATCCTACTTCGGCATCTGCGTATGGCTGGTTCCCTTCGCCCTCTTTGTCAGCTTGTCTGCTAGTGACAATGTCCTGCCCACGATGGGCAATGAGGCCTCTCCGAGCGGTGGTGTCGGTAGTGATGGTACAAGGGCAAGACGAGGACGGGGCCTGATCGGGTCCGTTGTGGACAACATCCTAGGGGCTGTGGGGGGCGTCACGTCCACAGTGGGGTGGAAGAAGTCCGACGACCGGCTATAGGAGGCCTAAGGCACGAGTAGTAAAGAGGAGGGCGAAGCATAATCAAATTTCATCCAACTTCTGTTGTTGGCAAACCATCAATGGTGAACGGAGCGCTAATCATACACCTAGATTGATACCCATCCATCTCTCTTTGTCCCGCCCATGTGTTCATCAAGCGCCCAATACTTCCCGGCTCTGCATCTTTGCCATGCCACCCACAGTCCTCTCTCGGGTATCACATTCTGGCCTAACAAAAGCAGCCAAGACGCCCTTGCAAACTTACCGCCCAAGTTACTAATGCAAGCTCGTCAATAAACATGCGCTACTCAAAAAGGAGATCCACGGTCAAATCCTCCCACGCCTGCTCGCTTCTTCGATCTGGTTGGCTTCGCGGATGAGGCCACTCAGCTGCCTCATGCCTTCGGAGTTCTCGACCTTCGGCCCTTCGCAGATCCTTCAGGATATCTTGGACGGCGCTAAGATTCCGAGCCGTCAGACAATGGCAAACGACTCCGCTTATCGCATGGTTGCACCCCAGATCCTCGTCGTCCGAGTGTACGTCGGTAGCGCCTGCCAGGACCAAGCCAGGAACCAAGAACATATTCTCCCACGTCTGAAAACCCGCTAGTTCGGCCATGCTTCCAAAGTCCCGCTCAGATACTGTCGAAGGGAAGCTGACATCAAAAGTCAGTTCGCTATGCTGCGTCACAAGGTCGTTAATAGGGAAATCGCCCCCAGTCGAGATGCTGATGGTTGTGACGTCGGATACATGCTCCCGTCGCGATCCGCTGTAGTCACTGTCCGAGTCGGAATCCGAGCTCAAGTCGTCTGCCCACACGGCCCTGAGTGAACCGGACAGCTCCATGCTAGTTCCGTCGGTTGTACTGGTCCCATCGTCATTGTCGCCGTAAGCGAAAACAACTGACGTGGCTTCGTGGAATTCTTCATCATCCTCTTCAACCTCAACGTAACTGATGTCAAGAGGGTAGGCGATGCTCAAGTTTTGATTTCCCAAATACCAGTCGCTGGAAGCAATATGAAGGATGTCATCGTACTGGATAGGGTGGGCCATTCTTTCAGGCTTTTGGGTGCCTTTGCCAAGGCCCAGAAGTAGGGGTGTTGTTGAACTTGATCCAATGCGGTGTTGAATGTCTTCGGCGGGTATGAAGCAAAGGGAGAAACCAACGAGGTCAACACGTTGGTGAAACTGAGTTTAAAAGGGAGAACAACCAAAGCTAAGGGTTCCATCATACCGGCAGAGGATCCCGCCTTTGCTTCATCGCCGGGCATCAAGGCCCGCTGCTCCCCTTCCCGTCCTTCGGGATATCTTTTCCTCACGGAACGCCAAGGGCAAGCTTAGGCCTTTTGACATCCCACCGTCATGGCAAACTGCATGAGTGGCGTTGTGTGGCAGACCGCTGGTAACCATAGAGGGCCAATCGCACCGCTCTGCTAACAAGAAACCTGTCGTACCGTCCTGAGCACGCAATCGTGGAAAGACGGAATTGGGGGAAAGCCTTGCCCATTGGAGGTGATGGGTGGTGGTGATGGGCTCGGGTCTTTTCCGACACGTTAGAATCGGTATCTCACAGCTGTTCTCATGTCTGTCTCAGATTTGTAGTGGTCGGGGAAGGTTTTGGCAGCAGGGGACTTCTACAAAAATGAGATGCAACCTTGAAATCGTGCATATACCCTTTCACCATACAGCTATCACTGGCGCTTCACCACCAAACTCCAACACTTTTGCACTCTGTCTTTGTAGCACCTCACAAATTAACGTCAAATAGCCGCAGGAAACTCCAACCAGGAACACCACCATTTCCTTCTCACTCGATGCCGCACCATGAACCACTTGGGGGATCGATATGTCGAACACCTCTACCCATGAGGCACACCACAGCGGATGTCATAAAATCTTCCACGCAGGTAAACGACTGATATAGTCTGTCATATGTCAAACTGTCATTGACCGCTTCACACCGCATGGGTCCCATGTTCATTACTACTGTTCCAGTCAAAGAAAGCCCGTTTTCCTCCTGCATCTATCCGTCCGCGCAACAAGGTTGTGCGATGCAAACTCTAGGAGCGCCGTCACAGAGATGCTCGCCGTCTGCTTGGAGCTTTCCCCTCACCCATCCATCCGCCTTTGTCCTTGCTACCGGATACCTTATCCTGCAGTAGTTTAGCTCCTCCCTCTTCTCACCATCACTTGCCCTCCAACTCCGTGGAAGGAAGTCTTCTGGAAGCAATTTCCTCCTATTCTTTAACTCACCGCCGGTTATGTACATTAATAAACGCATGGCGCGGCACTACTACCCGCATCCCGTCCTTTTTCACGGTCACGGTGATGGTCCTACAACAACAACAACAACAACAACAACCCACGCCGATTTACCCTTGAATATCCACACAATAAATAGGTAGTCAGTACCCAGCTCCTCCGCATTTCCATTCATATTCTCTACCGTCTGTGTCTGTCTGCCCATATTCCCTCTCGGCTTGATAGGTCCGTCCAGAATCAAAGGGGAAAAAAAGCAATCCCCCCTTTGCCTCTTCCATCGTTGTGCCCTCTTCTTACTTCCCACTCCCGTTCTGCCTTTGAAGGATTCTGTCATGAAACACTTGCCCCGCAGGCTGGGATGCTAGGACAGTAGGACACTACGTACCTAAGGTACCTTACCTAGGAAACCAGGCCATCACTAAGGTACCTATGTAACGGGAGATCGCGCAGGATACCGGCCGGGGCGGCGGGTGTTTGTGTGTACCACTACCTACATACATGTACCTCTTTGTGATCTTTGTGATCTTTGTGTTTAAAGGATCATGCATGCATGATCCTGCTCATGTCGAGGGGTGCTTGATTGGTTGCCAAAGTTGTCAGGTTAGGCTGGATCGGCTTGAATAACCTGGGTGGGGTAGTAGGGCAGATAGATACCCACACGCGGAGGAGGGATTGATGGTTGCGTTTGCGGAGGAAATGCTGGTGCTGGTGCTGGTCCTGGTGCTGGTCCTGATGTGGTGATGGACATGAGTCTGTTCGCCTGTTTCGGTATCCCACTAGAGGTAGGTATGTTCCCTGATGTTTTCTTTTGACATTTCATCCCCTTCTGGTAGGTAGGTATCCTTAGTTTCTTCCTTGGTCGCTTTGTTGCCTCCCTTGGGCAGTTGGACTGGAGAGCAACAGCTCAGGGGTGAGTAAAGAACCTGAAGATATGTTGGCTATTCGTACCTCTAGGTATTATAGGCAAGGCAAAGCAGCATGTCGGTCGAAGGCAACCATACATCGTCACGGCGTCCACAGTTACAACTCCTGAATTCCACGGGGAATCGTTTTTAGACCATCAAATCCGAACTGGGACAGAATCTCTCCGAACAATCAAATGGCCCTTAGCAACCAGCGAGTTCTTGCACGGCACTCTCCTTATAAAGTCTTCCAAATTCTTCAACGTCGACTCCGCAATCTCCGTCAACGCCTCCTCCGTGAAGAAAGCCTGATGCCCGCAAATAATCACGTTGTGGAACGTAGTCAACCGCATGATCTCATCGTCCTGGATAATATGACCACTGTGATCCTGGTAGAACAGCGCGCTCTCTCCTTCGTAGACATCAAGCGCGAGCCCGCCCAGTTGATGACTCTTGAGAGCGTCAATGACTGCCTTCGTGTCGATCAACCCACCACGCGACGTATTGACGAGCATGGCGTTCTTCTTCATCTTGGCGAGCGTCTTCTCGTTGATGATGTGCTTCGTCTGGTCTGTCAGCGGACAATGGAGAGACACAAAGTCGCATTGCGGGAGCAGCTCGTCGAGACTGGCGTACTCGCCGTACGGCTTGAAGGCGTCGGCAGGATAGGGATCGTAGGCAATCAGTTTGCAGCCGAAGCCCTGGAGGATCCGAGCGAGGCTGATACCGATCTTGCCGGTACCAATAATACCGACTGTCTTGCCATGGAGGGTGCGGCCGAGCAGGCCATCCAGGTTGAAGTTGCCCTCGCGCACGCGGTTGTAGGCTCGGTGCGTCTTGCGGTTCAGCGTCTGGATCAGGGCAATGGCAAACTCGGCGACGGCTTCGGGCGAGTACGAGGGAACGTTGGCGACGAAGAAACCTAGACGTTCGGCTTCTTCGAGATCGACATTGTTGTAGCCGGCGCAGCGGAGGAGGATGGCTCGGACGCCCTCTTGGTGGAGGGCCTTCAGGACAGGCACATTAAGCGTGTCGTTGACGAAGACACAGACGGCGGTGGCACCAACGGCGAGAGGAACGGTTTCGACAGACAGAGGAAAGTCGTGGAAAACGAGCTCAGTGCGAGGAAGTTGGGAGTGCTGTGCATGGGAGTTGTCCATGTTTGTGTGGCTGTAACGAGCAGCGTGTACTTGGGAAAGATATTCCCTGTCGTACGGTTTCGCGCTGAAGACGGCCACTTTCATGGTGGTAGCCCCGCTGTGGGTGTCGACGTAGTGGTTGGAGAAGTGCTAGGATAGCTGGGTAGGCTAGCGGCTGATAGTGCGCTTTAGGAACAACTCTATTTCGAGGTCAAAGGATGAACGGTAGGTCTGTGATGATGGTGCACCACGAGAAATGATGCGGGTGAGGAATGTAGCAAAACTCGAAGAAAGGATCACGGAAGAGAGATCATGGCAGCGAAGGAGTAAGCAGATGTTTACAAGATCTCTACCATGGCCGAAGTGTGACGTAGGTCGGATATAAAACTGGTCTGAGCTCTCAGCTGATCTCGAACAAATTTATGTTTACAACGCGGTTTCCAAACCGAGAGTCCGGAACTTGGTGCCTCCATCCTCCTTCCC
Organism: Copromyces sp. CBS 386.78; assembly: GCA_030685235.1. Taxonomy (NCBI): domain Eukaryota; kingdom Fungi; phylum Ascomycota; class Sordariomycetes; order Sordariales; family Sordariaceae; genus Copromyces; species Copromyces sp. CBS 386.78. The sequence goes on from MU839110.1 coordinate 142,561, forward strand.
GCGATGCCCATTTCTGCTAGCAGAAGCCACAACCATACGCTGCCCGTGAACCACTAACAATTTTCGTTTCAGGAGCTCCCGCCCCAAGTGCCAAGCTCTGCTTGTGACTGCAATCGCCAAGGGCGCTGCTGAAGAAACAGCGATCTATGCCCAGGTATGGAATTACAAGGGGAAGAACACTTGGGGCAAGCACGCCGTTTTCGCCCTTGAAACGAAGCCACGATACCGATTGGAAAAAATGGTCGAAACAAAACATCTTGTTTGCATCTCCACTCCTCGGACTGTCCCAAACTTTAAGCTGTGCTGTGCCTGAAGCACAACGCCCCTAAACCTGGGGTGATCTGCACTAAATTTAGCGAGTGGGAGCTAGCTGGGGGCAGGACGGTTCATCCCGCTGCCGACCCGTGCGGCCCGCTTTATGGCCGACATCTCGGAGGCAGAAACATGATTTAATTACCGTGCGGCGGAAAGGGAAGATAACAAAACTACTTCTTTGATGAAAAGGCCTATACCATAAAACACGGATTCAAGCATTCTGGAACGTTTCCGACAAGTATTTGTAGCAGTATGAGGGAGTGTCCCTCGAGTTCAGATGGTGCCAAGCAAGTGGATCCGGTCTCAGGGGTAAAGTAAATAAACCATTGATTGATTGACCGGCTAAAATAATGGGAACATGGGCCAGCCCATGCTACGGCATTGAAGAATTGGGGAATGCCATTTTTTCTGCCCGTAACTCCTATCTATACCATATATCTGTCGTTTTCATCTATCCCTAACACCTAGAACGATACGTGAACTCGATACTCCTCCGTCACGGCCGGCGCGACCGGTTCATGGTAGTAACCTTCGAGGGACTTGGGGATGCTCTGGTGGATGACGAAGCGAGCGTCGGACTTGTCGATATCCATGCCATACTCAGAACGCCTGCGCTAGAGCTGGGGGAAGTCCTTGGCGAGGCGGTTGAAGGTGCCACGGAAGAGACCATCGGCGAGCTTCATGATGTTGGCCTTGTGAATGCAGGTGACGTCCTCTTCTCCTCCCCTTATAATGCCCGTTGTCTCCCCCTCAATGCCTGTTGTTCGAGCAGTCGGTGCATATGTCGCCGGGGTACTGGACGCTCTCGCCGCAAGTACAGACCTTGCAGGCGCAGATGTATTGCCCGCCCTCCGAGGGGGACTGGTAGTGGTAGTCGGAGGAGTCACCCCCCCTGCGGCTCTGATGAGAGCCAGAAAACCCGTCGGAAAACCCATAGTAGGGGTCTAATGGTGCGGCAGGAGCAGGTGCCGGGGCATTGGTCTTGCTGTTTGACTTGAAGAAAGGCATTTTTGGTCTTGGCGGAGGCAGCAGCTCGCGTCTTTGATGGGATTTGTCTTTCTGGTTTCGGCTTTGGGAATGTCTTCGAGGTCTGGTCTCGTTCTCGGTATGCTTGTTCGAGGTCTTGGAAGGCTTGGATGAAGGCTTGGGAGGCTATGTCTGTTGTCGCAAAGGTTGGTGTGATGCTCTATGGGAGGGAGTGAGAGCTGTTGACCTACCTGCTGTGAACTGATGCTTGAATAGTTGTCTGTCGTGATGAGGATGTCAGCGAGAAGTGGACTGGAAGAAGTTCGAGTTCAATCAAGAAGCGGGGTCTTTATTGGAGATAGAAAGATGGTCAGGTCTTCCTCGGATTCATCTTGACTTTCCCCATCTGCAAGGCTGTCACGCTGTCACAGACTCGGAATCTAGCGTGATAAACCGTTTCAGACATCTATCATCTGGCAGAAGATGAAATCAAGGTTTAGGTCAGGCGTCAGCAGGTCTCCACTCTCTCAGTATTGCGGTATCAGAACGTGTGTATAAGGCTGAATTGCGAAGTCCCAATCTCGCTGAATGTTGGGGCTGCGACTGGAGTCCACACAGTAGAAAAGGCGTCCAGGGCGAGGCAGAAGGCGGTAAATGCAGGGTTCCCAAGTCGAGCCGGAGACCGGTCGTGGTTGCCTTATCGTCACTTGCATGCCGAGAATCCTTAAGGTACTCTTTCTTATCTTGACAGTCATCCGAGTGGCGCAGCTGCATATTTGAGGCAAGGCAAGCCTTCCCAAACAGTCGTGTGTAAATGGAAGATATAAGGACAACAAAAACATTCTGCGTACATCATATTTCTATATCGACAATAGCATATATTACTTGTTCACGAGGCCTCCAAGGTAAGGTGCCCGACGACCAGCATCAACGGTGTCGAGGGCGGAAAGAACCAGGAGCGGGCCGAGCCCGGGGGAGAATACATGTCGTCGAAAGAGGATTGGTATGGGTACCGTAGTAGCGACTCTTACTCTGCCCAGCTGCTGTCATCTATCTCTATCGGCAGCAAGGGATGGAACATGACACTTTCCTTCAGGATCACACCACTGCATTTGATTTCACGGATCTCCACCCGATCTCGTTCCTTCCACTCAGAGCCCGTCTCTTACGGCAAAATGGCCAATGGCGATCTGGGTGCGATTGCAGGTCCGATGCAAGGCACCAGGCACCAGGAACAAATGACAAGCGCGAAACTAGTCAGAGAACAAGTGCAAGGAAGGAAGAAGGTCAGGCGGGAGTGAAGCGAAAGGTTGAAGGGCAAGTGAGAGGCACGAAATGGAAGGAGTGAGCTGGCGTTGAGCCTGTCGGCGAATTCCTGCGGTTGTGCATAATCGATCGGTAAAAATCGAAAGGGACAGCCTGCAGCAGCTGAGGCGCTTCAGATACAGCGATGATTCTCGTATCCAAAACCGAATCCAATTATTGGTGAAATTTTGCGGCTATGCCTGCCCGAAATTGCAAAATCTTTGGTTGATTTCCTTCCGACTCATTATCGATTGACCCAGAACTCTCAATATCTCGTCAGAGATTCCGGAGGAAAAAATTTGTGTGAGGCAGGTGCATACACGCCATCATGCAGTCTGTGACAAAAACGTGGGTAGGAATCAGGTGAAAGCCGTAACAAACATCCGAACACAATACGGTTGATCCTTCCATTTGAGAATATCGAAAGTGCCCACTGCGAAAGGAAGGAATGTGTTTTGGGATAACCACGACGTACCCAGCACAGAAGCCCATCAATTTCCACCAACGGAATACCAAGAGCGACAGCCTTCTCACGGCGGGCCACGAATCGCGATTCATCAATCCAAACACCACCTCATTTGCCACACCAGTGCTTGCGAGACGGACCTAACACAATGATGCTCCCGAGTTACACAGAGCAGTGTCGGGCAACACATGCCAAGAGACCACCAACACCACGATATGATGTATCGTCCAAAAGGCCTGATAAGGAGGGGGAACTGGAAGACGTAGTTCGTTGATCGGAAGCACACCTGGCCGGTGCCCAGTGCTCCGACCCCGAAGCCTGGGAGCCGAGATATCCGACAAGGTCACTGTACGAGATGCAGAATGCGCCCAAATAACAAGAAAGTGTTGGTGCGATGTTACTTCACGTACAAAATATTTCCGGGAGCAGGAGCAAATACGTTGATTTCTTGTACCAACGCTAACGGGCTGTGATAGCCAGGGAAATAACACCCTTAAACCCGGGTGACAACCAGGTCATCAAGCACAAACCTCAACCTTGCATTCAACATCATCACCCTTTCGTACTCCCGATCTCTCAAAGAATTGAAGCACGCTGAAGCAAGGTCCAGACCACTAGAAAGTCGCACAACCAGAAAGAAACCACTCGCTCCGTGCGTTGCGTGGTTGCGGACGGAACACAATGACCTTTCCTCCCAAGGTCCAGGATCAACCGTGGCGATTTGGAAACATGGGTGAACTGGCAAACTCCACTCCTCTCAGTTTCCATACTGTACCACAAAACAACGTCGCACTTCTTTTCCGTGCCGTTCCTTTTCTATCCCCTCAATGTTATTCCCGTTCATCCCATCCGTCCTTCCTTTTGCTTCAGTCTGCCCACAAATCCACTCCATCGTCACCAGCAACGTCCCAGCCCGTCTTCTCGTACGTGTCATCCGTTCTGTCCGTCCGTCGAGTTCTCTCCTCCAGTTCGGTCCCGGCGTTCTTCCCAAATCCCAATGCTATCTCAATTCCAATAGTTCGGTTTTGGGAGTTGCCCGGCCGCCCCAGCCGTGTATGACAGAACGGGAAACCGGTTCGTCCGCTCCTTGGGACGGTTGAGGGCGACTTGCTCTCCTTTAACACAACATCAGCGGACGGGGACGGATACCATTTCGATTCAAGCGAAGCGGGGAATGGGGGAGCACATTGCAGCCGCCAATATTGGAATCATTGAGCTAGAACATTCCAACCTCCACCCATCCTATTCTCCCCGTGTCTTTGTCAAGATGTGAAAGAAGCAGACAGTCTCAATGGCAGGCAGTGCCTTGCACCGGTGATGACCGATAGACCGAAACTTGAACGGTCCAAAGGTGTCAAGTGAATACCAGACCATTCACCCCTCGTTCAATGACACTAACACCTACCTGCCATGAACCTACCATTCACATGGAACCGTGGACATGCATTCCCAAATCTAGAGCCCCGGACCCAGAAAGCCAGACACCTTTCAATGAAGCAGTTTCAAGCAATGTTACCAGTTCATGTCTGCGTAACATTATCTGACCTAAACCAGATCACCGAAGCATGTCAGGCTTGACCTTGCCTCCGTTGCCATGCTTTTCCACATGTCTATCATGCAAGTCGCGGATAGAGGGCTTGACAGATGACAGTTCATATCGCCTCATATCACGGGCTGGGGAGGGCCTGGGAGATATGTAGGACGAGGACAACCTCCATATGGGGAAACTTAAAGTGCCTCCTCTGGCGACATTGTGGGAAATCTCGCAGAACCGTCTTCTTTTTTATAGCGATTCTATGGGTTTTATAATGCTATCAAGGGGGAGAATACATAGATGGCACTCTGAACTGTCCAAATTCACGATTTCAAACCCTCCATATCATGTCCAAACAAGGGACTGGAAACTTGCGATTGTGACGTTGCGTTGTTAGGTACCTTAGGTACAAAAACAAAAAAAAGAAAGGAAAACTGAATGCAACCGTAAAATGCAACCGTTGCCATCCGATAAAGCAACTACAACAGGGTAGTTTCCGCTATGTATTGCAGCGCCCCCCGCCGCCGCCGCCGCCGCCGCCGCCTCAGCTTTCTGGTAGTGACCAAGATCTACCGCCTCCGCAAGCCACTTTAGTCAACACATGACATGATGATAATACCTAAAGAATATTTAATATTCCAACTCAACTTGTCCCTGTCTAAATACACCAAGAAAAACACTGCTATATCCCATTTGATAAAAAGACAAAAATCGAAGAATCATACCGCCTACCCTCTCGTAACCTTTGATTCCACCCATACCTACATGTATCGGCCCTTGCGGAAGCGGCTCTAACCGTACCAATTCCCATCATGACATTGTCACCTCATGTAGTGTAACCGTCAAACATTTTCTTTCTTCTTTTCCTTTCCCATCACATATCGAAGGCAAAGGTCCTTCCGTACAAAACTCATCCCATCCACCTGACCTAACCATACCTTAGGTTTGTATCCAAAATATGGAACCCAGTGCCCTATCCGCAACTCCATCAGATCAAGACCCGCAAAACCTACTACCACTTGGCACATGCCAGACAGATAGAATAGATACCTCACCAAACCCGTCCCTCCCTTCCCCAGACTGCCCGTGCCGATCAAGTAGTATAATAAAAATCAGGCCTCATATCCCCCAGCCCTTCGATTTGCTTCTCATCCAGCCCCTCGACAACATGATCCCTCTCGCCCCTCAGCCTCTTCCCATTCTCGCGCCTCAGGAGGATCGTCATAAGTATGGACCCGCCAAACAAGAAAACGGCCAGGAACCCCATGACGATCCCGTGGCCCGTCTTGTGATCCGCATAAATGTTGCTGCTGATGACGCCGCTCAAATTGCCCCAGCCGATGACAAACCCCAGGACCACGCCGCGCTTGTACACGCCTTCGATGTTGTTGGCCATCCAGGTGATGGTGTTGGCTATGCAGGGGTAGATTCCCAACGCGCCGAAGAAGACGCCTGCGTACTGGACGGCTGGGGAGTTGGACCCGAGAAGCATGGCGAAGCCGACGACGCCGATGGCGGAGACGACAATGTTGCAGAGCCCGCGCCTGCGCGTGCGGTCGGCGACGTAGCCGATGACGACGGTGAAAATGGCGGCGGCGGCGTAGGGCGGGACGGACATGAGCTGCGACCGCACCGTCGACGTGTTCCAGCCGAGACCCTTAATGATGGCTGGTAAGAACAGCGAGAAGGCGTACAGCGGCATGTCGCAGCCCATGTAGATGACCATGCCCAACCACATCTTCCAATCGCGCAGGGACTGGTAGAGGTACGTCATCTGGAAAGTCTCGTGCTCGGCGGAGGCTTGCTGGTCGAGCTTGAGGCGGCGGACGACGCGGGCGCGGTCGTCTTCGGACAGGAACTTGGCGTCGTCAGGGAAATCGTGCACCATCCAGAAGGAGATGAAGCCGATGATTACCGTGATGAGACCCTCGATGATGAAGATCCACGCCCAACCGGGCCGGTTGCCGATGCCGTCCATGTTCTCGATGGCGGCGGCGAGCAGGCCGCCGAAGGAACCCGAAAGCGCCGCGGCGGAGAAGAAGATGGCGGCGCGGATGCCGAACTCGGAGCGCTTGTACCAGCATGACAGGTAGTAGTTGACGCCAGGGAAGAGGCCGGCTTCGGTGAGGCCGAGAAACCATCTGGCTGCCATGAGGCCATCCCAGTTGAAACAGAAACCCATGCCTAGCATGGTAGCACCCCAAAGAACCCTGCACAATTTTGGTGGTCAGCATATTGCAATTACGGTAGGTAGGAGGAACTAACATGATGATCGGGATGAAGATGGAAGGACGGTACTTCTTCAGCATGATATTCGTGACCGGCTCAAACACGGCATACGAGACGAAGAAAATGCTGAGAGAAGCGCTGTATTGCCCATTGGTCAAATGCAGATCATCTTGAACACCGGCGATCTTAGCATTGCCGATGTTTGTGCGATCCAAGAAGGCAAGGAGATAGAGTAGGCATAGCTAGACAGACATGTTAGACAGGGGCATGCATAATATGAATTATGGACAGGGTCGCTTACCCATGGGATCAGCATCAAATCGAGACGGCGAACAAGTTTACGGTCCTAGAGTAAGGGTTGTTAGCATCATCCAAGGACTATGGCAGTGCCTGATCTGGGAGATTAAGGGCGAACATACTATTTCTGCCTTTTCTTCATCGGTCCGGTGAGCATCCGGATCCGGGGGCATGTTGACGCCCTCCTCATGGGTAGAGACGCGATGTCCTTCGCCGGACGACTTTTCCTTATCTTCGGTCATGGTTGATGAGCTCTCGACGTAGTACTTCCCCTTGGATCTGAAGGAGAATATTCGGGCTGTGTGGTGTGGTAGAACAGAACGTGTCAGTCATGTAACCAGTTGAGTGACTGGGATTTCACGGTGGAGTGTGCTCAGTTTTCGGGTGGTGCTGATGACGGGAGGAGGTTGGAGCCTTCTTGCGTCGCTGTTCGTTGTCTGTTTTTTTCAAACGGGCAGAGATGTGATAAGAGACCCGATGACTTATAACGTCCTCGAAATTGGCCCCTGAGGCTCTCAAAATAGGAAAAGCGGGAAGGAAAAGAATATTGAACGGGAAGGAAAAAGTACAAAGGATGAATGGCGAATTGGAAGTAGAAAATTGAGAAGATGGGATCGGCTCTTATCTGCAAATCGGCACCAAAAAGGGAGGGAGGGGAAGGACAGGGAATCATGTATCATCATAACGAATCAACAATGGGAAATGATACGAATAGAGAACGTGACGAACCCATTGCTCATGTTTGCCCAATACGGGGGCAGCCTGATTCTCGAAATTTGGTCGGCGTGGGTGTTTTTTTGCTTCTAAATTCCTTATGCGGGAAGTGTTACTCGGTCCTAATCGGCCGAGCTGTCGCAATGTCCTTTCCTTTTGGGCGTTCGAGGCGTCAAAAGGTGATTGTAAAAGCTGGTAGATGGGGAGTTTCCGGAGCTTTCCCCAGATGAGGGCGAACGAAACAGAATTCCACGTCTGCCAGGCGGCGTTGACAAGATCCTAGGGATGTAGATCGGAGCAAAGGAGGAGATTTGGCGAGCGTCGAAGCAACCCAAACCGGAAGGTCCGTCGCAACGTGACAAGTTTTTGGCACTCCTCTATCTTGCAGTTCGGCACTTTTACCTGGATAAGTCGCCGGCCAGGACGCAATTGGTTGATGAAACCCTCCTACTGTATCGAAACAGCCCTCTTCAAATGTTGACCGTATTTGAGATTCTGAGGCAGAACTGTAGCCGGGCAACGATGGCACTGTTAGTGTTTGCTGTACCGGTACAGGCCAGGGAGGGAAATGGGGGTGAATTGGAGTGAGGGACAGAGAATAATGGAATGTGTGGCCCAAAATAGGATAGTCCCGAGGACGGGGACGATGGGTGCAGGCGGGGTTGATGTAATGCGGAGGGGAGGAGGCTAAACCAGCTGGGGCAGCTTATAAGTAGTTTGCAGCATATCCCACAGCCCCAACTGGCACGCCACAGGCAGGCGGACAGCAGATCCCATACGTATTGTTCCAATATCCTTAACCACCCATTCATTACCAATGCACTCAACACCACCTCTACCCCTGCTCCTGGCACACCTATCCTCGGTGTTCGTAGAGGTACATGACAGCCAGCCATGAAGGCATATCAATGATCGTTTAAGCATGGATACTAGGGTCGGGCAAACATTCACCTGGAAGTGGGCTCCCCGATGCTAGGAGCCTCAGGCTTGCTGCTTGCTCCCTTCTGCAGTCCCAGCATGCTGGGATCCTGGTTGATATTATCCCCTCAATCTCACATCTTACCAAGACGCTTTCTAGCATCTGTCACTACAGCGCTCACCAGACTTGTCAAACCGAACTTGAGGGTGTTCTGTTGCATTCACTGTTATTCCACCAGAATACCCCGCTTCAGGTTCAGCAACCTCAATAATAATGCGATTCGGGAGGGGGTGCCCTTGTTGGTAGGGTTCCGCACAGGCTTCTAGCTGACCTTTTCATGTCCGTGACCCACACATGTGTGAGATTCTCTCGCCCGAAGGGGACGTGTTGAGCGCGGACGGAGAGTCGGACAGATATACCCAGACAGGGAGGTGCATTATCCTTTTTTCTAGAACTCCCTTGGAACATCGACACCAATGATGCCTGCTTCGTGGTTCGTCAGAGGCTAGCAAACGAGGGAGCAAGAAGTACTGTACTTGTGCTCGTGTCTGAACCGCCAAGCGGGAGTGGTGTGCTGTCTCACATCACTTGCTTGTTCCATGGCCTTGGAACATGGCAGCCGGAAAGTAAACCCTAGCAGCCTTTTTTTTGTTTTGTTTTTGAAAGTGCGTAAGGGAGTGTCACTTCCACACCGGACCTGACGCTCATGTTGAGTACTGTTAGACCAGGAATGCCAGATAAATGACTTTTTCTTAACCAAAATAGTCTGGCATCCGTCATCTGTGGGCGACATGGTGTCTCAGCAGGCCTTGTATCACCAAATGCTCAACCCTAGGAGTGCCCCCTCAAGCGCACAGCAGCAACTGGTAACTTTGGCCATTACGGCCTTTAGTGAGACTCATGTACCAGATTATTCATTGTTGACGGTCCGAAGAACGGCGTGCTCGGTGACTGCGCGCGCAGAATTCGCCAAGGAGGTCATTCATGTTTCAGACAGGAGAAGAGAGGTTTGACACAGACTGTTGTTCCGAATCTCTGGTCGTTGCTGGCAGAGTGTTGATTCGGGGAGGGCTGAGTTGATGGGCGCGCTAGATAAAGGGATTGCATATGGAGACACCACACCATCCGTCCTGAGGTCAAGGTGTGTTGCAACCCGAGTCTTGGTTCCGAAGAGAGAACGTGTTGTGTACTGTCTTGGTGGACAATCCGTTGAAACCACTTTCTTGGTTGAGGCTTGGCAGAATGTTTCTGCGTCTGTCCACGGCGCGGCATGGACAAAAAAGCATGGCTTGTTTGCTCCCATGCGGACGCCACACAAAAAGGGGCAGATGATAATGCCCGGTTAGAGGCAAAACAAGTCAAGAAAGGCCGCCGTGTTTGGAGTTTGATTAGTTTCTGGGTGGACCAAGTTTGCTTTGTGTCTAGGTGCGGTCCTTTCGGTTTACCGTTGCTGGCCAGCTGCTGTAGTCCGTGGCCCAAAAGGCCGACAAAGCGGGCGAGCATGGCACTATTGAATGCTTTGGGAAACTCCTCAGGCGTGTACCCGCTCAGGCGAAGGCGTATGCCATGGCCACCATGACTGGATTTGTGGGTTATCGTTTGGCAGGTCTCGCCTGCAATAGCGGCCCATGAGCAAGCAGCCGCTGTCTGGTAGGACTACTTGCGATCCACGTGCTGAAGACGTTCCGCCAGATCTGTGGCTGTACTCGACAAGAAGAAAAGCAATTAGCTATGGAAATATTGACGACGTTTTTGGGAAATATACAAGGATTTCCAGCTCCTGACACTAGTTGAACCGTGTCACCAAGCTGCTGCAAGTGGCCGGCTCGTCCATTGCGTCTGTCCAACCTGCTTCCAAAGAGAACCGTGGCCGTCTCGCTAAGAGGCAAACTGTGGCCTCCTTCTTTTACTTTTCTGGATCAGGGTGGGCAATGTGTGTAGGGCTGTAGAACTAATCCGGTACTTGTACGTGTCCATGACTAGGGCATGGGGTGTAGTGTTGTGGAAAGAGGCTAGAGAAAGCTTACCTGGACAGTATCGGCGGCCAAGTCTCCTCTCGGCGTGGACGGCATCAACCCCATGATAGCGCCATCGATTGGGACGGGCCAAAGCAGCCTCTGGGCTATGGTAGGTAGCTTGCTAGGTACTGGTACATATACAGTGGGCCAGGAGAAGCAAGAAGCGGCCAAGACGAGAAGCGGTTTTCTAGCTTGCTTCTGTGCTTCCTCCCCTGGCGCTAATAAAGCCACCAATTGCTTGGGACTGGGGCTTGGGCATTGAGGGTCGTCAGGTACCCAGACCCAGACCATGTGGCATGGGCATTCCTTTTCCATGGCGGTTGGCAGGGAATTATGGATGGATTCATGGCGGATTTCTGTGCCTCGAGGGTCCAAGGCTGCTGTGCGGTGGAATGATATGGCTGCAGGAGCAATTAGGAGAATTGTGCCAAACGACTCGCAACATCTGCCAGCTCCCGCGGCAGGCCATGTCGAAGGTCTCTGGAAAGGTGCAGTGCGTCGGGTGTCCGGCTACACGACCAAGCGACTCGCTATTCACCACTTGAGGTTGGCTTGTTGGGTCCATGGCGGCCCAGGGGATCCCTTCTTGAGCTGCTGTCGTCCAGATAGGCAGGTGGTGGTGCGCATACTCTGATTGGGGTGTGGGTACGCTATGCGGTAGGTAGATGCTGTGTTGCCATGGCGGCAGGGTACCTCGAGGCTTTTGGAGGTGGTGGTGGTATATTGGCCTTGGCGTCATCAAACACCTGCCCCATCTGCGCCGTCTGCTCCGGAATGGCGGCGGCAAATGGCCCCGAACTTGACAACCAGGCGTCCAGACCGGAGCTTACCGTCGGTCGGTCCGGCTTCGGCTACTGTCATGTCTGTCTGTGGACAGAAGTGGAAGGGCGTCAGGCGGTCAGCTGAAGACGGCTGCAATGCTGGGTGTTCGTGTCGTCGTGTTTGTGTTGCAGTCACTGGAAAGAGGGGGAAAATTGGAAATAAATAGAGTTCCGATGGATAGGGAATGTGATTCCGGATCCAAAGCGCTGGGACTAGACTGCTGGGAGCGTGGATTGTTTGTTCTTGGAAATAAGGTAAAAATGGACGATGACCTCCACTGGATTCCTGGAATGGTGAAAGGTGCAGGAAGATGTTTGCCAGACGGCACGCGGACCGTGACGGGCATCGAGACTAAAAATCCCGTGCTCCACCTCCATTTCACCTCCCGTGATTGACCACAGGGGCATGCCCTGTTGTTGAAACTCGGTGCCCCGGCCTTTAGCGGGTCACTAACAGTAAAAGAAGTCATTTGTTACTTCCACTTGTCTTTGGGGTGAGGCTCTTAACAATTAACGAGTACGGGAGATATTGTACCGAACTACCGACAGCCTAGAGGTGGAGGTACGTACCCCTTGTTAGTCTGTTAGTGGGTGGGGTCATTTGTGCGGGGAGATCTGCGCCTTTCGCGCCCTAACCTTATCTTGACCTTCGCCCAGCGCTCCTTCCCCACATTCTCTTCCGTCCAACCCGCCAGCTGCAGACTGCTGTCAGTCGGGGACATCGGACGAGGGGTGATCCACTCACGGTCAACTGCACTCGGTGCGCTCAGTCATCAACCACCACAGTTGGTGCAGTGACATTCAAGGGTTCCGCTAGATGCTCTGTTACTGTATCAACGACACCGTGACGACCACTTCAAGTCACCGACATACGGGTCCGAGACATCCAAAGAGTCCATCTTCGATTTGGCAGGCCGGTCCATTTGTGGCTTCATGGCGGTTCCCAAGAAAGTCTGCATTGTTGGTGTGTTCATGTTTGCTTCCACTTCTGCCTTCTACGTAGAGCTGCCTCCTGCTTCCTTTTCGTTTCTTTTCCTCCGTCTTCAACACACCGCATGTGTCCCCGACATTCCCACCCATTTCTTCCATGCAGCCACGCCTTTCTAATCATCTCTTGCCACAGGTGCTGGCCCATCCGGCCTAGTTGCAGCCAAGTCTCTCCTCCACGACCAGCCCAAGGGGTCCTTCCATGTCACCATCTTCGAAGCCCAGAACCGTCTGGGCGGTCTTTGGCCGTCGAGCACAGATGACCACGCTGCGCTTGTTCACCCGCTCATGGTAGCTAACCAGAGCAAACACACTGTCCAGTTCAGCGACTTGGCTTGGCCCGATGACGCCCCCGAATTTCCCAGAGCTTGGCATATTGGACGCTATCTTGAGAGATACCATGACCGATACTGCCGGGACGCCAATCTCCACCTTGGCGAGCGCGTGCTTAGCTCCGAACTGCTTCAACCGTCCGACCAAAGCGCCGAGGGAGCCAAGTGGAAGGTCAGCACATGTGGTCAAGATGGCCAACAGCTCCATCATACCTTTGACTACCTGCTTGTCGCATCTGGTTTCTTCGGCAAGCCAGTGATACCTCCACCCGTGGCTGCCAGTGGTGATATCCCGGTTCTCCACAGCAGTCAGTACAGGACTCTCAGCGCGTTACTCGAACAGACAAAAGGTGTAGGGCGCAAGATTGTGGTGGTCGGAGGCCAAATGTCGGGTGTCGAGATAGCTGGTACTATCGCAACCCATCTCTCCTCGGCACAGCACTCGCCTGGTCCAAGCCCTCTTCAGGATTTGGACAAGTACTCGATTCACCATGTTTCCCCGAGGCCTGTCTGGGTCTTCCCACTCTTTACATCACCAAAGGTGCCCATCCCACTGAATTGGAATGTTTGCTCTCGATACTTTGGGCTAATTACTGTATCTTCAACTAGCCTGCCTCACCTGCGCCGCCATTCTTGCCCATGGATCTTCCCTCATACAACCTAGCCAACAGATCCGATAACCTAACCAATATGCAAGGCCATGTCTCGACAGAGGCAGCAAAGTCACGGCACTCCATCTACGAAACAATGCTGGGGACCGACCAGTCCGATTTCTCACCCAATCTGGCCATCACAAACACAGACACCGACAAGCCCCCTTACCTGGCTGTCAGTGACACTTATGCGGACTTTGTCCGTACCGGGCTCATATCGGTGTCACATGGAAAAGTCGACTCTCTGACCGGCAGTACTGTTACCGTCACAACAGCTCGGGGAGAGGTAAGCAAAATCGACGACGTTGCGGCAGTAGTGCTAGCAACTGGCTTCGAGGCAGCATCATCCATCTCTTTCCTGCCATCCTCTGTCCAAGAGACTCTGTCGGTGGTGCCCTCTGATTTGAACACTACTGTTGCCTTGGCCTTTCACGGAACCCATCATCCGGCCGTTCCCTCGTTGGGGTTTGTGGGTTTCTACCGATCACCTTATTGGGGTGTCATGGAGATGCAAGCCCGCTTTGTCACAGCTTTGTGGGCGGCCGGAGGACCTGCTTCTTCGTCACTTCCTCCCAAGATGGCCGTCGCTCTTGAAAAAGATGATTCCATTGAGCGGACTTTGACTCTTCGAACGGATCCTCGGGTTTCTCAGTTTCCCATGGGCGATTACCCATGGCTCATGCAAGAGTTTTCAAGGGCTCTGGAAATTGACCGCACACCACCGTTGGGGAAGATGCCTCGTGTTCCCCCAGCTGACAAAAGCATGGACATCCTGACACCAGCACGCTATCCGGCAAAGCAAGCAACTGAGGCACAACGTACAGAAGTGACAAGGTCCATTCAGCAGACTGAGAGCACAACATGGTCTGGTGTTTCCTCGGCAAGGTTTGTTGCAAAAGCTGTCTTCCGTTCCCTCTTGGGCGAGTGGAAGCTTGAAAGGGATCTTGTGAGCCGCCTTCCCACCCATCCGAGCGGTCATTTCAGCGGTACTGCCAGGTTCCTGCTCAGGGAACGTACAAGAGATGGACGTGAAGCTGAGCACGATGCTGCCTTGGAAAGCGACGATTATGTTGGGTTGGAGTATCTCTACATTGAGGAAGGCATGTTCGCTGCCTCCAACGGCTTCTCTTTCCGTGCAACAAGGAGATATGTTTGGAGGTATGATGAAAAGAAGGACAAGTTGAGCGTCTGGTTCGTCAAGACGGACGATCAAAAGAGGGCCGATTATCTGTTTCACCAAGTCGAGTTCATCATCCCAGACCCGGAAGCCGAGGGTGCACCCCAAGCATGGCGAGCAAATGCTGGCCATCTATGCATCGATGACTTCTACGACGTTGACTACCGCTTCAACTTCAAGGCCGTCAACCTCCGAGATTGGTCTCTAGCCTACCGAGTCAAGGGGCCGAAGAAAGACTATACGATTGAGGGGACATACACACGGTGAATCGGCGGCGATTGGGATTGCTCACATGGGAAGCAAGATGCAGTGTGATAATGGCACACATAGTAGGGAGCCACACATGAGGCTATCACAGACTCTTCATGTGAGTGACCCTTGATTGTCAGGAAAAAGCAACAAAGTTTTGGGTCGATATGTAGTGAATGTGCCCCCATGCGCATGTATAGGTGGATGAGAGTGGCGAGAGTCGTGATAGTGCCACACTAATATTGTCTTGTATCCAGCAAACTGCGTGATGGCAATGCCATCGTTGAGATGCGATAAGGCTTTCAGGCAATTCGTCGTCTAGAAGGCGTGCAGTCAATGTTTGCCCTCTAGCAGGAGTCTTTCCAACCACAAAGGTTTCGGCAAGGAAGCCAAATTGCCAAGTAACGGCTCTTGTTTGATGAACAAACATGTATGTCGACGAGAGAGAGCACCACAGACCACAGAGCTGAGACGGTGGAGAGCTGGCAAAGGCCACTCGAGTGGTTAAGAGGCAAAACAATGTAAGTCCTACCTTTTGGCGTCCAAGACACTTTGCGATTCTCACCACTCAACGCAGGCCAGGTGACTAATGCAGGTACAGCAACCGGCGGATCTCCATGTTACAGCATCATGTCACTACAAGTCAAGGACATCAGGCCCCTGGCTGTCTGACGATGAGGTACGAAGAAGTCAGTACCCTCCAAAGACCGCAAGGGACGGCGAGTGGTCAGGGAGCCATTGCTCTCACGGAGCACAGCAGAACGCTTTGTGTGTTAACAACCATGGAGCCGCTACATCAGGTCACTGTTACCTAGAGGTAGTACATGTTGGTAGGTGAAGATGATCATTGCCCTTGGTGTTTGTGGCCTGGTGTTACCGCGCAATATTGTACCCTCAACACCGGAATGAAGGGCTCCGATTTCATGCCCCTTGGACAAAGGTTCGATAGATCACTAATCCTATACAATTCCAAATGGCCTGGGGGGGAGACCGTCGCTCGCTCGCGCCTACTGTCGCCTCATCGGCAACCTACCTGATCTGCCTCATATTCCTGTTATCATGGCTGGAACTCTGTGCTCGTTGTCTGCACC
Organism: Copromyces sp. CBS 386.78; assembly: GCA_030685235.1. Lineage (NCBI taxonomy): Eukaryota > Fungi > Ascomycota > Sordariomycetes > Sordariales > Sordariaceae > Copromyces > Copromyces sp. CBS 386.78. The sequence goes on from MU839110.1 coordinate 158,634, forward strand.
GCCAAGCCGGCAGGTTACTTTTCTGTAACCCCAAGTCCAGCAGACAATGGGGTTATTATCAGATTGGATCTGCACGTAGCGTCGTACCTTTTGGTTCAACCACCAATCGCGACCAGGATGAGGCGGCCGTTGTCGCATCCAGGGCATGCAGCTACCCGTCGAAACAAAGGTCCCGGGAAGTCCATACACGCTACACTCAAGCCAACGGAACCTTTGTCGCGGCGTGAGGGAGAGAGCGCATCTCTATCTATACCGCTTTCTCTTCCAGCGGGTCGTCGTCTCGTCGCAGTGGTATGTTTGACTTCCCCCTACCACCTCATGAATGACTCCCTCGCAGCTCCTGGCACCGCAAGTTCCTGAGCCCGTGGGCCGTGGTCTGTCTTGGTAGGCTGTGAAGTTGGTATCGAAAACGAAGAAAATATTCTGTAACCAACCCAGGGAGGAGAGACGGGAAGGCGTGGTGCCACCGTATTTTTGGATGGGAGAGAGATGGCAATTGTCCTCGTCTTGGAGGCGGCTCCCGTGATTTGGCAGCCAAGAAAACCGTCAAGCGTCACCTACCTAGTGATTGTGGAGGATCTAATTTTGCTTTTTTCTGCGGTTTTCTTTGTTTTGGAGATCTCACCGTTCCTTTTTATAAGTTTCCCCTCAACCCTACCCATGGAGTTTGGGACGACCCTTAAGTGGCTGGTTGCTGCTCACACGACGTGGACTATTAGCAAACCTGGACTGGAACTAAACTGCATACGTCTTCACTGATGCTGTCAATTCCTCTGCAGAGGGCAAACAAGCATCCCGTACCTTCAGTGGCCCTACGCATATGCATATGGCTAGACCCCTGTTCAACACCAACTTTACGGAGTACTGACGAATATCCAACCACCAAAATTATCGAAATCGAGGCCGGCAACTACAATCACACCGCTTCCTAACCAGTGTCCGATACAACCTGCATCTCTGGCAGGAGGACGTTTGGTTCTTTTGAACAAAGAGACTGCCGGCCAACATTGTCTCCATTCGCATCATCGTCCGTATCATGTTTTGCTCCAACACTGGGAGCACCAGGTGCGCTTACATTGGCTCAGATTCATCATAGACAGAAACCGGAGCACCAGAACCGTCTCGTCTGGGAAGCATATTGCAGCTGATGGGTTCCATATGCTGTGAACCTCGACGAGTTCCGCTTCGACCAATGAGTTCCGCGCATACTCACAGCAAGGTCGCACAAGTAATCTGGTCCGAGTCCGTCTTCCTGCCCAGACGGACTGGGATACAGCAAACCAGCTCAGGATCAGGAAAAGCAGAACGACATGGAGAAACCGGATCGTGAGCCTGTCTCGGTTATCGAGTGTTTCCCCCGTGCACAACACGACAGCTTCCCAGAGGGATTATCTGCTGTCTCTTGTTGGCGTTGGACAATAGTCGTGTTGCTATCCAACTACCTTTTTAAGGTATGCCCTTCAACTCCAAAACGTGCTAGCTAGGTAGGGTTCTTCTGGTTCCATTGCTAACACAGTAGTTGTAGATGGTCCGCCTCTTGATGAGATGCGTATCAGACAGTCGGATCCCCAGAGTGCATTTGCTTCGCACCCGACATTCACACAAAGGCGGTAGGCAAGTTTGCTTTCCGACTGGACCGGTGGCTTGCATCATACAACACTAAATTTCCTGCAGGACACTGGTTGCTCTCCGCAAGGCCCATGCTACTTCCCTCGTGTTAGGGATGAGAGAGACGGATTCGTGCCTCGCCAGATGCTGGGAGGAGTACCGCGTCGTCCGAAGCTGCTTACCACTTATACAAATGCTCGGACCAAACATCAGGACCTCTTCAGCACCCAAAGCACTCTCCACGGCCGGAAGCGCAACTAAACTGGTACATGTTATACAGCGGGGTTTCCACAGTTTGTTGAGCATTTTATCTCACTTTCTTCGCGTTTTGGTGGCGAAAGTAATTGAAAGCGGATTGTAAGGAGCAAAGTCGCATCCGTTGAAGGTTTGACGATTTTCAAGTACCGCGTCGAATTGCTGCCAAAAACCAAGACTGCCATCTCACACCAATTCGAGACCCCAAGGCCTGTTGCTATCGAGTTTTGTCAGGGGAGTGTCCAGTCCATTTCGTGCAATCGACTGCCTCTAAGCGCGTGTTTTGTGCTGCCGTTCAGCTTGTCTTTCATCCCGCATCTTCCCCAGACAAACAGTCATCCAAAGGTTTCTGTTCTCGACACCTTCCCTTCTCTTCTTGTCCACTGTCAATCCACAGCCAATTTCACACCGTTGATCATACGACTCATTCGCCTAATCGGCTTATCCATTGTCCTGGAAATAGAGGCGCCGTCAGGAGGCTCAATATTTGATGCGATTCGCGGCAACGGGAGCAAACATCTTCACAATAGACGGCTTGCATCTGATACCACACTCACCTCAGCCTGAGATCAACTAACGTTTTCCGTGGCCCGCTTCCCGACCGATCGGCCTCTCGAAACGCACCGGCAGTGGCTCGTCATTGGTGTGTGGGCAACCTTCCAATTCTTTGCTTCTTCGTTTCTGGACGTGGGGAGTGACCGTTGGGTGGGTGGGCTTGTTCCGGATCCTACTGGTTCAATGAAGCCAGCCCGCTTCTACAGCCGCAAAAGACTCACGCCCACACACATCGACGCCCAGCTACTACCACACACACAAACACACAGTCCTCCAACCCCGCGGGATCTTTCCTGTGGGCATTCCTACTGCTCGCTCTGCCGCTTTCTGCACTTGCAGCAGTCTTGCTTTCAGAGGCAAGCCACGTGCGATCCAACACATTCCAAATCGGGATCCCGAGCCTGGGTTTGTCAGATTGCTACGCCGTCTCTCAGCCCAAACACAGGTCTGAAGCCAAAGACAAGGCTTGGCCAATTAATCTATCCCTGTTCCTAAATACGCTTAAGATATTTTCGCCTCCCCTCCTTCCAACCATGGCCGAGTTCACCGGCACCACCACCCAGGTTCAGGCTCAGGTCGAACAACCGCAGCCTGAAGTCGTCCTTGTGGAATACAGTCAAGGCTACATGAATCTCACACAGACACAGCGGGACACCATCGAGCACGTCGAGAGGATTGGCGCCTCTCTGAGCCTGCTTGGGGTGTTCCTGATATTCATCGCCTACGGCCTCTTCAAGCGAGTACGGACCGTACCCAACACCTTCATCCTCTTTGCGTCTATCGCCAACGTCGGGGCTAGCACGGCGTGCTTTATCGGCTATGCGGGTATCATCGCCGGCGAGGACTCGGCGCTCTGCCACACGCAGGCGTTCCTTCTTGAGATGTAAGTGAGGTTATGGTGAGAATCATCTGATATGGACATGGACACAACGCGTTAACACATTTTTTTTTGGTTCCAGGTTCATGCAATCAGACCCGTGGTGGTCACTTGCCATGGCACTAAACGTCTTTCTGGTTTTCTTCTTTGCGCTAAACCCCAACGCGTTTCGCGACTACCTCTGGTTGTATTGCCTGGTGTGCTATGGACTTCCTTCGATTCCGGCAATCGTCCTCCTCGCACACAGTCCTTCCAACGATCACTATTATGGAAATGCCACGGTATGATGGATCCCTACCCTGCCCTTGTGGAAGGCAGTTTGGTCATATGAGATGCTGACTATATCCTTCACAGTTGTGGTGCTGGATCGCCGACACATGGAATCCTCTCCGGATTTACACCTACTATCTACCTATCTGGACGTGCATCTTTCTCTCTGGACTGGTATACCTCGCCGTGGGCTATCAGGTGTTCCATCAGCGGAACCAGCTACGGAACTTGACGTTCAGCAACCAAGGGAAGAATTGCTCCGGATCTGATCATAGGGAGCACATAGAACTAGGCGAGAAGCACAGTTACGGAATCAGCGCTGGCCGGAACTCGCCATGCCCCCCTGTTATTCCCATGGTAAGTATACTTGAGCTTTACCAGCAATTGTTCTGCTTCTGCTTTTTGCATCCTCCTTGCTATGTAACACTACGCTACGTCACTACTGTCGTACCACTGTCCCAAGCATGCGAGATCTATGTCTACCCCTTGCTGACACTTTCTTTGCCGCACGTACACAGGATCTCTCCAGCCATCCAGGATGCTATGGCACCGTCACCACTCAAGTCGAAGTCAACATTTCCGACAACACCGACATCCAACCCATGACCCCTAGAGGTACCTCACCGACCCCGTCCATCACCGAGGTCCCCCTTGCCGCCCACCCCGCGGGCCACCAAAACAATAACAGCATCCACCCCTGGGCATCCGACTGCTCCTCTTCTTCCTCCTCCAACAGCGAAGACCATATCGTCCCTCCCGCCGCCGTCTACGCCGGCTCCGGTGGTGGCTCTGGCGATAACTCCCCGCCCTTCCGCATGACCACACACCACGTCCACATCCACCACGCAACCGACATCACAGCCAGCGGTGGACAACCCAAATCCAGTCTCAAGAAGACCACCTACTCCTCTCATCACGTCGGCTACGGCCACACTTACTCCTCCTACAACCGCACCTCCAACACCACCACCACGACGACGACGGGTCAATGTCCCCAACACCACGCTGTACACACCTCTTCCTGCTCCTCCTCCTGCTCCCACAACCCCAAACACCGAAACCAATCAAGATCCTCGCGCTTCACGCCCCAAACCCGCCTATCCAGTCTCCTCTCCACCATCCGCCGTCCCTTCCGCAAATTCTGGGCCAAGCTCCACCGTCTCGACCCCATCAAGCTCGCCTACCTGCGCACCTCCTTCGTCTTTGCCATTTCCATCCTCGTGACATGGACGCCTTCCAGCATCAACCGCGTGCACTCGTTGCTGTACCCCAAGAACACGAGCTACCCGCTCAACCTGGCGAGCGCGGTGGTGTTGCCGCTGCAGGGGGTGTGGAACGCGGTGATTTTCATGGCGACCACGTGGGTCGTGTTGAGGGAGGAGGTGGAGGGTCTTTGGGGAAGGAGTTGGGCTGGGAGGTGGTGGAGGGAACAACGAGGAGGACGACGCCAGTCGCTGGGGATGTCGGGTACTGGTACTGGGACTGGGACTGGGACTGGATATGGATATGGATATGGAGGACATGGAGGGGTGCAGAAGAAGAACATGAATGGTGTGATGCACATGGGTGGACAGCACAAGAGGGGCGTTCGGTTGGGGAGTGATGGGTTGCCGCCGATGCCGCCTTCTACTTGTACCACCATTGGTGGTCGTGGTGGTAGTGTTCGTGTGGCGGTGGGGCGTGGAGGTGGTGGAAAGGGACACAAGGCGTGGAGAAACGGAAACGGAGTATATGGCTATGGGGTCCCTCCTCCTCCTCCGGTGATCAAGGATGATTTCATGTTCGAGACAAGGAGCTGTGGAAGTGCTGGTGCTGGTGGTGGTGGTAGGAAGAAGAAGGCCAAGAAGGGGCCGATGGATCCTAATCGGTTGGGCACCGTGCGAGTCATTAGGGGTGGCTCGTTATGATTGCTTTCAGCCTTTTTCTGTTTTGTCTTTTCTTTCTTTTCCTTTTCTGTCTGTATCTAGTTTTCTTTTTCGGTCTCATGGTCAGCGTGGTATAATGATGGGAAGGCGTTGGTCTGACCTGGTCTGGTCTGGTCTGTGCCGTGGCTCATCCGTTTTGCAGGCGTTCTGGCTTACCCTTTGCTTGTAAGGTGATGGAAGTGCGAGATGAAAATACCAAGGGGGCGAGGGGAATAGTGGGGAGAGGGATATACCAATGGAATGCTTGATGGTTTGGTACCAGCTTGGTCCATAGAGAGGATCATAGCCGCCTATAGGTACCTCTACGATAGTGTCCTGTAATATAATGTAACTCGGTGACTATAACAAGTAACCGCACTTCAACCCTGAACATTCTGTGATTGCTCGGGTTGTAAGGACCCAAGGTGATGATAGAGGTAGGAACCAGAATTAAACAAGGACTTGTTGAACTATACGAAGGAGGTGATCACGTGAGACGATTGAGTTGATAGTGAATGTCTTGATTGATTGAAGAGGAGAGAGCAAGAGAGGCAAATATACCTTACAGGGTAGCTATGTGTAGATCGTATCCACCAATGCCAAGAATGCCAAGGCATAGGAATGGCTTCAACAGGACTGACGTCTCAAAGAGAAACGAAAACCCATTGGAAGGATCTAAAAACTCCTTAGTAAGATTGCTAGAAGAGATTGATAGCGTCTAAAACACTTTCCAATTTCATACGACCAACATTTTAAGGGATACGAAATACTTATTAGACTGTATGTGAGAGGAAGAAAGGACACATCATGACCTTGAGTTATGACGGTCCAGTCTCATCCTCCCTTGCCAAGTCAGTCACGCTCAAGTCGGTCTTGACCGCAAGGTAAGACCAAACGAGCACGACAAGGTATTTAAGACAGACTCGGAGAGTCCGTCACCTAGCATAGTTCTTGGGAGGATCATCAATCAATGTGATCAGTATTCACCACAAGTCTTTATCGTCTTTGTAACACCAGGGTTTTCCATCTTACACTGTACAAAAGACCTAATAAGGTTAATAAAATATATACCGCGAGATTTTTTTTAGCATATTAAAGACTTCAAAAGGTACGTCAAATGGAATATAATGATTTAGAAGATGCCATTCAGGCCAGATGTACTACCTTACTTGCAACGCCCTATGATGGCGCCTTATAAAAAGCCCACCACGCCTCTGAGACGAAAATCGATATTGGCCTTTACAAAAGAAATCCATGCCTCTAAAGATAAAATCAAGGCCTTCGCAAACGAGATTTAGCCCCCCGAAAGTTGTACATAAAACGCGTGCCCAGGCTTCATCAAGAAGAAAAGGGCTAAGAAAACCAACCTCAATTTATGCGTTGCCGCCTTCGCGGCGGGACATCCGCTCCCTTTCGAGATCAGTGATGCCCAAGATGAACTTCCTCGGCAAAGCGAGGATCTCCACGCCCGAGTCCTTGTCATTTTGGCGGGCCTGTTGGAGGATCGTCGTGGCGTTCTCCAAGTAGCTGACGGCAAAGGCTTTCCACGCATGCTTCTCCGCCTCCGAATTCTTTAGGGGCTTGGGGAAGTAAGGGTCATTTAACTTGACCGCTTCCACGGCCAAGGCCACGCCGGCATCATCGAGGGTGATATCCCTCACCTGGTTGAAGTCCAGGACCCACATCTCCGTCTCCCGACAGTAAAAGTCCTCCAGGCCGTGGTAGGTTGCGGGTGCGACGTCGTGTTCCTGTTCTTCTTCTTCTTTGTCGTCATTGATCTCCTCCTTCAAGTTCCGGGGGACCTTCTTCCTTGAGCTGCTGCCCAACACAAACTCGACATCGCGAGCGTCCGTCCTCGCGCCCCAATGCATGACAGCAAGGGCAATGCCCATTCTACGGGAAAGTGCCGCGATGTCGAGGTCCAGTTCAATGAGCTGGTTCAGGTGGAGTTTTAGGTTCCTCAAGGAGAAGAACATGCCGCCGCTCTTTCCCGTCATGGAGCCAAGGTAGACGCGGACCAAACAGTCGGAGTTAGCCGGGTCAGCCAGGGCCTTCTGCTTGCCCCGGGGAGCGCAGTACTTCTCGATAAGGAGGTGGCGGGTGCGGGGGGGAAGGGGGAGGATGCGCTCGGCGATGAGGGCGTTGGTGGGAACGGCGCAGATGTGCTGGTCCTGTGCTGCTTTGATGAGGCCGGCGCTGGACTCGGCGGCCCAGAAGGAGGTCTTGGTTGCCGCCACCGTGACGAAGCCGAGGGGCTGGGGGATGTTGATGGGTGGGTCGGAGGGGGAGAAGAGGTCGGCGAAGCAGCGGGCGATTTTGCGGTGCTGGCAGAAGTCGTTCCATAGCTCCGGGTTGGTGCGGTCTTTGGCGAGCTTGACGATGACGTCGTTGCCGTCTTGAGAGAAGATGGCGCCGCAGGCGCCGGCACCGATCTTACGGAAGGGAGCGTCCTTGGCCGGGGTGTTGGCAGAGGAGGAGGAGGAGGGACAAGGGGAGTGGAGGGAGAGGGCGAGACGGAGATTTGTCTCGAGGTCAGATTCCTCGTTAGAGCTTTTGGGAGGGGCGGGAGTGGAAGAACCGGGCAGTTCGGAAATTTTCAAGAGTTCTTCCACCTCGGCCTGGACATAGGGCGTTGAGGAGCAGGGCAGAAGTCTGCGACGGAGTTGGACAGGCATTTTTCTTGTTCGTAGAGGTGTTTTCTTGTAGTGTAAAAGTGGTGCAACGGCTTCGAAAGAGTTATCAGGAGGTTAGAGAGAGAGAAAATGGAGGCGGGCCATAACCAGGAGCCATAGTCTTTTATATCAGATATATGCTCAAGTACTTGAAATATTCGAAGCCCGTAGCTGCCGGCATGCAAGTGTCGGTCTGCCATGTACCTGCAATGCACAAGACACTGGCTTTTCCAAAAAACCGAGAGTTACTACCAACACATGACTTAAAAGAGATAATATGCAAGAACACTTCATTCCACTTGGAAAGGTGAATACGACTTCGCATTCAAGTGGGAGGCGTGAGTGAAGGCACCGAGGTATGGACTTGCACGCTACGAAAAGCGGCGGGTGTCCGGGTGGAGGTGAAGTACGGCCTGGGTCCACCCACTTACACGCAATTGACCAATTAGAATACTTCTTTCCGGAAGCTGCCCAATCATAGCACGACTTCCAAGAAATCGCACTTGATGTTGATGCGAAGGAGCGCCGATTGTCGAGGTGGACAGACGGTTCACTTGAAAAATCCTGAACGAGTTGGTTGCAGCTGGCGGCGGCCACTGAATGTGCTCGTAACATAATCTAGAAGGATTGTTTGACGAATTAACTTTGGAAAGTAGTGGTAGGGATGAAGTGGCGACCTTGATATTCCGATTATTAGTGCTGCTGCCAGGAACAAGTGGGTACTACATAACAGTACAAGCTTCCCGACGTCTAGCAGCTGTCCAGCCTGTCCTCTGTAACCAAAACTAACAGATAAAAATGGAAGATAACGGGATTCAACAACAATGTTAACCCCGCTAAGAAAGAATTATCGTCACCTGCACATGTTTTTACTTGAACATCTTCCGAAACGAAGAAGTGCTTTTCTTCACAGGGGGTTCCGGGCGAGCAGTAGGGCTGCCACTCAGAACCGAGGACGTACTAGGAGGGGTGAAGACGTTCTCATCTTGATCAGTCTCCTGGTTTGTTTGTGACTTGCTCCGACTACTGTGTGAACCATCTGACTGTCCGTAGTTACTTTCTGCGATTTGGAGCTGTCGCGGTGGTACTGGCGGTACAGACATAGGCAATTGTGGCGGCCCACGAATAGTGGCCTCTGCAATCGGATTTCCACGCGCATCCGTCACCTCATTAGAGATCTTCGCAGGCAGTTGTGGCGGATAATTGCTTGTGGCCTTCGGAATTGCATTGCCACGCGTACCTTCAGCTACATTAGGGGTACTGGTAGGTAGTGGTCTTCGTCGAGGTGTGCTGGAAGACCTAGAGGGTTGATTTGCAGGCGATTGCGGTTCGTCTTCGTCAGTTGTGACATCGGCTAACTCTCCGTACTCGTCTGCCTGCTATTACCATCGCCAGTTAGCTGCCTTGAACTTCAAGAGGGTTGAGTAAAGCCCACCTCTCTGAGTTCCTTGCGCATCGCCAAACTGGTGCACACATCTTTGGCTCCTTCGATAGCCTTGCGTTGTGCTGTCAAGGAATTTCGTCGGTCTCGTGTCTCCTGGTTCTCGGCGGCAATAGACTCAACCACCTCACTGCTCATCGCCATGACTTCAGCGGGATTGAAGATGCCATACATGCCTTGGAGGAGATGGCGCTCAACTACCTGAGTGATGACGTTCCGAATAAATGTTTTGGCAGACAGCTCGTAGAAGATTAGCATCTTCTCCAGAATCTCCTCGGCCTCTGTGTAGCTTGTTCCAGTCTCAGCTGCCTTGCTCTTCCAGGCTACCAGACGTTCTTGATATTCAGGGTCATAGGGCTGAACCTCAAGGTTGAGGTCTTGCATTAGGTGTTTCAGTTCTCGGTCTGCTTGGTCCATCAGCGCCTTCATCTGGGTATCCAAGAAGTGACGGCGCAAGGGTTCTCGCATGCGTTGAGGCCAGATGTAATTGATGACCTCGCGGAGAAAATCGTTGCAGACCGCCCCAACGTTATCCTTGTGCTCCTTTGCTAGTCTTGGCCAGGGCTCCGAGTGGCTTTGGAACAGCATGTAAACCGCTCTGGGCGTGGAATCCATGGGAAATTCGGACCCCCGTATCTGGTGGAGAAGTCTGCTGACCTCCAGACGGGCATATTCAGACTTGGAGTAGCTCGATGCTGACGTTGTATTGGCGACAGAGGAACCGCTTGAAGCAGAAAGCTTGAACTTGCGGCCGTCAGCTCGGATTCTGGCCGAAAACCGATCATTTTCCTCGGCGGAACGTGCCCGGAGATTTTGCGCAGGCGTTCCCTTTGGATCTGCAGTTACACGAAAGAAATTCTTGTTGGGTGGGTTTTTGTAGAAACCGTGAGCTGCTGGGACAACGAGCTCATTCGAAGCATAGAACAATTCAATGAGCTCTAGGCGCATCTCCTCAGGGGTGCTTTTGGCGGTACCAAGCGACCTGAGTTCGTCGTCACAGTCATCCAAGGCCTTTTGGATCTGTCTGCGTAACGCGTTGACATGCCTTCCGATGTGCTGCTGAAGCTGGAGACTTAACCTTTGCTTCAGAGCGCTAGCTCCGCACATACATGCCGGAAGAGAGCTCCATTTGCCCTTGGAGAAGAAGTCTCGTTCAGTCAATCGGCGTTGCTCCGCAGAAGGCCAGGGTTCTCCCTCACTTCGTGGACCAGGATTCAACAGGACGTACCAGCCCAAGCGAAAGTTGTTACGCCGGTCATTGTTCTTGACGAGCTCGATGAACTTTTCCTCGAGGCCAATGGAGTCGGTAAGGTCAGGCTTGGTGAGAACGCCGACGGTCCGGGTACCGTTAGGGTCGAAATGTCGAGCCTTGGTCAGGACCGGAGCCTGGACGTAGTCAGAATTTCCGCCAACGACGGCAAGAATGATGGTACGAGGACTCCTCATGTAACGATCGGAAAGCGCTTCGATGATGCGGATGTCTTCAAGAGACTGGTCCTTGTTGGGGTTCCGTACCAAGCCGGGCAAATCGACAAGAGTCAAGAGTGGCATGTCCGGGCCCTTCTTCTCCACCACCAAGATGTCCCTTGCGGCAAAGCGTCCTGCCATACCCTTTGGAGCAATGAGTTCTGCGGCTCCCATCACTGTGAGGTCGAATGGGGAGTTACTGCTAATCAGGCGGCCAAAGTCTAGCAGTTGTTCTTGCTCACTGGAGGGGCGGTTTCTGTCGGGAATGATAGAGACGGTGATGCTCGACTCGGCGGACCTGCGCAATCTGATTTCGGTAGCAAACCTCGTGCACGCACCAGCTTCGCGAGGGAACGGAATTCCAGTCATGGCTTCGAGGACGGAGCTTTTGCCGGCTGACTGGTCGCCGACGACCACAATTTGAGGCAGTTTGACATTTTCGAGTTGGGCGTATTGGAGTTTCACGAGCAGGTCAAGCAGCTGTCCCTGCTCGCCGGCCAGCTCATGGGCATCAAGAGTCGAATCGAGGGATGACATGACCGCTCAGGGACTTGATGACGAAGAAGGAAAAGCTGAAACAAAGCGGTCGCAGTGAACTTGCATTCGACAGTGATTATCGATGTAGTCCAAGAAACACAATGTGCGTGCCATACACGTATGGAGCTATTATGATGACTCGAGTCGAAAAAGACGGGATGTTTGCAATGAGGGAAAATAATTGCACACCGAATGCCTCAACTGCAACCCCGTTTGACTTTCCACGACATGAACGCGTAGTAACGAAAGCAGAGTGCAATCTGAGGATGCCCTGGGTGACACTTGACAGAATCACGCACAAGCCGTAGCCAGTGCAACAACGATGTGAGAGAACCATGGAGAAGAGGCAAATTGGTCACTCTCCGGTGCAGCTTTCCTGGGGAATGGACGACCCGCGGAGGAAACAAACATTGGCGAGTCCATGGCGGCAAAGAACAGCATCGCTGAGGGATTATCGGAGCACTTGCGATATGGGTAATTGCTGCCAGGTTGTGGGTGGTGGTTGTCGAGTGAAATGAATGAGTGCAAACGGTGATTGTTCATGATGTGGCTGTGCAGAAGCCCTGCAAGGCTGCCACCTGTGGCTCATGGATGCTGACCCAATTGTGGACTGTGCCCAACAGTGGATCAAGGAAGCAACGTCACCCCGCATGACGGCGCCCAGCCTCCAGTCGAACCCCAGTTCGCAGCGGTGTCGACCACTCACTTGTCGCATCTTCCGCCTTGTCGTCTCCAGTTGATGCTGCCTTCCGCAGCACACGCCGACGCTATCATCTAGCGCAGGACAACACACCGGCACCACTGCGGGCACCACTCTCACGTCTCCAAATCGATCCGCAAAGCGAACCACTGCACCACTGCACCACTAAAATTCCCATCACACCTTACGACCACGGACCCATCCACATTTTTTGCGCCTCAGCCTGACAAGAAACATTTCTCCGCCGCTTTCTCCTCCCCCATCACCTCCTCCTCCTCCTCCTCCTCCTCTTCCTTCCTCGAATACGATGCGGCTGGACTAGATCGACCACCATATGCCAATGTCGCCCTTGTTAACACGCCCACCCGATCCGACTTGCACCTAACCCGCCTATTCACGCGAGCCTCGAACCACGAACCCGAATCCGATATCCGATCTAGCGCACGCTCCCCCCCGCCTGTGGCCGGCCACAGCACAGCGATCGCCATGAACTGGATACTCGAGGCCGGAGATGCCGACCACGGGAAGTGTAATGGCGATGACTACGTTGGGCCAGGAAACAAGGACACCTGGTACCAGTTCATCATCTCGGTCTCTCTAGGCATCTCGGCTTTTCTATCTTTCTGTGTAAGTCCAAAAACTATGCGCGCGCCCATCAAGGTGTCTTATCTTAGCATCATCCGCTAACCTACATGTCCCCAATATCCAGGCCCTCCGACCACGATGGAAGTCCCTTTACGCTTCGCGGAAGAGGGCGTCCATGGCCGACCCTTCGATCGCCCTCCCTCAACTCCCAGATACTTTCTTCGGATGGACGGGCGCCCTATATCGCGTCACCGAGCAGCAGGTCCTCGCCTCGGCCGGCCTTGACGCCTTTGTCTTCCTCAACTTCTTCAAGATGGCCATGAAACTGTTCCTCATTGTCTTCTTCTTCGCCCTGGCCGTTCTCGAACCCATCAACCGGGCCTTCCCCGATGACCTCAACACGTCAGAGGTCCCGACCACCGAAACGTTTCGCCAGTATACCTCCCCACACGCCCACACCACCCTCTTCGACGACCACCCCGATCAGCCTGACGACAGTTTCAAAAAGAACAAGCGCTACCTGTGGTCCTACCTCGTGTTCACCTACTTCTTTACAGGTCTTACGCTGTTCTTCATGAACCGCGAGACCTTCAAGGTTCTCCGTGTGCGCCAGGATTACCTTGGAACACAATCCACCATCACTGACCGGACCTTCCGCTTGGCTGGAATTCCCAAGGATCTGCGCACAGAGGAAGACATTAAGAATCTGGTGGAGAGGTTGGAAATTGGCAAGGTCGAAAGCGTCACTCTGTGCCGCAAGTGGAAAGAGCTGGACGATTTGATGGACCAGCGGCAGTCTCTCCTCGCCAAGCTAGAGGAGACATGGACTGCTTACTTGGGCCAGAAACCGGTGCAGCTAGCTAGGGGTCCTCCCCCAAATACGGCTGCCAATGCCCATGTTGAAAACCCTCCCCTCATTCCAGATCTTGACGATGAGGAAGCAGGCGATACCGGCCGTCTTCTCAGCAACGGCAACACCACTTCCGAGCTCATGTCGACCGAAAGACGGCGACCTCAAACTAGGTTTTGGTACGGCTTTCTCCACTTGCAGAGCCGCAAGACCGATGCTATTGACTACTACACGGAGAAACTGCGTGTCTTGGATGACAAGATTCGTGCCGCCAGGAAAAAGGACTTTGAGCCGACCGACCTTGCTTTCGTGACCATGGACTCTATTGCAGCCTGTCAAATGGCGATTCAGGCGCTCATTGACCCCCATCCTGGCCAGTTGCTAACAAAACCCGCCCCTGCACCGTCCGATATCGACTGGAGGAACACGTACGCATCACGCCTGACCAGACACGTGCGATCCGTTGCAGTGACGCTCTTCGTCTGTTTCCTCACCGTTGTATGGCTTGTCCCAGTTGCCTTCATGGCCTCTTTCTTGAGCATTTGCACCATCGACCATTACCTCCCTAAATTCGCGGCGTGGCTCAAGCAATACGAGCTCGCCAGAGCGCTTGTCCAGACAGGTCTCCCCACGGCCGTCGTATCGTTGCTCAACGTTGCGGTTCCGTACTTGTACGACTATCTCTCGTTCCAGCAAGGTATGCTCTCGCGCGGCGACGCTGCCCTCTCCGTCATCAGCAAGAACTTCTTCTTCACCTTCTTCAACATTTTCCTCATCTTCACCGTCTTCGGCGCCGTCACCTCCATCATCGATGTTCTGCGCGAAAGCCTGAAAGACACCACGTACATCGCCTACGCGCTGGCCGGCAAGATCGTAGACCTCGGTGTCTTCTATACCAACTTCATCATGCTCCAGGGTATCGGCCTCTTTCCCTTCCGCCTGCTGCAGTTCGGCAGCGTCTCGCTCTACCCCATCAGCCGCATGGGCGCCAAAACCCCGCGCGATTTCGCTGAGATTGTTCGCCCGCCCATGTTTTATTACGGCTTCTACCTCCCCACGGCCTTACTCGTCTTCATTCTCTGCCTCGTCTACAGTACCCTGCCCCAGGGATACAAGGTCGTCGGCCTGGGCGTCGCCTATTTTACTCTAGGTTACTTCACCTACAAGTACCAGCTCCTTTACGCCATGGAGCAACCCCAGCACGCCACCGGCGGCGCCTGGAACATGATCTGCTACCGCATCATGCTTGGCCTGCTAGTCTTCCAGCTGACCATGTCCGGCTACCTGGCCTTGCGCAAGGCGTTCACCGTTGCCCTACTCATCTCCCCGTTGCTCATCATCACGGTCTGGTACGGGTACTCGTTCCGTCGCCACTTTGAGCCGCTGACCAAGTTCATTTCGCTGCGGAGTATCAAGCGCGGCGAGGACCAAGGCGGGAACGCCATTCTGGATGAGGATCTCGACGGTGAAGGGGAGGAGACGAGGGTGAGGATTAGGAGGGGGAGTACTCTCGATGAAGATAAGGAGAAGGGGGCGAGGTTTGTTAATCCGAATCTTGTTAAGCCGTAAGTTCTCCCCAATTCCTCCCCTCATTTTACTTTTTGGAGTTCCGATTCTAACAGATGCCGAACAGCCTCGAACAACCCTGGATCTTCAAAGACTGCCCACCACCACTTCCCTCCCCCTCCTCCGGCCTTTCCGACTTATTAGGGGAAGGCCGCTACACAGACGAGGAATCAAACCCCGGAGGCGACTTTTACCCTGGTGGCTCTCGTATTCGTCGTTCCACTCGCAACACCAACGGCCTCCGCGTCGAGACTTCCCGCGGTAGTTCGCAGAGTCGCGCAGATAGTACTGGTACTGGTACTTATGCAGACCTATTAGGCCGGGACATGTACTCGGGAGAAAGAACGCCTAGGGTGGCTCCGGCTGACACGCCGAGGAGTAACGGATCTTCGAGCGCGGCTAGTCTTGGTGATACCCATATTTGGAGAGACGGGTTCTGAACTTTCTGTTGTAAGGAGGCAGGGAGGTGAAAAGGGGGTTGTGTATTCCATACGTTTCTGTTGGTGTATTGCCTGTCTGTCTGTTTGTAGCCAGTTGCTGCTAGCAGGTGCCTGTTTTGTTTTCTTTTCTTTTCTTCTGGTTCTGTTTGGCTCTGGGTCGTTGGGATGGCGTAGTTTCTGTTTTTTCTTTTCTTTCTTCTTTCTTCTTTTTCGCTTTAGACATGAGATATGAGAAACGTACGTACACTACAATTTTTTTTTTGGAGTATCACGAAAGCTGTCCACGCTTCCACGGGTGTGATGTCGGCGGTGTTGTATATAAAGTAGAGGCTCACCGCACCGCCTTACACATTGCAAACATTGCTACCTATCGATCATATTCATGGCCAGGCCAGACATATAATCGGTCAAATGCCAAGATGCTTTTGCCTCTCTAGTAGGTACCTGCCTTAGGTATCCACGTCCATGTCCGTTAGTGATGGGTGTTCGGTGCTACCTAAGGTATGGTACTCACCGCGGGTGGTCGGGTCGACGACTGAGTGCAGAGGTTCGAGAAGATAAGGTAAGTTGAGGGTGTTCAAGATAGGTAGAGGTAGGTAAGATTGGTTCAACGACATGATGGGGCGGGAAACGAAACATGAAAAGATGTTGGAAGTCTGGACGTGCCCTGGGCCGCCCATTACTCAATTTAGACAAGGAACTTCAGAACCAAGCTCTTGTTGTTATCGCCTTTTTTCAGCCTCCAACATAAGATCGTGTTATAGACCTAGGTGGGTAA
This sequence comes from Copromyces sp. CBS 386.78, assembly GCA_030685235.1. Classification (NCBI taxonomy): domain Eukaryota; kingdom Fungi; phylum Ascomycota; class Sordariomycetes; order Sordariales; family Sordariaceae; genus Copromyces; species Copromyces sp. CBS 386.78. The sequence goes on from MU839110.1 coordinate 175,139, forward strand.
GTTGTCGGTCTTCAAAAACATGGCCACAAAATTCACAATAGAGAAAGACGAACAACGCACTGTTTTAACTTTTTTTTCTTCTTCTGTTATCTTCTTCTTTTACTGTTGAAGTCTTCTTTGTAATCCGACAAGTATATCTACAAAAGCTACTTCCCACTCGTCCTTGTTGTCGGAACCGAGTGTTCACAAATCGCTGAGCAAAGCAATAATGTCCGACTATTCGACAAGTCGGCAGCCTTATGTTCGACCAAGTATGCGAACCCTTCTCTCCCATCTTCGTAGCCTGTACTCAATCTCCCTTCCTCCGTTTCTGTCTTCCTTGACCTCCTGTGCCATTCGAGCTTCTGATATCTTCTTCCTAATGCTGATCATCATCCTCGGCAGGCCGCTTCCGATGACCTTGACTTACTCGTACACATGCCTTGCAGACATTGCTGTGTTGACCATCTCCGTGGCCTACTCTTCCCTCCTACGCTTCTCTCTGCCGTCATCTTCGGTGCTACTATCGGCTTCAGTATCATCCTCGGCAGACCGCTTCTGACCAGTTTGGCTACCTTCCACAGCCTCTTCAGCTTCTGCAGAACGAACCTCACCGGCAGCGTCAGCAAGCTTGATTACAAACTCATTCCTCAACCTGCGCATATACGCCGTGAATGCTGCGTCGCCCATGTCAGAGTTGATAGCATCTCTGATTAGACCATACACACCCTGCAGGATCCTGTTCTGTCTAGCGTTCTGTTCTCCCCACTGCCGTCGCCTCCTATTGTCACGCAAGGCTTTAAGGATTTCCTCAGCCTTGTCCGTCCACGGTCCAAGAATAACAAGTTGGGCTAGTTCGATGCCGTAGTCCTCGTTCTGGAGGAGACCTGGGGCGAGAGTGTGCGGCAGTGTTAAATGGCCGCCCGCTTGAAACTGCGATCGAATGTTCATCACGATGATATCGTTTCGGTAGCGTCTGTTCAAAAGTGCAGCTGTTACGGAGGTCGTTAGCGGTGATTGGAAGAAGAGTAGTTCACTGGACTTACCAATAGTCGTGAAATGCGTTGCGAATAAGACGAGTGCTCTCCTCCTGATTAATATCTCGCTGGCAGAAATGGCGATGGCCATACCATCTCTTGGCGAAGTGCCCCGCCCGAGCTCGTCAATGATGACCAAGCTCTTATCTGTAGCTTGCCTAGACTTTATGTCAGTTCTTTCTTGCCATAGGCTTGTAGGGAAAGGGAACATACCTCAGGACGCCATTTGTCTCCCGCATCTCCACGCCATATGTTCCCAGGTTGTTCTCTGGGGCATCATCTGTAGAGACTCTGGCAAATACTCTATCACAAATTGAGATAGAAGCTGTTTGTGCAGGAACAAAAGACCCCATCTGTGCCATGATTTGGATAAGGGCAATCGATTTGATGAAGGTGCTTTTACCACTCATGTTACCGCCGGTGATGACCTGGAAGCGGTGGGATTGATGACCAGAATAGACGGGGTTCGCCTTGTAGTTGTCTGTTCGTAGCTCTACAATTGGATTCCGTGCCTCTGTCAGAACTAAGCTGCCCTTGATTATGGGCTGGACATAATCCTTGGTAGTTGCAGCTTGTGCAAATGAGCAGAGCATATCCAGCAGTGCGACAGCTTCGCTGATCTTGAACATGAGGCCCGCGTGGTCCTGAAGCCTCTCCTTCAGGTCGATGATCATGTTGTCGCTCTGCATGGTAACGATGTCTGCTTGGACCTGGATGGCCCTGCTCCTCTGGAGAAGCTCGGCTGTCGTGCATGTGAAATGCGATTTGGTACGCTTGCCGTTGACAACGTCGATGCCGGCAATTGCTAGTTTCTTATCGGATTTGTGCTTTGCCAGCTCACCTACGACATCAGAATAGTCGAACTTAAGGCAGTACCGCCGGTTGCCGTCCATATACAGACGTGCACCATATCCCAGAAGATCTAAGCTGCGTCAGTAATGCCTAATCTTGATGCAGAGGAATTGACCTACGATCAAACTGGTTGTTGATGATGCCAAAATACTCATGAAGGTCTTCGGTAAGATCTTTGTATGATCTCCGTGCTTGTTGAAGCACGGCATTTCGCCCGTCCTGACCAAATGTTAGTACCGTAAATACAAACCAAACGAACCAAGCAAGGGGGACTGACTTTGACGGCCCACATTCGATTATTCCTCGAGTCGATAGGCTTTTTGCTGTATCTTGCATCGTTCTCCATGGTCTCCTCCATGGCGCCCTGGATGGGCGCAATATCCCCCGGTGCAAACTTATCCATGATCCATCTCAATAGACGGCTTTTGCACTCAGCCGCTTTGAGTGTATCATGCACTGCGTCGATACCACAAAGATATTCCTTCAGCATGAGCATTTTGCTCAACTCCTGTTCCGCTTTGGCAAGCTCCGCGTGGGTTGGTAGGGCCGGGCCCTGATTTGTACTCCCAAGAAGACCTTCTTCCAGAGGCTGGCGAGGCTTTGATTGTTGCTGGATGATCTTTTGAAGGGGTTAGCATTTGAGAGAGGCCGGTGAGTGCTGAAAGAAACTTACCCAGACAACAAGATGTTCGAGGTCAATGCGATCAAGCTCTTTAAGAGCTTTGCGCAACTTGCCAAAGAGCTCTTCGTTGGCAGACAACTCCTCGACTGCTTCATACCGTTCTGTAATCTCTTCCTCGTCGGTGCTCGGCTGCAGGAGTGTTGTGCGTAGCAAGCGGTGTCCTTGAGGGGTTAGGGTATTATTCAAAATACCAAACAGCGTCGACATCTTTGAAGTAGCTCGTCGTGTGTTCTGTAGCAGCTCCAACGAGGCAGCGGTAGTGCGATCTATCGCCATGGTGTTGTGTGCATGAATGTACCTGATTCGAAGAGAGTTGCAGACAAAACGGATGTTTAGAACGTTCTGCAGATACTTCATAGCAGCCGAAAAGGCACATGCAGTGTAGTAGTCACCGTCAAGATTTGACTTAAGGGCCAGCACTTGATCCCGAAGTGCAAAGCGCTCAATCAACTCGATCCCTTCTGTCTCCTTCCAATGTTCCCTTGCCCAAGGCACTACAGTAACTCCTGGGAAGTCCTCTTCCAAACAGGTAACCAGCAAAGACAAGCCGCTTTCGTTGTCGACGCTGTCGACAACGATGAACTTTTCAGGGTTTACCGGCAACTTACACAACGTATCTGCCAATGGTCGGTACAACTGCCTGTCGTTGTTCAGGACTCTTCCTAGATCCACTTGTCCCGTGCTGATATTGACGACTGCCATGGCCACCACCTCCGCACAGCGACCTTCTGCTATGGCGCAGATGACGCGATCGCTTTCCTCGGAACTCACTGTTGGAGCTGGTGATTGGGCAACTGACGAAATGATGCGGCCTATGTTCTTGGGAACCGACACTAATTGCCCTTCAGTATCCGAGTCAGGCTCGGAGTCACTCAGCACGGGCGTGAGCAAGGTTGATCTCGTGCTCATCGCACGACTCTTGGTAGCGCGATCATCCAATGAGTCGGATGTGCCTTTTTTCCGATACTCGGTTGGTGAGGAAAGCATGGACAGGGATGACTGTGTGTATAAGCTTGGAGTAGCCGGCTTTGAGTAGCTCGCTCTGGGATTTCTTGCGTCATGCTCGCTTTCTTGTTGTTCCCCATCCAGATGATAGGAAGACGAACTGAAGGTTGTACCCGGAGAAGGGTTTAACACCTGATCACTAGGAGTTCGGGGCCCACTTGGCGGTGAAAGCCTAGGCTGATATTGACCATGTGTGGCGGGAGAGTTCGCAGAAATATTGGTGTCAAAGTAAGGCGAGCTCGAAACAGGGCTTGGGGCTGTGATGCTCATATCGGGGTACGGCGCTACCCGGGAGTTCCCGTTACAGCTTGGATTGGAATTGTCCTGGGGCCCATACCCGGGAGCATAGCTGAGTTCATAGGTACGAGGACCGGTGATTGGAGTCTGGGGAGTGTGTTGTCCCTGGCCATGGTTCACTGCGTGGTTGTCTGTCACAAAGAAGTTAGTCTTAATGCTTGGATAGGTTTGAGTCTGGGCTTGATGTCGTACCATGAGTAGTAGGCAAGTAATGCTCATGGCTATGGTACGAAGGAACGGGGTATCCGGGCCCGACCTGCCTCCCTCCAAACTCTTGCCAGTCATACTGCCCCTGGACGGGAGTGTAGTAGGATGGCAGGTGTCGAGGTTGAAACAACCCAACGGCCGTATTGTGAAGGGGCCCAGGCTGTCTGGGCGGGATAAAACCTCCATCCACACGCGCTGGTGCTACTGTGAAGATTTGATGGCGTTGGTCACCCTCGATAGCAGCGCCGGAAATGGCTCTCCTGCGCCAGTCATCAGACTGTGCGCGAGGAAACCGACTCTGGTCAGGAACGCCTTCGTTCATGGCGACGGATGGATCTTGATTAGATGTAATAGAGCAGGGGCAAAGAAGGTTAGAGGTGGGTGATGTGGTTTGTGAGACTGGAGTGAGGATCTGAGAAAGAGCGACGATGAACGCGTCTTGACTTGGGAGGGCGTGGTGAAGTTGACGCTGCCACAAACGAGTAAGGACAAAGGAGGTTAGAGTTGCTCGATGCTGTGGTTGTTCACGCTTGGGTGAGAAGCTGGAGAAGTGCGACGATGAGATGGCGGGGTGAAGTTGATGAGTTGACGCTGCCGGGTGAGAGTAAACTTGAAGGCAACGAGAGTTGGAGATTATTCACACTTGGGCGAGAATCTGTAGAAAGTGCGACGATGAGAAAGGCGAGGTGAAGAAGTTGACGCTGCCACAACGGAGTGGGAGCAAAGGCGAAGGGAGTTGGAGATTCTCGTGTTGACGTCCGAGTGAGAATCTGGAGAAAGTGCAAAGATGAAAAACACGTCTTGTTGACCAGCGCAGACCTTGAAGGCGGGGTGCAAAGTTGACGCTGCCACAATTTGGAATGACGTACGGTGCGACTTTTCCTTCCTAGGAGCGTGAGAGGAAGGAGCTCCCGGGTCAGTCAAGTTTGTACGTTGGAAGGTCTGCTCTGTGTGCCTTCCTCCCTGTTAAATGTGCAAGAGAGGGCCACAAAAAGACTGCATTCGTACCTTCCTCCCAGTACCCATGTGAAGAACTGATGCCTTGCACTTCCTGTCGAACTCATGATTCCTCCCGCCACTTTGTCAATCTCTTGGAAATGGAATCCCTTCAAATCTCCTTGACAAAGCCTACCTCAACCACACGATCCATGGCCAAGCGCAAATTCGCAATCTTTGCCCGCGTGTTATCCCTGATCCACAAGAACACCGACAACATGAATCTCCGAGCAACCGGCGCACCGGTCTTGATCCTCATTTGCTCCTTCCCAACCACGTAAAGAATCTTGGAAGCATACGCACCATCAAGACGGCCCAGCTCTGCCGCCGCATTTTCATCGCGGAGCTCCATGGGGAGTTGCACACCGTCAGGACCACATGCCCCCGCTGACGATTCTCTCTGGTGAGAAGGCTCCCCTTCGCAGTCCGTATCCTCACCCGTCCTCAACTTCTCTGACGCTCTTGCCCTTTCGATAGCCTGCCTCACCACAAACCGTCTGATTTGTTCGTAGATCAAGGCCGCCAAGTCAGGACTTATCACTTCATCCATGAAGCCATGCTTGATCACCAGCCTATAACACCCTGGCACCGCGGTGAAATGCGAGACAGCATACCGCTCCTCTGGCAACACGGTCGGCGCTTCGACGGGATGCAGGTGGAAAAACACGGCCACTTCCGGGATCGCGACAAACTTGGTCACGTAGTGCGTGAACACGGCAGGCGTCATCACACCCGTCTTGTCAAAGAAGATGCCAAATCCGCGAATCGAGCTGAGCGGGTCGCCTCCCCATACTGGCTGCAGCCGTAGACGACCACCCTCATCCTTGTCCTTGATGATGAGATGTGACGGCTTGAATCGGTCTTCGGCCTCGGCGCGCCACTGGTTCTCCTTGCCAAAGCGCCAGAGCAGGAACAGCGAGGCTAGGATGCCGGAAAGCGTGAGCGTGAACCACGCGCCTTCGGGGACCTTGATCAGCGCGGCTGAGAGGTAGAGCCCGTCGACGGAAGCGAACACTAGCCAAGGGACAATCACAAGCAAAGGCGACAGTCTCCAGACAATGAGAGAGACGAGCGTGACCATGCAAGTGTCGAAGAAGGTGACAAACATGACGCACACGCCGTAAGCATTTCCTAGCTTGACGGTGTCTCCGTAAACGGCGGTGACAAGGATGGCGCCCAGCATGAGTAGCCAGTTGACAAAAGGAACGTAGATCTGCCCATGGAAGGTCCGCGAGGTGTGCACCACTTTGACGTGCGGGCAGTAGGAAAGCTTCATGATCTGACTGATGAGCTGGAAGGTTGCCGTGATCATGGCCTGGCTGGCTACTATGGCAGCGAGAATGGCAACAACCAGACTTGGGTACAGGGTTCCACGAGGCGTCGCGTTGAAGAAGGGGTTCGTGTAGGCATCCGGATGATGGCTGATGTAGGCCGCTTGTCCGATATATGCCAATAGCAGACAGGGGTAGGTGAAGCACATCCAGCTGAGTTGGATAGCACCAAGACTGAACGCTCCCAAGTCGGCAAAGAGTGCCTCGACGCCAGTGAAGGACAGAAGAACACCGCCAAGCATTCTCCAAGCGCGCGTTTTGTGCTGGATGAAAAACTGGAAGGCAAAATAGGGGTTTAAAGCCTTCAGGACGGCCCAGTCGAATGTGACCAGGTTGTAGATGCCAAAGGAAAAGTTCAAACCCAGCCAGACGATGACGATGGGCGCAAATGTGGTAGCCAGTTTGGATGTACCCAGTGGTTGGATCAAGAACAGAAGGATCAGGATACCGCAAGTTGTGCCGGTGACAGTGGACTTGGAGATATCAGGTTTGACGACTGACAATCCCTGAACTGCACCGAGAACCGACTGAGCGGGGGTCAGAACACCGTCGGACATGACCATGGATACGGCCAAGACACCAATGACTTTGAGAAGAATATGGGTGAACCTGCTCCCTTCGAGTGTGGCGCGCAAACTGCGGGTAGGCGGTTGGAGGTCGCTGGTCAGATGTCTTTCCATTCGGACAGTCACTTGTTCTCGGGGATCGCGCTCGGTAATGTTGGCCTGCACATGTTAACACCCAGATAATGAATGGCCAGTATAGAGTGAAGGAAAAAGGAAAAAGGCTGCACTCACAAACCGGGTAAGCAACGAATAGCAACTGAAGGTACCGCCTTCACCCTCATTATCCGCATGAAGAATGACAAAGATGTACTTGAACGTGACGAGAATGGTGATGGACCAAATAACAACCGAAAGAACCTGGAGCAAATCCGCGTGCGAGGGCGGAGCAGTGAAGGTCGATGAGAACACGTAAAGCGGACTGCACGGCAAAAAACAAGGTGGTTAGCATGTCATTTCAACATTGAGGCCAGACAATCCAAAGCAAAAAGGGGGATAAGGATCCCATCACGCACCTACCTCGTCCCAATATCCCCATAAATCACACCAACGGACTGATAAGCCAGCCACAACAACGTCCGTCCCTTAAACACCTGCTTCTTCTTCTCATACCCACCCTTCCAATCATCGCCCTCCTCGATATCAAGATGCGAGTGCCCGTTCGAGCCAGCCCCATCGTGCGAAGAGCGACTACAGGTACCTTCGGCCGGTCTTTTCCCGCGAGAGATGATGCTGCGCGCGTTGAATACGCCGCCGACTAGCTCCGCGCGGTGCGAGCTGGATATGGAGCTGCCGCGCGAGCGGAAGTTGATGCCCGTTGAGACGCCGGTGGTTTGGGGCTCCCGGCCGGGATCGTCAGAGTCTTTTTGGAAGGAGGGTTCTTCGATCCTGATGGTCGTGGGATTGGGACTGGGATTGGGATTGGGGTTTGCCTTGGGGGCGTTGGGTACGTTGTTGTTGTTGTTGTTGTTGTTGTTGTTGTTGTCCATGTTGCCTTTATGTTCTATGTTCAGGGGCCTGCTTTCCTGGGGGATAAGGATAAAGAAGGATACCTTATGGGAGAGAGGTGAAGGAAGGGATGAAAGAAAGGAGAGGGAAGATGGAAGACGGTAGGTAGATGAGGAGGGTAAAGTACGGCAAAGAATATACCTTATGAATGGGTGATCGGTCGGTGAAGAGAAAAGAGCCAGTGTAAGAGTGTAAGGTAGGCGATGAAGAAAACACCCACCACCACCACTGCAAACAATAGAACTGTGAGAGGTCCTACTCTAGTCTTCGGTCAAAGAGCCCTCATAAGCAGCTCGATATCCTGATGAGACGTCGAGCTGTCTGGGTCGGTTATATATCCGAGTGCCACTGGTGTCTGGCGGGAGGATGCCAAAGACGAAGAACAAGAGGCCAACCAGTCCCGCTAGGAGGGAGAAACTCCCATCGAAACCTGTCATTCTCTGTGAACCTTAAGCTGACGTCCAATCTTCGAGGGCAGTGGATGGATGGTAAGCCTCTCGCGCTTGGGGAGATTCCTGACTGGATTCAAGGCCCTGCCCCGAATCACAGCATCTGACAGCAGATAGACTGACAGTGAGCTTTGATAGTCTGGAAGCCGCTGTACTGAGTGAGCATGATGCATCCATGAAGCAATAACGCTCCTTGAGCATGAGCCCGAGCTTGAGCATGAGCCCGAGCTTGAGCCTGGCTGCCTGGGTCATGGCTTCACTGCACCCCACTGGGTTGTGCACGGTCTGGTGATAAACAGGGAGTTAAGACAAGCAGGTGGGATTCGCGATGGACTTGCAAAACGACACTGTCGAGTTTCAATTGTACCGGCGAGTTGTAAAGACATTTGGACATGGGATGAAAGATGGCCCATTCACACTAAAGCCACCTGTCATGATGCCGACTAGAGACAAGCAGACAAGCGCACCCATCCAGCAAACAGGACCCTCCACACAAGGCAGCAGTATTCACGGCCCATCAGCATTCCCATGTCCAGAATAGGAATCCCGAAATCTCAACCACTCGGAGGATGGAACTTTGTCAACAAGGCCGGGGTTGCTGATGTGTGAATGCAGAGGGAACGATGACCGCGCGGTTTGATTTGAAACAGCGGGAAACGGAAAAATCGCGCGCGCGGGCGGCTCAACTTACAGTGTCGGATTCATGGCTCGCGATTGGTTGGGGTTAACTCCGACATCTCGCTTCGAACGTTGGGGCGTTCGTGCAACATTTGAAACTGTGCAAGCAGAGGTTCCCAAATCCCGAATCTCTCTGTCAATGGAACGAAGCAAAGGTGCGAGGGGAGGTCGTGGAGGTGCTTGGTGTTGTTTCGCTCCAAGGAGTGACATCGAATTAAGGTTGTTTCGCCAAGAATCCTTCGTCTCACCCACCCATCGGTGCCTGCCACCTGCCCCCTACTTCTAGATCGTCCCCGACCATCGTCCCCGACCTGGCCGTTCTAGGCGCTTTCCCCTCTCGTGTCATTTGCGCTCTTGTTGCGGGGAAGCATTTAACGTTTTCTTTTTACGTCGATTCTTTCACAGAACATGATCACGATCTCGACTTTGATCGATTTGCACAGCCTCAATCCACAGATGTGGAGGCAACTTCTTTCTATATTTCTCCTGCCTTTGATGCGGTGGTCTGACGCTGTCCCGATTGAGACCGAGGCACATTATGCTACACGCGACCAGAAAACCCGCTTCAATCCACACTCCAGTCGGGTAATAAGGAAGAAAGCAGAAAAAAAGGACAGTCTCGAATTTGGGAAAACCATTCTATCATAGGTAGTAGCACAACTTTTATCTTCCCCCCTAACTTCCACTTTACAGCTAACGTCCTTTAGAAAAGCCCTTCTTGAAGCGACAAGACGCGTAATAGGCGTATTATTCTTCCTCCAGTCCGGCTCTTGTTCCCTGCCATTTCTGGCTGCATCATGTCAAACTAGGCGTTGCGCAACATGTGTACCATCAGGCCATACCCCAAGAAAACCCATCCCAGCTAGTCTTCTAATCCATCTGGTCAACGGTCTGGGCCTCCGTGCCCTTACCCTCACTAGCACGGGCCTTCTCCGAGCCCTCCGCCTTCTTTCCATCCTCCTCGGTGACCACAAAGCGCCAGCCCAACTTATCCTCGACCTTGCCCAGCTGGATACCCTTAAGCTGGGAGAGCAGCTTCAGGCAGATGTCGCCGGCATCCTCCACGCTCTCGTCGAGGTAAGTGACAGTCTCCTCCTCGGCGTCCTTGTTGAAGGACACGCGAGCGTTTTCCTTGGTAGCATCGGAGGAAGCCAGGGAGTGGGAAGATGACGGCTTGACGCGTCTGGTGATGGAGCGAATAGGCACGAGAGCGGCGGCGGTTCCGGCGGCCATAACTTCGGAGAAGGAGGGGAGTTCGGAGTACTTGATCTGTATTGGGGTGGTAAAACAGGGTGTTAGCGACTGATACCTAAGGTACCTACACTGCGATCCAGATACTCGCTTGAGATCCGTGGGACTGGAGAGAAATATCTCTCCGACTGTTGTGGAACGACACTCCTTCTGTTCGGCAGTCGTGCTCCGGTGAAGGGGATAGGTAGGTAGGTAGCGTGATATGCCGGTAGCATCCATAGGTCGTCCAAGAGCCAGACCTAGACGCACTTCCGGCTCGGACCTTTTCATCGGTGCTTCCACCACTCTCAGGCCCCCGATCTGATCTTGGCACCATGCCGTGATCACCGAATACCAACCCGAAAACCGGGGAAGAAAAAACAGAAAGCAGGAAAATCACTTACCGGTCTCTTCTCGACCTTCCAACCAAAGCTCCTAGCAATCTCCTGGATGCTATCGCTCGTGACACTATCGATCACAGCCTTGCTGCTCGGAACAACAACAGTAACATTATCCTGCGCGTCACGAATCACACCAATGAAGCCACTGGTACTGAACTCATCGATATCCTCGTGTCTCGCACTATCCAAGTGGAGGGTAATATCATACCCCTCCTTGCGTGCCTTATCACTCCACCGCAACACAGGGGCATAGTTGCCGCCAACCTTGGCACTGCCAGTACCATTAGGCGCGGCACGGTCAAAGTCCTCCAAGATCAGGGCCTTGACGGGGTGCGTGCCGTGATACACACCCGTCGGGATGACGAATACCGAGAAAAGATACTCCTCAGGCGGGCTCAAGCCAAGCTGGGCAGAGCTGCCGAAGATCTGGGGACGGATATACAGCGCCGCGCCGGTCTCATGGGGCGGGACGAACTCGGCGTTGAGGGCAACAGCAGCCTTGACGGCGTCGACAAAGAGGTCGACGGGCACGGGCGGGATGCTGATGAACTCGGCGCTGTGCTGCATGCGCTTGGCGTTCTTGTCGGCGCGGAAGACGGCGATGGAGTCGTTGCCGGGGAGACGGAAAGCTTTGAGACCTTCGTAGGCTTGTTGACCGTAGTTGAGGGCGGGGGCCATGCCGTGCATGCGGATGTAGGGGTCCGTGACGAAGCGGATGGGGGACCATTTGCCAGTTTTGACCGAGTAGGAGGATTCGATGTGGCCGTTTACTGTCATGTGAAGGAAACGTTAGCTGGCTACTTTCAAGTTGTAGTGTTACGCGTAGTTCGGGATACACATCAGGACTGGACGAGTATTGGTGTGATTGTATCTGCTCGTCCAACCCATGGACATAATGTGGCGTAGAAGATGTGTAAGGAGGGACTGGCCAGGGAAAATGCAGGGACTCGGGTCCCAACGTCGATATTACCCACCTTCGCGGACTCTGAAGCCGACGTTAGACCAGTCAATCGAGGTGACCGGAGGAGGAGGGAATTGTGCCATGGTGCGGATATTGTTGTATTGGTTGTGCCTTGAAGAGCTCTGAAATTCTGGTGATGATTCTCGGTCAGCTTCTGCAAGGTTACAGGCAGAAGAAAAATGAATGGCGGAAGATCCGGGAACGAGATCTGAGAAAAAGTACAAGTCTTGTGCAACACGGACAATACCAGGAATTATCCCCTCAATAAACGAACCGCAAGAATATGAAACTCGGGGAAGCCTAAGCTATCACTTACCTGTACCGTCAGTTGACACTTGAAAATCACAAGTTCAGTGTTCAAGTCACGAAAAGAAAAGGCAAAGAAAGGCAAGGGTCCTGCGGCCCTCCGATATACGGCCGAGACGCATTGTGGACGCCGATATCGTTGCCGGCAGGCTAACAGGGGTTGAATTGATAACACACAGCTCGCCCCGCCATTTCTTCTTACCTACCCCGCACCAAGCAAGCCCATCCTTTTGAACAATAACATGTGGACAGGTTTGGGCATGCGATGTCATCGTAAGCCTCGCGAAGCTTTGTGTCGATGACCGTCTGTTTTTATGTTTTGTTGGATTTTTTTCGATACCTAGAGGTAGTAATAGGGAGTCTCGAGACATGGTATTGGGCATGTACGACTGATCATATACCTCTAGAGTGATCTTCAGGACAGAAGTTAACACGTAGAATAAGGTAGTGTATAGTACGATACCCGTTACGCTTGTTCATACATCATCTCATTAAGACTTGCCCTTTGAGACATGTACGACATTACGCTGACCAGAATTTGGTTGATGTGTTTGCATTCAATTTTGAGGGACTTCGCAGTGTTTCAATTGCTCGGCAAGATGAGAAGACGTGTGAAGAGAAACAGATGAATCTTGCCGGCGAACGCCTGGCTATCTTATTCTATATATATACTACCTTGTGGTGCAGTGTAAAAATGATCATGATGCGCCCCATTTTCCGTTTCCCATAATCCCATGCCTTTCATATCACGCGTCATTGTTGCCGTAAAAGTTAAAAATGAAGCACCACCATGTGCACCGCCGCCCGTTGTACTGTTCGTCAAGACCGTGTCCTAGCTGTTGCTAAACGAGTTCCCTTAGCTTCCAGATATTGCCATGCAGTGCTTGGTGATCGCAGATCGCTGGGCATATCGATGCACTTTTGTGTGATGCAGTAACAGATATTGTCGAGAAAGAAAAGAAAAAGAGAACAAATCATAAAGGTGAAAAGGCAAAGCAGAGGCACCCCCCATGCTGGAAGGGGCTCGCAGTGCAATGCCAAAAACTCCAACGCAAAACGCCACGCAAAAAGGGGATGCTGCGGCAAAGCAAACAAGCAACGCCGGATTGCTCACATGTTGGTTGAAGGTGGAAGAGATATAGAACTTCTCCGACGCTGATGCTCGGCGGGAACCCTATTATGTCATTGAGTCGGTAAATGTGGCCTCGAAGAGAAGCCCGGCTACTGCTTACACGACTTGGGACAGCTTCTGGAGCGCTGTAAGGACGCCTACAAACCAAGTTAGTGAGTGGAATATCAACCGAAGAAAAGAGAAGACATCTGCTTACCACTAACGCCCTGGGTCAACGTCGCCTTAGCCTCAGTGGCTCTATTGCCAAGGCTGACAGTCACCACCTCCTGTACCTTGACTGTGTCGTCCGTGGCCATCTGGTTGGCCCACTTGAAGACCTTCTCATCGTCACGACCGTCGCCAACAACCATCAGGAAGTCAACCGGTGATTTGTGCTTCTCATCGGGTCCCATGCGCTTCTGCAAGTCATTGAAGATCCTCACAGCCGCGGTGCTCTTGGTCCAATCAATGGGCTCAACAAGCACGCAACCGTCCATGGGAATAGCGTGCACACGCTGCTCTTCGCAGGCGTCGTTGATGTGACTAGCAAGGTCGGAAGCCTGGGTAGCAGCCATTTCGTAATCGTCCGCGGACTTATAGTGGAACACCAAGGAGCAACGACGTTCCTCAATCGCCGCTCCCGGCGTGCGCTCCAAGTAGTAGGTCATGATGTCCTGGAGTGAACTCTTCCAAGAGCTGATCTTGTTGGCATCAGCCATTTCGGTCCAGGTGTCGCTTCCGCAATCCTTGAGGTAGCAACCGCTTTCGGCAATCAAGCCGAGGTTGGGAACGCGGCGGAAAATACGGTCGAGCTCCTCCGGACGTCTACCAGACATAACATAAATAGTGTTACGCTCATCGAGAAGAAGGTCGTTCAGAACATCAAGGGTGCGTTGAGGGCTGACCGGGATGATTTGATTGACGGGTCCCCAGCTGACAAGGGTTCCCTCGAAGTCAAGGATGAAGAGGCGGCGTTCAGTGCGCTTGTATTGTTGCAACAACGTGGTCATCGAGAGCCGAGGTACTACGGTTTGGTCGCGGCTGTGTTGCTCCTCGTAGACCTTATCCAGACGAAGCATGAACTCCGAGAACCAGTGCGAGCCGGTGTGAACGTTGATGGCCTTGTACAGGCTTTTCCAGCGGCGCTCCCTCTCCTCGCCCTCCATCTCGAGGGCCTTCTTGATAGCATCTGCACAGGCCCTGTAGTCCCAAGGGTTCACAGACAACTCGTTTCCATTAAACAACGAGGAAGTACCCGTGAACTCGGAGAGGATCAGTGAGCCGTGCTTCTTCTCGCTGAACTTGCCGTCCTGGCAGAAAAGGTATTCGTGGGATGTGAGGTTCATGCCTTCACGTTGGCTGGTGATCATCAGAGCATCGGCGATGCTCAACAGCGCAAGGTACTGCGGATAGTCGATGTCCTGCTTGAGATAGACGACAGGCTGGTAGGCCAAGTTGGCCCAGGACGAGTTGACGCGAGTTACAATGTCACTAACAGTGGCATCCAATTCGCTCTTCTCGCTAGTTGAAAGGGCAACCTGAATGAGTACGACCTTGTCCCTCCACTCAGGGTTCATATTAAGAAACATCTCGAATGAGAGGAGCTTTTGACGTACGCCACGGACGTGGTCGAGCTTGTCGCGCGCCACAATGAGCTTCTTGCCCGCGTAGCGTTCACGCATGATGTCGAGCCAGCGCTTAACCTCGCTCTCTTCACGGTGCTTGCTGAGACTAACAGGGTCAATACCGATCGGGCAGTTGATGACGTCGACAAAACGGTCCTCGAGCTGAAGACCATCCGGGGTGGCTTCGACGCTCAGAATCCGGCTGCAGGTCTGCAGGAAATGTCTGGCGTACTCTTTGATCTGGAATCCGATAAGGTTGGCGCCGAGCATGCCCTCAAGCAACTCCTTGCGGACGGCCAGACATCTGAAGACTTCTGAGGAAGGGAAGGCGACGTGGAGAAAAAACCCAATCTTGGCCTCGGGAATCTTCTTCCTAATCATTCCGGGCACCAAGAGGAGGTGGTAATCGTGGATCCAGACCGTGTCGCCCTTTTTCCAGTTCTTAACAATCTTGTCGGCAAAGGCCTGGTTGACGGTGACGTAGTACTTCCACGAGTGATCCTCGTACGCCTTGCTCTTGGGATTGTCGGGAATCTGGTAGTGGAAGACAGGCCACAGAATCTGCTTGCAGAAGTGCGAGTAATGACCGTCAAAGTCCTTATCGGAACACAAAACAGTCAGCATGTCGTGCTCGTTGGCAAGCTTGTCCTCGATGTCTTGAAGTTGCTGAGTGCCCATAAGAGCGTCGACGGGCATGCCCAGTGTTCCAACCCAGGTGTAGTCTCCAAGCTTGCCATCCCTGGCAGCTGCCTCGGCGGCGTTGCGCAAGCCACCGTTACCCTGGTCGGCGCTAACCACCTTCCAGTCTGCGTGCGCGAATACGCGATCGTGGCTCTCACTGCGGACGAGGCTTTGTGGCTGCGTGATGCCTTGGCGACCCAGCTCTCTGGCCTTCTTGATCAGGGCACGGCTGCTGTCGATCAACGAAGACGGCGGCGGCGAATTCGCCCGGGACATGGGCTGGTCCGCCCGGCCGCCCCATGTTGGAGAGCTTCGATCGATTGGAGCACGATTGCCACCATCTGGAGAGAAGGGCGTTTGAGGAATTTGCACCTTGAATCCATCCTCGTTGGCCCATGGGTCATTGTGCTTGCGGTCTTCCGTCGGCGTGTGAGGAGGAGTGATATGGTTGGGAGCCGGCTGGAACAGGCTAGGAGGAGTATTAGGAGAGGGGTTCTTCGGCTTGCTGGCCTTCTTTTGCGCGGATGAGGCGCCTCTTGGCCGGGCACCAGGGAGGTTGAAATGAATGGTTTTCGGGAGAAGGCTGTCAGAATTTCCGTCAAGTCAGTAACTGCATCCATGACCTCATTCCCGACAATTCATTGTTAGGACCCACCCATCCGAAAGGGGTGGGAGACTCGGACAAGGTAGCCTGGTGCAGAATTGCAATGCAAACGCAAGGTTGATGAAAAGTTCAAAGTGGTGAGAGCTTACAGCGAGGCAATAAAAACAGTCATGGCGGGCGGCTGTTAATGGTGACAAGCTGATGGATTGAAACTTGAAAAGACTGTAGAATCTGCTGAATGGTATATAGACGTGATGGGATGATGGCGACTGGGATGTCTGTTATCGGGCGTCTGTCGTGCTCATCAGATATGGCAGTGAACGCGTCGCCGAGCTCGAGGGCGTCGAGAGTTGTATCGGGACTTTCAGGTCGCGTCAGGATCTCGGGGCGCAGGAACCGGGCGTTCAATGTCGGAAGAAAACAAGACGAGATGGCGGTGCAGACAATGGACGTGCGTAAGGTAGGACGAGTCAAGTATACGGGACTCGGCAGAAGTTGAGGAAGGGTGGAGGTGGTCGAGCTTCCGCCTTGGGAGGGGACTCTAGGTTAGTTATGAGGGAAGAAGGAAGAATTTCATTTGGAATGTGAAAAGGGAAAAAAAAGTGACCAAAGACCACATGGGAGAAGCTAGTGGTCGAGCATGACCAAGACCACGGGGTCACTGGGCAGGGTAGGCAGCATACCTTAGTTTCCGCTTGGGCTGGAAGGCGCGATTATTCTTGGGTCTCTAATGTACCTGCCAGGGGACTGTGCCGGTGAAGGAAGGGGCAGTGGATGGATGTAATGGACTGAGAGATCAGAGACGTGAGAGTCTTTTTTTTTTGGAGGGAAGAAGAAAGGAAACTGTTTTATTTATCGAGTGTCAGCCCAATTGCATGCACTTCCTTGACATCTGCTGCCCAGACACATGCAGCGGGGCAGTTAGGTGAAGCTGCCCAAAAAGAGATCGAGATAGCTGCTCGTAGACGGCCGTCGACTGGACGAGCCGGGTAGACGAACAGGGCAATGACGAATGTGGTGCTGAGGAACTTGAAGCAGCCCGGCGTTGTAGTGGAGCCCAGCCTGAAAAGACTGCATTAACCGACACTGACGTAACAGCGAGCTAGCTTCCGGTGCTAATGCACAAAGAAACTGACCTCTACCATCCCGCCGACGGCCCATCTCCATTCCCATTACGCCCACAAGGCAAGACCGGCTCGACAGCGTGGTAGTTTCCAGGCCCAGACGCGGCACGGTCACGTCAACGGGACATGTGTCCTAGAGAAAACAGAGCTCACTTACTCGAAGGGCAAGAACTATGGCTTTGATCTCGAGTGATGGAGGGCCTTTTCATCCGGTGATGGGCCACGCTGCTGATGAGAAGGAAGCAGACAGAGGGAGTTTCCAGTATTGTGGGAAAGAATCAACGACGCCAGAATGGTGCATATTATGGATGATCAGTTCGTTCAGATGATGAATGGGGATGTGAGGACTCCAGAAAGAAACCACGAAACACATGGAAGAGTGGAGGGGCTTCGGTGATTTTTATTTTGGGCAGCGGATCGCTCGATTCGATCGCGGACGTCGACGGGAAGGCGGGGCCGTATGGGCCGGGGATACCAAACAGAAACACCTCACAAGCCACGCCGAGAATGGGCTTGGCCAGACAAATCCTCGAAAAGCAGAACGCGGCCTCTTTTTCGGTATCTCAACACTTTGCGCGAAGGAAAGAAATGGTGTGGGTCCCGTCAACCGAAGAAGATCTTGAACATGATCCTCCGAACCGTGAATGGCTGGGTCACGGCCAAGCAATTCGCTTGGGTAGTAGAATTGTCACAGGCCCTGTTTGCCTGATTGTTCTCAGGACTCCTGCCTTGTACATATCTTGATACAAGACTCTGTAATATGACCGGCGTACGTATGCCTGCCTTGTGCCCAGCCGCTCCTACCTCTCTATACGGGATCTGGAGTTTCTGCAACTCTGCCCTGTGGCCGGCCTGTCATCTTGATGATGACTTGAAGAGGGCCAAGAAGGAAGGGCGTTTCCAGGGAAACAAGTTGAAATCCCTAGTTGGTGACAGGGATCACGTTGGAATCGTGATGGACGCACTGTGGCCGTGAAGCACTGCACCCAGGTGAGGGGCCGCAGGCTGACAAGGGTTTGGGGTCCGGAGCAAAGTGACATGCCCCATGGTCTTTTTTGACAACTTCATCCTGTCTCGAAATGGAAGTTCATTTCTTCCTATCCTTTGGCTCTTGCCATCTGCCAGAAGCTTTAATCTTACTCGCCATCTTTCTATCTGACGGTCTGACCTGACCTCAAGATGCAGGACGGACTGCAGCTCCCATTTGACATGAGCATGACGTTCCCGTGCGATCCTCCCGATTTGATGTCTCGACTTTTGGTGAGACTCGAGATTGCAAAGGTGTCAAACGTGCTTGCTTATCTCTGTTCCTTTTCTTGAAGACGGTTGTACCCACGTTTTCTGGAATTAAGTGGTCAGCAACCAAGCCCGATCTGGGGCTTGCTTTGTTTCACCAACACCACCATCACTTTACAACCACCATCCTCTTTCCTGATATCCTATCACGTAATCCGACTTCTTATTAGGTACGCAGTTTCCAAGAGGCCACATGTCTGGAGCAGCTGTTCAGGAAGTAGGGCTTGGCCTTACCCAAAGGGCAAACTTCGGTGTAGCAACATGTTAGTCATAAAGAGGCTCGTGATTTCCACAGAGTCCGCAGCCTGTTGGCGAAGGAAGGAGCAAGGTTAAGAAAGCCCATCAAGGTTCTGAGCTTGTCGTCCAACAAACTTATCAGCCGGCGCTAATGTGACAATCGACGTGATGTGCTTGGCTCCAAGGGCCTCGTCCGCAAACGTCCATCGAGTGACATCCATGTGGAATATGTTTAGTGCCGAAATCAGCGCTATGAGAAAGTTGCATGTGTACCTAGACGTTGGAGGTAATGACACTGGTCGGCACCGCAAAAGCTAAGGTACGCAAGGTATAGGAATTCGGTTCGCGGTTGACACTGGATTTCTAGGTACCGGGTGAAAATGGTTAATTCGTGAACTTCCTGTTAGTGCAAATGTGTAGCAGAAGTTAGGTGGTGCCTTACAGAAGACCAGCGATTACGCCGGCCTAAAATCCTGGTTTCCTGTAGCGTTGCGGTACCACACTGATCGGCTTCCGCCGGCAGAGGTGTAACTACCACGCTGAGTGCAGATTGCCTGCCGGTTTCGATCAGAACTTGAAAACAACCCCAGAATCACCATCTTTACAACCTCCGCATCATTCGTCCTTGGCGCCCACCTGCGGCCTCCCGATCGTGGAACCGAAAGTCTTGGATGCGGTAGGCGTGTTTATCTGGAGTACCTTATAAAGCCGTTTTCCTGTGACCATGCAATGTGGTGTACAGATATCCGCAAGGCTGGTATCTTGTTCCAGGCGTAACAGACTGGGGATCGGGTAATCCCTGAGCCTAAGCCAGAATAGCTCTAGTGCAAAGCTGGGGAGGACATGGAGGACAGCACTTGTACACTTCTATCAAACTGCCTCTGAAATCCAAGATTAATGAAATATTTCACGCCAATACCACAACCCATAAAAATCAGTTCAGACAAAAGACAGGGAATCGGCCCAGCAGCCGGCTGTAAGACGCCGTCGATCCGGCAGGCGGTTTGATAGTCAGACACTCCAGAGGCGCATTGCATGCTTCCCAATTTCCGACCTGGCAAGCGATGGGCTGCGATGGGATGGGTTTTTCGCCGAATGCGGTGCGATGCGACCAAACATCAACGACACCAACGGGGATGCGGTTGTTTCGCAACCCATCCATTCTCAACATCCACAACATCCCTAGCGCACAGCACATGGCAAGAAGAAGGATCCCGAAAAAGAAGACGATTGATCATCTCATATTCTGCCCGGTGCTTGGTTGACAGACCCGAAGAAAGACGGCACGAAGAAGGCTACACGAACACGGCAGTTCACTTGTTCAACAACACCTCTATAAAATCTCCGGACTCCGGTCACGGGGTAATAGGGCAGGAAGAGCGAGTATAGCATAGCATGTGTTAATGACATCTTGCCATGGTACAAGAAGCGCGTTTGCGTTTTGGTGGTGAGCATGACATAGCAAACTCTCTGCCATGGTTGACTTCCATTTCAACGTTGTTGTCAATTTCCACTTCCATGTTCTGCTGTCGTTGCGTCGGGTCGGTCCTGTACTCCGGGCCCGGCAGACCGGGAGTCATTACGTCCTATGGACTATTTTCCAAAAGCTTATCCGGCCGGCGAAATCCATGGCGGTACCACAAGGGTGTCCAGTAGGATCGACAGCTGCCGAAACGTGGTGTGCCGCTGAGTGAGCGGGCTGATGCCCGAAGAACTAGAAGTTGGGTCGGACTCGCTTCAATCCGTTGATCGGCAGAACTTGAGGGGCGGCGGCCGCTTACGGACCAGGCTATAGTGGTGTACTATAGCTGACCGTGACGATCAAATGTTGAGAAGTGACGGATGCGAGAATTCCGGTCAGATGGGATTGACGATGGCTTCGAAGTGCAAGTGGAATTCGCGACAGGTACATGCAAATGGACGTCGCAATGTGCAAAAAAGGATGGATGGAAGTCGCATTCCAGTTCACTTCTTTTTCGATCGAGAATTCAAGGTCTTGGCGGTCAGTCTGGTGCAGCCAAGAAATGGGCGTTTACAGGGGTGCTTTCTATGACAGCAAGAGCGGGGGAAGGTGGATTTTCTGTACAGCCAAGGAAGGCGCAGGACGGAGCTTCAGTTTCCACCAGCTACTTCATCAAGAGCGACAGCGCCCAGAAGCCTAGAAGCCCAGAACAACCCGAGTTACAACTGCATGGAATCTATGGATGGGCTTGCCATTTCAAATGGGTGTGACATGAATGAATGGGGCAGGCGTGTCCCGACATCTCCCGAGAATTCGAGATGCAACTGCATTTTGAGAGTCGCGGTTGGTTGTTGATGAAAGTTGGAGAATGGAAAAGTCCAACCAGCATTTGAAAAAGGTGGTACAAATAATTTGGCGAGGATGGAAACTTCGAATGCCTCTATCCCACCGTCGTATTGGTTGCTATATTCACCGTTTATTATGGGCTGCCTCTTCAATAACCCAAGAAATAGCTCACCAAGTGCTTGCAAGTGCTGATCATAGATGTCATCGCGAAAAAGCACGAGGCATAACCGAATGCTTGTTCATTGGTGTGACGGACAACGAGAACTCCCCGAAAATAAAAACCGTGAGGCATTTGTCCAAAGGAAAATGTGACAAGGGAAGAAATGGAAGCGACAGATGAACATATGAAATCAATGACCGCTGGACTTGAAAACATGGAAGTCAAGAAGGGAAAAAAACGGGGCCGGCAATCACGGCGACGCCGGACGGCGGCACAGCGGGGCGGGGAATGGAAGGCTCGATGCTCGCTGGACCATGATGGATGGAAGCCTCCTTCCTTCCTGGGGTTGCTACACAAACAAGAAACGCGAAAGTGAACAAGGCACAAAGGAAAAGAACGAGACCGAAAAGGCCCAGAGTGTGCGTGGTTCCTTCATGCTATTGTGTCGGCGATGGTAATGTCTGCAACTCTGAAAATCACAACGAAGATCTTTTCACTAGCCCCAAACGAACGCCTTGATCAACCGAACCAACGTCTCTCTCGTGTAGTGTAAATGCATACCACTATCCTTGTCTATATCGTGGCATCTGGCGGTGCTGCATTGATCCGCGCAATGAGAAACAAACTTTTCCCATCACAAATGCTCCGTCGCATCTAGTGTATCAACAAAAAAACCTGGAATGAAATATGTACCGCCGGGTATCGCTTGCCTAACGTAACCACGTCCACGTCCGTCCGTCTATGGTAGTTTCCATCCATTTTTCCAAATTTCTTGAGCGTGATTCTTTCTTGGGTGATGTCCAAACAGGTGTGATCGCGCGATGATTTGGTGACATTGAGAAGCAGGGCAGCGGCTGGGAACGTTTACCGATCTGCTGCAGGCCCATTCCATCACCTTTGCTCAGCAAGCCCGGCGATTCTGGAAGTTTGGCTATGGCAGAGGCGCAGTTCGGCAAACAACTTATCAGCCTGACAACACCACCAACCATCCTTCCGAGCGAGTCGAGGCGGTGTGCTGCCAATTTGCGTTTTTGACTCAGTCAGGCCTCCTTTGGTGAGCCGATAATAGTAGCTAGGCTGGCGTCCAAGAAAACTTGGCTTGGCTCGTGAACATTGCCATGAAAGGGTGTTCATGGCAGAGTGGTAGGTGGTATCCGAGGCCGGCTCGTTCGCGTTCGTGCGAACTGCTGCAAACTCGACGGAAACAGGCCAAGAATCACAATCACACCACTGTGAGGCCTCCACACGGGTCATGTAGGTAGAGCCGAGGCTCCCGGGTTCTGTTGGCCGGCTGTAGGAGGGTAGGATTCGTTCCCGCTCGCTCTTTCCTTAGTTCCTCCATGTCCTCACGGCCTTGTCCTTTCCGCCAGATCCTACCATCTTGCCATCCGGGGACCAGTCGACGGCGTATACCTGGAAGCGAAGTTAAAAAAAAAAAATTCATGTAAAGACCGATGTCGGGGTTTTCGTTCAGTTCACATACCTCGTCTTCGTGTCCGGGAAGGTCCATGGCGAGAGTGCCAGTGCGCACATTCCATGCCTTGAGCGTGGTATCTTTGCTAGCCGTGATGAGAAGTCTGCTATCGGCGGACCAGGAGCATTGGTATACCTGTAACATCAACGTGTTAGAACTTTTCTGTCATGGTAAGCGAGGAATATTGGAAAGAACTTACGGGTGCAACATGGCCCCTCAAGCTCTTGAGGAATTTGCCGTCCCTGGCATTCCAAAGCTTCACGCTGTTATCCCAACCAACAGAGGCAATCAAAGTGCCATCGGGAGAGAACTGAACCTGGTTCACCTTGTTCTGGTGTCCCAAAAGTCTAGCAACGGGCTTGGTACCGTTGTTGGTAGGATCCCACAGGTACATGGTAAAGTCATCACTGGCAGATACTATCCGCTCAGCAACCTTGCCATTGATCTTGGCCGCTCTCTCGAAACGCTCCTTGGCCTTCTCCCTCTTGCCCTCTTCGGTGGTAGGGACGTCCTTGGAGCCGTGGTCAAAGTATGCTGTCCTGAGGGCATGGTCGCTCGACAGACCGATGTGGTTGATCCAGTGGGCATGAGCCGTCAAGCTGTGTACCAAGGTGCCCTTGACGGCGTCGAATACCCGGATAGTCTTATCGTGTGAGCCAGTGTAGATAAGATCAGTTCCGCCCCATCGCACGCAGGCAACGGAGCTCTTGTGACCGCTCAGAACATTCTCAGTGCGGCCTGTGTTAACAACCCAAATTCTACAGGTACCGTCCTTGCTGCAACTGGCAATCCTAGGAGTGCCGTCCTTCCACAAGTGATAAGGCTGCCACGCTGTCATCAACACCCACTTGGCGTGGCCCTTGAAAGGCTGACCAACGGGCTTGCCGGTCTCGGGATCCCATATCCTGACTGTGCCATCCATGCTGCAGGTCGCTAGTTGCTGTCCATCAGGTCTCCAGTTGACGCCGAGGACCCAGCCGGTGTGTCCTTTCAGTGTGTGCTTCGGGGTACCGGTATTTGTGTCCCAGATACGGGCTGTGTTGTCGCCACTGCCGGTAGCAAGGCGACCGGACGAAATAGGAGAGAACTGGGCTGCGAGAATGGGTTGGCCGTGACCGGGAATGCGATGGGCAAGGCGCGAAACAGCTTGTACCCTGAAAACAGCCTGGGGTTCGGCGCTGAGTGTGATGGTGGTTCTGAGCGGAGGGGTCAGCAAGACATATTCTTCGAAATGTTATGATTTGCTGGACTGTCATACTCGAAGGGGTTCTCGACGCCATGCTGCTTGAGAAGGCCGAGGAGATCGGCAGGGTACTGGTCGACAATGATGTCCTTGCCGGGGATATGAATGCGGAATCGGTATGGGGTGAACTCTTCGCGGTCTCTCTCGAGCAGTGTATTGAGCAAGACGGAGATGTTCTTTTCGGTGGCATCGGCAAAGTTGATTTCGATCACATCGGTCATCTGGTTGCCATCGCTGTCGACGAAGTTGGCTTTGAAGGAGCCGAGCTCAGGCGCCAGTACTTGGGCGACATCGACTTGTGTTGTGGCGCGCTCAACCTCCTCTCTCTTCTGGCGCTTTGACGGGGGTGGTATTACTGTCGCCATTTTGCAATGTGTTGTGCTGGAAGTTGTCGCTGGTGTTTGTTGCGATTCTCGACTTCCAAATGTTTGTTGATGGGATTGGGGCCTTCTGGGTTTGCTCCTGCTGCCCCTGCAAAGGTTGGACGCAGCAGAATGCGGGCAGTCCAAAATTTTGGCGGTGACGGCCTGCAAAACCCGCTTGGCAGGTCCCACTCCAATGGAGCTTTGACCCCCACTCCAATGGAGCTTTGACCCACAATCACCGAAAAGGCTAGCTGGCAAGACCCAGAATGCTCCCTAGCAAGAAGCCCCCTACTTTTTAGCGCTGAGTAAGCCCAGCCAGCCAGCCCAGCCAGCCTAGTATACCGTATACATCGCTACCTAACCTTATCGTCGTCGCGCAATTTATTAGCGACCGTTAGTTTTATATACAATTAAATAAAACTATTGCAAAATCTTATTCTACTATTACGTAATTATTTTGAACAATCATCTTTCATCTTTATTATTATTTAGTAAAATATTTTCAACTTCGTAGTATTAATATACTTCGCCCGCCCGCCTACCGTATATTATATATTCGCTAATTAAATTCCTACCCTAACTATAATAATTAGTATTAACGGGATTTAAATAGAATTACTAATAAAATACCCTCAAATCCGGTTCGAATAATTATTCCCTAGCGGAGTACGATTCCCTTCGTCGAAATCTAATTGCTATTAATCTGCCGCTATCTTTAGTAATTAAGAATATAATTGCTATAATCCCCTAACGAATGCGCTACTATTCTTTCGCTAATTAAGTTAGCGAGGCTAATAAAATTACTATTTATATTTTATATTTATAATATTCTAGTCGCCGTATTTGATTCGCTATAAGATTATTACGTATAATAAGGCTTTATAATTATTTTGCGCGCTAATATTAAGAGTAAAAAGAAAGGGGACGAAGGTATTATTATATATATCGATTATCGCTATATATACGGCTGTATTTATATAGTAATTAGGTAACGTATTCGAAATATTACTTTAAAGCGTTTCGATTATCCTTACTAAATAAAAATCGTATTGTAGAAAAGGTAGGGCAACTAGTAGTTCGCTAAAGAAATTAATAATACTTATAATTACGACGTTAATATCGCTAACCTCGCTAGTAATGTATCCTATCGATAATAAATTCGCTAGAATTATAAAAAGGCTATTAATATTATTATCGAACGGTTGTTTAATATCGCTAAAATAATTGCCTATTAAATCGCTTATTATTTTAATAGAACGTTAGATTATAACGATGTAAATGAAGAAAACGCTGCCGCTATTTAATATACTAACCGTAATAATCTATTTAAAAAATTATATAATCTTCGAATTCCTATTACGATTAAAGAAGTATTGAATATTCAATAGTGTATTTATTATATAAAGTATAATCCTTATACTTCGATTAAAATACTTATCGATTTATTAAAATAATATAAAGATTGTTATAGTATTTAGTACTTCGTTAAGTATTATAAGTAACGGGTTACGTAAATATTCTAAACTTTCGATTAATATATAAAAATATAGAAGAAGAATCCCTATATATTATTAGTCGATAATACGTATAAAGTAAATATTTTTATATATTCTTTTATTATTATATAAATAAATCTATTTACTATTTAGGAGTCTATACTAACTACCTTTTTTTTTATATAAATTAATTATTTTAACTTCCCCCTCCTTAATATTACTAATATTAATACTTTAAATTATAATTTTAATATTAGTTTCGGTCTCTTAAATAAAAAGAGTTAAATAAACTTCGAATAATAATTTAACTACTTAAAAAAGCTCTAAGAGGATTACGAAATTATTAAACCTAATATAATTATTAGCGATTTCGATAGAAGGTTTAAAAAAGCCGCTATCGCCACCTACTTAAACGTCCCGTACTAATTTTATATATAGTATATTATAAAGAACGTAAATTATTATATTAAAAAGAAATAAATTTAATTAGGCGGCGCTAAATTAGTCCCTAATATTAATTTACTAAATCCCCTGCTAACTACCTGGGATTTAGATAATAATAAGCCTAATCTTCTATTATATTAAGGCCCTACTATTACCGCTAAGGACGACGAACCTAATAATTACTTTAATAATAATTTAAAAGAAAATAACCTAGAGGAAATCGAAGATACTACCGTCGCTACCTATTTTATATAGTAGTTAAACGGCGGATAAAGAGTTCGTAAAGCTATTAACGAACTGCTAATTAACGCTATTATTCTATACAATTATAAAATCCCTATCTTTAATCTAATTTATCGATTCTATAAAAATTCGTATAAAGGTTTTTAAAAGGCGTAGAAATAGGTCGTTTATATTAATAATAAAAGTTACTTTAAAAGGGTATAGTAATTAATAATTAATGAATTTAAGCGGTAGATTCGTAAATATTATATTTATCCCCCCCCCCCTCTCTATAATAAATTATATATCTTTTTCGCTTATATTCTTTATTAATTATCGTTTATTATAATATTCCTCTCTTACCTTTATAAATATTATTTTTTATAAATTAACGAATTCGGTAATTATGTTATTTCGAAGTATAAAAACTATAATATTAAAGTAATTAATTGAGTCGAATTTATATATAAAGTTATTAAACGCCTCCTTAAAACCCGTTTTTCGTTTCTAAATTAATTGTATAAATATATACAATTTACCTACCGCTTATAATAATAAGAATTCAAATTTAAATATGCTAAAGCGAAATAAGAGGTTTTATTTAAATATAAGAAAATAAGGATATTCGAAGATTTAATATTAAAAGTAAATAAAAATAAGGTCTTTTATTATTATATATATAAATAATTAACTACTTTTTATATAAGTTACGCTATATACCCTAAAATTTATTTAATATTAATACTGCTATATTTATAACGATTAGTTTTAAAATTTAGTTTAAAACTTAGACGCTATATATAAAGAGGAATTTATTACGTAATATAGCCTCCTTTATAAATACTTTATACTAAGACTACTATAAATAAATCCGCCGTTAATATTATTTAAAGAGGATATAAATATATATTAGTAATTAGGGGGTTCGATAATAGAAGCTAAACGCCGTACCTATATAATCCAAGAAAAACGACGCCGAAACCGGAAACGCCGATTTCTGGTCAGGAAGTACTCCAAAACGAAAACCGACAACGGCAATCGACTTAGGAGGGTTATTTACCCCTTCCGCGATATCCTACGACGATTATAGTAATAGCATTAAGCCGTCGCTGCCAATAACAATTAATAGAAGTACGAATAAGCTCGAAAATAGCGTCTACAACCTCCTCGGAAGTATTTTAAAATATAACGACCCTAATGCTATACTTACTATAAAAATTTCGGAAAAGATAGAAGAAGATAATAAAATTATAAAGAAATTTATTGCTATAGCGAATAAAACTATAAATTATACCGCCGTATCGACCGACAACCATCGTTAAATTCGAGAATTCCTTTTCGAATTCGCGAAAATTTCTACAAAAAAAAGTAGGTCTAAAATATTTAAAATAAATAAGGCCGCTAAAACCTAATTTATTATTAGGAAAGATATCGACGATTTAAAGAAATTTATTTCGAAGGAAATAAAAAAAGACGCTTAAGAAGCACCGAAAAAATAAGCTAATATTATCCGGAAATCGCCGGACAAAATTAGCGCTACCTTCTATTACCTACCTAATATTACTATTAAAAAATTTATCCCTTCTAATTACGAACGTTAATTTATTATTAAAGGGGCCTAAATTACCGCCGAATTTATTACGCGCTCGAATAATAATATAAAGTAAATTATCAAAAGCGTTTTAAAGGAGAGCCCATATAAAATAATTTACGTAATTATTAAAATAATAATAAACGGAAATTACGTAATTATCTTTAATAAATTAATTAAAGATTAATATTAGAAGTATTAAATTTAGGTTAAAACAGTCTTTAAAAAAGAAGCCGTCGTATTTTTAAATACTATAGCTATTTTAATTAAAGGAGTCTTATAGGCTAATATCGATATAAAATAATCCGAATCGGTTATATAGGAAATAAAGACGAAGAATAAAGAAATAGAAATTATTTAGGCTAAACTTTAGAAAAGACGTAAAGAAGAGGAAAGAAGAATACTCTTAATAAAAATTACAACCGCGAAGGCTACAATCTTCCTCTAAGAGAACTTTTTCCTCTAGAATAGTAGCGTATACGTATACGAACCGTTTTAAACTACAGCCTCTACTTAATAATATTTTAAATATTAATATTTCAAATATATAATAAAATTCTATTATTAAAAGGACGTTTATAGCCGTTATAATAAAATTAAATACGAAGGGCCGCGTATAAGAGAAGAGAATTGCCCTTCGAATAAAAATAATTCCCTAATTTTTTATAAACTATATAGGTGTCATAGGGCTAATGCCCGTAGCTATATACCTAGCAATCGCCAGGCGAACTGCCGTGCCGGCAACGCTGCCGTACCGGCAACCCCTCCCTATAGCCCGTACACCTATACGTCCCTTAAAAAGGACAGTTAGCTAGCCGCCTACTCTATAGGCACCCTTCCTCTCTTTCTTTCCTCGTAGAACCTTATCGATCGTTTAGGCCAGCACTTATACTAATTATACTACACCCCTTATATTAAGTTCTACCTATACCTATATAAGCGGACAATAAATTCAATAGCGGATATTAATAAATTTAAAACGGAACTAGCAATATCGAATACGGCATTTACGGCATTTATTAATACTATAATCGAATTCAGCGAAATAAACTTCGACGATATCGAATAATAATTTTATAACCCCTAAGGCGGCGAATAATAACTAATAGGAAGTACTATTACGAACGATAGCCTTATAAAAGGCCTTATTAAAGTATTTAACGGGAATACTACCCTATGCGATTGTATTAAATCCCTTCTCTTTAATACTAATCCTAATTTAATTTTTATTTTACGTTTAAACTTCAATCCTACGGACCCAATTCCTACTAGCGGAGCCGTAGTAAGTACTTTAACTACTACTACCGGAAACCCTACTAATTTAAATAGCGATAGTCTTAATACTTCTATTTATAGGAAGAAACCCTTCGAACTCCTTAAATAAAATAATTAACCTTATATTTTCTAATTCTATTTTAATTAATTTATTTAAGTATATAATACCAATATTAAAGCGGGCTTCCGTACCGATTATAATACCGTTTAGTCCGAAATCCTCAATACCCTCCTTAATAATAAATAATTATTATTAGAAGATTTTTAAACTGGTAAAATAATCCGTAGAAAAAAAGACTTAATTAGTTTATTTAATTAAATTTAAATTATTTTCGGCTCTTATTAGAATTAGAATATTGTTTTTAATAAATTAGTTCGTATACGTTAGAAGAATAAAGAACCTTTCGCTATTTTCTTAGTTACTTTCGATAATAAAATATTAAAAGTAGGTAGCTATAATTAGGAGAATTTTATTAAACTAATTTATTTTAACCGTACTTTTAACCGGAAATTCTATAATAAATTCTTTATAGTAGATCTTTTAAAAGATTATTGCGCTTACGTAATTAAAATATAATACTTTGCGGTTAAGTACGAACGGACTTTTAAATTTAAAGAGGACTACTATAAGTACTTTTATTTTTAAAAAGGGCGTTCCTAGGGTAGCGGTATTTACTTTCTTACCTCTAGTATTAATACTTAATAATTTAATACTTCCCGTTAATAAATATAATCTTCTTCTTCCTCTACTAATAATCGTCCCTTTAACTATAATAATAATATTATTATTAAATCTATTTGAATCGGCGCGTTTAATAGAAATTGTAATAATTGGGGGCGAAGCGGTTTAAATTCAGCTATTTCTTCTAAATGTATTAAATAAGTCTCTAATAAAGAACGTTAGAAATATAAAGATAATAACCTATATTTCCGCTATAGAATTTTTAATTATTAAGTAAATAATTACCTTTACTTACTTATAATCCTTCTTAATAATAATAATAGCGGAATTTATATTTAAGTAACTACTATTAAAGTCTTTCAATTTCTAAAAGATAACGACGAATAAAATTCTACTTTTAAATAAGGAAAAGAATAATTCTAGAGCGAAATTGGGCTCTAAAATTTAAAAATATATTAAATAAAGTAGAAGAATTTAAATTAAATTCGTAATTAGAAATAAAGTTTATATTAATTCTATTCGTTATTAACGATTATAATTTATTCTACGCCCTTATCGATAAAGATTATTAATATTATACTATAATTAATAAGAAAATTATTAAAAATCTTCGGATTCTAATCGTTCCTATTAAATTTTATTATATTAAAGGAGTTTCTATAATTATAAAAGGAATTACTATCCAAAATTTTACGTACTTCCTAACGGAAGTTAATAATTATATTTACCTTATTTATATTTATATTATTCTATTACTAGAATTCCTAATTATTTTAGGAAAGCTATAGTTAAAAATTATATATATTTATTCTATTCTTTATAAAAAGCGGATATATATAAGGATTATAAATTATTAAATTTTATATATTAATAAAGAATAAGCCCCGGATATAGAATTTATAAAGGATATTAAGTTTGTTATTTATATAATAATAATTATTTTTGTAAACTATATCCGAAAAATTAAAAAAAAATTCGGGAATAAAACGGTAAAGGAAGCTATTTATACTATAAATTTAAAGGACGTTAAGAAGGCCTTGCGGCCGAAAATAATATATACCGAAAATCAATTCCGGAAAATAATCCCGAAGAAGTATTATAATTTCTTACTTCTTTAAATAAAGTAAGAAGCTGATAAATATAACCCCTACCGTCCTAAAATCGACTATAAAATCGAAATTGAAAAGGATAAGGATAATAAAGAATTATTAATCCCTTTTAGTCCGTTCTATAATATAACTTATAAAAAATTCTTAATTTTAAAGAAAATATTTAAGGATTTTTTGGATAAGGGTTTTATCCGTATTAATAATTTAGAAGCTAGAGCCCTAATATTTTTCGTACGGAAATTGAGTGGCAGCCTCCGTTTCTACTATAATTATTATATTTTGAACGCTATTATACGAATAGATTATTACCCCTTACTATTTATTAATAAAACGTTCTATATTTTAAAAGGAATTAAATAATATATAAAAATTAATATTATATAAATTTTTTACAAAATTTAAATAATTATAGGAAAAGAATGGAAAATAGTATTTCGGATATAATATAGGTTATTCGAATAGTTAATTGTACCCTTTAAGCTAATTAGTATACTAGTAACGTTCTAATAGTATATTAATTATATCCTTTATAAATATTTTAATAAATTTTATACTATTTATATAAACGACGTACTTATTTATATTTCAAGTATTAAAGAAGATTATAAAATTAAAGTTTATTTAATATTAAAGAAATTCCTTAATACAAATTTCTATTTAAATTTAAATAAATAC
Organism: Copromyces sp. CBS 386.78; assembly: GCA_030685235.1. NCBI lineage: Eukaryota > Fungi > Ascomycota > Sordariomycetes > Sordariales > Sordariaceae > Copromyces > Copromyces sp. CBS 386.78. The sequence continues at coordinate 206,843 of MU839110.1, forward strand.
GAATTTATTATTAAGAAAGTTAAATATTTTAATTTTATTATTTATGCGGGTATAAGAGTATAAGCCGACCCCGAGAAAGTTAAGGCTATCCTCGATTAGCTCCCTCTTAACTTTTAAAAGGGCATTCGTAATTTTTTTAGGTTCGTTAATTATTATAGGATATTTATACCTTAATTTTCGAAAGTTATAGCCCCGTTAATAGTATTTACTAATAAAGGAATAACTTTCGAATAAATTAAAAAGTATAAGAATACCTTCTAATTATTCAAAATATTATTTACGAAAGCTCTAATCTTTATAGAATTTAACCTTAATAAAAAGATATTCTTAAAAATAGATTATAATAACTTCGCGTTGGGTAGAATTATTTTATAAAAAGTTAATAAATTTAGGAAGCGGGTAATTATTAATTATTATTCGTAGAAGTTAAACGTTACCGAATGGAATTACCCTATTTATAATAAAGAAATATTTGCAATTATTAATTATTTAGAATAATAATCGGCTAAATTATAGAATTATAAATCTTTTACTATCCTTACTAATTACCGGAATTTAGAATATTTTATAAAAATGCAGCGGCTCTCTAAGTAGTAAATTCGTTGGGTTAAATATTTATTATAGTTTAATTTCGACATTGAATATCGGCTAGGTAAAGAAGGGGTAATCTCTAATACCTTGTTTTACCGGAAATAGAATATATTTATTAAATAAGATTACGAAGCCCGTAACTTATAGATAATACCGGATTCCGCTTTCGAATTTTATAGTTTATTCTGTATTTCCGCTTCCCGGATCGTTTATATTAGGAGGGAAAGTATAAAAATATTTGAAAATCCGGATTTATAATAATTCTAAGATTAAATGGCCTTAAAAAACTCCTTATATTAATAAATTAAAATAGTAATTTAAAATAACGAATAATATTTCAACCTTTCTTTAAAATTTAAAATATAAATTATTAATTATACTATTAATTTTTATAGTTAATTCCGCTATTAAAACCGCTTCTAAATCCCTAAAACGCCCGTTTATATTAAATCTAATTTTATTAACTTTTCGGACTAATCCTAATAATTTAATACCCTCCGTACAATTCTTATTTAAGCTATATATAATTCTTATATCTTTAGCTACTTAAAAAGAGAAAGTACTATAATAGTATTTATTTAATATTTTTATTAGCCGTTTTTAAAAGTTTATATCCGGTAATTCCTTTGCAACTATTATACTTATAGTTCTATAAAAGTTTAGAAAGAATAAAAACGAAGCTTTTTATAATTGCTACCAATCCTAGAATAATTTAATAGGGAAATTTAAATAGATTTTATTATAAACTTCCCAAATTTAAATAGTAATACCTATTTTTAAATTATTAAAGACCGGTTTAGTAAGAACGTTATCCTTGAATTTATATTTTCTATAAAGGCTAAATTTTATATTGAATAGTTTTTCTAATATTTTATTAAATATTATAATATTTTTAGATTTATCGTTAATAATCGGAATTCTAATTAGATTAACTATTTTTAAATAAAACTCTATAAATTACTTAATATTAAACACCTTTTAAATACGATTTATTATTTACAAACTAATAATAGCTTAAAATATATAAATTAGGAAATTTATATTTACTTTCGAACGGTCGTTAATTATATTTTAAATTATTAAAATAAATAATATTTAATAGCCTAATTAATTATTAATAACTATATTAATACCTTAATTAATATAAGCCTATTCTTTATTATTTATAAATTTAATATAGAATTCTCAATTTCTATTATTAAAGAACCTACGAACGGACTTCTACTTTTCTCTTCTAAAAAGCGAATTTATTAATTCGTTTAAAAGCTATAGTAAATTATAAATGTATATTAAATTATTATAGCGGCGGCTGCCTAATAATAAAAGAAATTCGCTAATTAATATTGTTAATTAATTGAACGCTTCTAAATTGGGGATAAAATTTAATTTAACTTTAAAAATTATAGTATTAATTGTTTTAAAAAGAAATTAGATTAATTATATGCAAAGTATATAATTTTAAAAGTTTTCTTTCTGTACGTTATAGAATTTTCTAATTTCCTTCGAACTATTTATAACGTTTTTTATATAGATTTTTTATAGCGGGTAATTTAAAATCCGCTATTGGGGTAAAAGTTTACCGATAATTAATTATTAATTATAGAAGTAAAAAGAGAGTTCGAATAGTAAATAGAGGAAATCCTTTATATATTTATTAATTATAAGAAAAGGGGACTTGTTTATAAAATTTTAATTAAATAGAAGGGGTATTATAATTTTACTTAAGAACCCTTAATAGAATTTAAAGAAATGAAAGTATTTAACGAATTCGAAAATAAATATAGAATAGCGGATACTAATAACGGACTAGCCGACTAATAAATTAGAAATTTTTTCCTAAGGGATCCTACGAACGGAGTAAAATTAATTAATTATAGAATTATAGGAAAAGAATCGATTTATAATATTAGAAAGAATTCAAAATTAATTAGGGTAAAGTTCCGAAAATACTAAATATTTTTCATTATTTTATTACCCAGTAAATTTCCTATAATTTAATTAATATTAATTTTTATCCTCTTTCCTCCAATTAAATTTATATTAGTAATAGCGTATAAATTATACGGGGTAGAGTAAATATTTTCGGCGTAGGGCGGGGAGAGTAAGGACAGTAGAAGGCGGATTCCGTTAAATAGGCGAACGTTAAAGGATAAATAAATAATATCCTATTACAAGAGTTTATTAAGGCCCGAAGTCTTTTTAAACCGCTTAGCGGCAACGCTGCCGTAAGTACGTACCTAACGCTTAAGAACGGCGGAAGATTTAATAATATTCTTAATAATAGTAATAAGAGCAGTAAAAATAATAGTAGCGGGGGTAAGGGAGGTAGTAGTAGGAGCGGTAGGAATAGTAGTAATAGGGGTAAGGGAAGAAGTAATAGCGGCGGCAGCTCTCTCTTTGTACTCTTTTTAATTATTATAAGCGACTACTATATTATTGAAATCGTACTAAATAGTAATATTAATGACCTATTTAATAAACCCTATACGTTCTTTAAAAGCCGCTACCCTCCTTTTAAATTTAACGAATTCGGTTATTTAATTTTTAAAAATTTAAATTTTAGTAATTAAAAAAGATAATAGACCTTCGAATTTAATAAAGGAGGATTGCTAGCGGGCTATAATAAATTCGGATTTAATTTGAACCTAAAAATTATTAGCGAAAATAATAAATATAAGAATAAATTATGTAGGAAGGGAGAAACTTATATAAAAATACCGATATCTTTAATTCTTTCTATAATTATTAAATAGTTAAGCGTTTTAAAAGCGGCGATAAATAATTCGTATTTAAAATTTAGAATATATTTAATTGTATATTAAGCGGTAAAAAACTTTTAAGCCTATTTTAGCGTTAGTTTATAAAGTATTTTAATATATTAATATATTAAATATATAATAGCCGTACTATTAGCGGCGGAAGTAGTATAATTATATTTGTTAATTAAATAATATATATATTAGTTTGGGAGTAGGGTGGCGGTGGCGGCGACGGCGGCGGTAATAGCGGCCTTAATAGTAGTCTCTCTACCGATACTGGTAGTAGTAATATTCGGGCGGGTTTAGATTAGTTTAGAGATAATTCGGCGGCGAAGCGTAGGGGAGGGGGTTAGCGGAACGGGGGATAATAATTAGTATAATTATTACTATATACGCCGAAATTATTAGAATTTTAAAAAATCCTATATTATATTAAAGGTAAGGGTGAGACCAAATATTTTAATAATTACAATAAACTAGATTAGGAAGTCAATAAATAAATATAAGAATGGAGTAAAATTAATAAGTAGCGTAGTAATAATCGCGGGAATATAATAGTAGGAAAGAAAAAAAGGTAATAGGAAGGTAATAATTGTAATAGCCGTATTAAAAAATTGAATAATAAGGGGGATATTTATAACGTAATACGATAATAATTAAAGGAAGAAAAAAGAGGAGGGAAAGAGGGAGAGGGATTTATAAATAAATAAAATATATACCGCGCGACTAAAAGGGAAGGAAGCTTATCGTTTAATATTTAGGATATATGTAATCTATTATAATTATATATTTATCTATTTAATTAGAAGAAGGGGGGGGCTAATATTATAGGGCTGATACCCGTGGTTGTATACTTGGTAATCGTTAGGCGAATTGCCGTGCCGGTAACGTTGCCGTGCCGGCAACCCCTCCCTATAGCCCGTGTACTTGCACGTCCTTTAAAAAGGATAGCTAACTAGCCGCCTACTCTATAGGCACCCTTCCTCTCTTTCTTTCCTCGTAGAACTTTATCGATCGTTTAGGCCAGCACCTGTGCCAACTGTGCTGCACCCTTTACAATAGGAAGTCGGGGTATTTCGCCTTTAATAAAAAGAAGTACCCATTTATAAAAGTAGCCTACGTAAAAGTATTTATTAATTATATTAAAAGGCCTTATAATTTTACTATTTATAAAGGACTAGCTAAACTAGTATTAAAATTAATAATAGAGTTAAAGGAAAATATTATAATTTCCAACGCCCCCCCTAACTCCTATTTAATTACAATTTTAAAAAAATTATTTATAAAAGGAAGAAAAAGAGGCCGCCCTAAGAAAATTAGAAGTAGCTTTCGGCCGAAACCTATAAATATAAACCCGATAAATATTTATACCTACTCTTAAAACGTAAGCGACTATACTTATACTAACTTTATTATTATTATACTTTCAGCTACTATTATTATTTCTAAAAAAATAATACCCCTCTAGCCTACTATTAAACTAGAAGGAAGCCTTTTATAAAGTAATTAATAATCTAATTAAAAATATTCTATTAAAATATAAGGAAATTATACGAAAAAGGAAAAACGCTATTTAAATAAGAGGAGACCTATAATATTATAGTAATTTAAAAGCTAAGTAAAAATTTAAATAAGGATATTTACTAGCCGAAAGGCAGTAAATATTATAGTATCGATTATTTAGAAAAGGGTAGAATAGTAATTTATATAAATAAGAAATAGAATTTAAAGGACTTAAATTTCTAAATTAGGAAGGATTAAACCGTAATAATATTAAAGAATTTATAAAAACTAATAACTATTTATTCTATTTACTCCCCTATTTTCTTTTAAAATATATTAAAATACTAATAAGGGTCTCCCTTCCTCGAATTCTTCGAAGAAAGACCCTTAGCCGGCTAATATATAACTATAAAAAATTATAATTTCTATTACTCTAATTAAGATTTAGAAAATAAAATTAGCCCGGGCATTATAAAATTATTTACATAGGTATAGCGATAAAAGTTTAATTTCGTTACCCCCTATAGGGAATTAACAAAATTCGGAAATACAATTAAAAAAGAGAAAAATAAAATAATCGACTACATATAAATTTTATAGGGTATTAAAGCCGAATATTAAAAAATATAACAGTACGGGTAAACGGGCTCGGACTACTACCTTTAAAAAATCTAAATTTAAATAGGAAAAAGAAATAAAAAAGTAGAAATAAAGGAAAGGTTTAATTAAAGTTTAATAAATATAGAAAAAGTATAAGAAGCGGCGGAAAAAAGAATATCAATTTTAAAGGGGATTAAAACGGTAGAAGAGTTCGAATTAGGATTTAATAAATTTGATAGCAAATTCGTCAATATTATAAAAAAATTCGTCCTATATTAAAAGAAAGGTCGGAGAAAATAAGCGGACTAATAGAATTTAAAATATAAAACGGTAATAAAGGAAGTATAGCGGAAATAATAAATTTAATTTAAGAACCGAACGCCTTTAAATTAGAAAGAATTTATAGAGGCGGCGATAAAAAAGAAGAAATTTATTACGAAAATTTAAAAAACAAAATAATATAATTATATTATAAATATATTAAAAAACCCGAATAAATTTTATTTATTAGAAAGGTAGGCTAAAATACGAAACTATTACTTAATAAATCCGCTAAAATTACTACTTTTCAAATAAAATAAGCGGGCGAATAAAGTTAAAAACTATAATAGTAAAGTAAATGTCACAGGATTAGCCTGTGACATGCCCACCCTACATTACCTCTTAGATGTGCTATGACCATCGTTATAGCACAGTCACGTGCAAGGTTATGTACGCGTACGGACTAGCCTTCTAGGGCTCTCGCCTATATAGCCAATCCTCCGCACACATCCTTCCTTTCCTCTCCTTCGCACAATAACGTATATCCTACCCTACCCCCAATAGTACTTTATTCCGTAATAATTTATTATATTTACTATCGCGCTACGCGTACTCAAGGGAAATAAATTTAAATTACGTTTAATATAAAAAAGATTATTTAAATCGCACTCCGCAATTAAAAAACTCGACCCCTTATGAACGAGGTAAGTAAAAACTTAATTATAAATAGTATAATTCGAATTAAGTAATACAATACAAATATTAACCTTATCTCTTTCTCTTTACCTATTAATTAAAATAGTATATTTAAAAAAACTACCGTATCCGTATTAATTTAATAATTAATAATAGACTAACTATAAATTATTACTAATAATTTTATTGCAATAACCGCTATCGGCGCCCTTTAAACTACTAACTTTAAAAATTAAATAATTTACAATACCCTAACTAAGGTACTTATAAACTTTAATAATAATCCTACTATTCGCGCTCCATTATATTATACTGTAAACTACGCCCTTATATTCGTATCGGTCCTAATATTTTATAACGTTGCTATCGCTTACAACCGTTTCGTTTATAACGACGTAATCGAAGCCCGCTCGTACGTTTAAAGAGCCGAAGAAGACTTCACCGAATCCTATTAAAAAATCGATCGTTTGAATATTCGAAATACTGAATTCTAATAAGGGATTAACGAATTTAAGTAATCCTTTAACAATTTCAAAACTAATACTCTCAAATCCTTCCAAAAATAAAAAAATAAATATATTAAAACTATTAATAAGGTCTATACTCAATTCAAACAAACTTAAAAAACCAAAGTACCTATTATAGCAATTACGAACGTTAATAATAGCGGCTATAAATCGGTATAATTACGTATATATATTATTCTATTTAATAGTAAAAGAATTATTCTATTAGAAAAAGCGGAAAAATATTACTCCTAGCGTATAAAGGTTAAACTATACTAAATTAACGAACTAATCTATTTCGCTTCTAAGTTTAAACGTTTTTCGTATATTGTTAAATATTTCGAAGGCCCTCCTTTCACGGCTATTGAATCGGTATTAATTAATATTTTCGAATATTTAATTAATAATACTATATAAAAATAGAAGACTGCTATAAACTTTTTTAAAGAGTTTAATACTAAATATAATAACTCCGACCTTACCGTTATTATTCGTCGTAAATTAAACGACCTAAAGATAATTAAAGATATACGTTAGGCTATTTTCGAAAACCGTTTCACTATTTTTATTGATTAATATAATATAAATAATATTATAAAAGTATATTTCCTTCGTAATAAAATTACTAAGGCCGTCTATAATACTATTATTTACTAATACCCGCTTCCTACCGATAATAATTATAATAAATAATTTTAAATAACTTACTTACTAACTTAAAGTTATAAAGATAATATCTACCGTAAGAAATTCGTTAACCTATTTTATAAACTATTTTCCTCGAATAACCACAATACTACCTCGTCTATAGAATAGCCCGTTAATTAAAGTGGTAATATAATAAACCTTAATTCTATATCCGCTATTAATATTACTATATATAGTATAATCTCGTAAAAGATCTTTAAATATCGTATAAAAACGGACGTATATACCTATTATAATCGCAAGAATTATTTCTCAACCGCTTACTATAATTATATTAATTTTAATAAAAATCCCTCCGCTTCCACCTATAGTAATTATAGCGGTCGTAGCGGTAGGGGCAATAGCAGAGGAAGTAGCAGAAGCGGCAATAATAACGCCGCTCCTTAGTAAGGCTAGTATAGCTATAATTAATAAGGCTATAACTAATAGTATTAAATCAACGCTATAAACGCCTAAGCGGCTAATAATAACGCCGTAGTACTGTAATATTAATAGGCCCCGGTCCCCGCGTACGTCCCTAGCTTCATTAACTCTATTTAAAGTAACGAGACTAATTATATTAACTAATAAGGAAATATATAGCCTCTAAACTAAATCGCAATTAGAAGCAACTATCTATAAGATAAAGAAAGGAAGGTAATATCACTATATAATTAAATATAATTAAAATTCATAAATCTTCCGTAAATAATTATTATAAATACCTTAATTTATTAAACCTCTCTATTTAATTATCCGACGGATTACGTAAAGTATACTACTCAAGCTTAATTAATAGTAGCTATACTACCTTAAGTTTTATTAATAAACGTTTTATTTATCGTTACCGTCTCCCCTTTTTCAAATTCACAAACCTTAAAATCCTATACCTCGCTAATAGAAATCCCGCTAAGGGTAATATTACCCATTTTATAAAAATTATAATAAGGCTAAACTATTATTATAAAATTATTAATCTACTTATCTACAATTTAGCCAAAAATAATCCTATTATTCTAGGCTACTTATAATTAATTTACTATTCGCTAAATATTTTATAACTTTACAATTCGCTATAATTTACCGCAACCTATAAAGAACGTAGTTATTTCCTAAGGAAGATCCCCAATAACAAATAGAAAGCCCTAATAGCGAGCCCGGTTACTTAACTTAATATAGCGAATTCAATATTTAAAAAAGCTATATACGAAGAGGTACTAGACGAAGGTAAACCTAATACTAAACCCCAAACGAATATTCTACGCCGCATTTCCGTCGCTATAATTATAAAACGAACGGTTCGCCAACAATTTAACCGCTTTTAAAACCGGATCGCTTACTAATTAAAAACCTCCGTAATTAGCAAAATACCAATTAGTTCCAGCTAAGCCGTTATACTCTATACTATTCCCTACGGCGTAATCCCCCCTTCTCCACCACAGATAGTCCTAATACCTTACCGGGTAATTAGAGGATTCCGTACCGTTACTATAGATTACCAAGCCTAAATCTATCGCCTCTATATCCCAATAAATCTTATTAACCCTAATAATATTAAGGAATTATCTGCCGCCGCCTTCAATTAATTAGTAGAAAAGTATAACCTCTAAATTATTCGTATTATAAAGGCTAATATAGCCGAGGATATTAAATATATATTACAAGAAAATAAATTAGTAGAAGAATATAATATTTTAAACCCGTCCGCTCTTAGCGATAAGTTCACCCTAGAAATAATTAAAAAAATACTAATAGGTAAAGGATAAAAATATAAGAAATTCTTCGGCAATAATTTCTACCGCTAAATCGACAATTTGGTAAGTAAGGGTAATATAACTACTTTAAAAGTCGTTAAAGTTTCTAATTCTATTAAAATTATTAGTATAAATAATGATTTTCCCTAATACGAAAATATTATCGATTAATACTTCGCCGCCAATAGTATTGCCTTACGTAAGGTCACCTCAGAGGATATTATAAAATTTTACAAAAAAGCTGATAAACCCCCCAAAATTAACGTATAAATCTAAATTAAATTAATTTAATAATATTAGTACTATACGAATACTTTCCGTTAAAAGGGAGCTAAAACCCTTCCCCCTTACCGTTCTTACGACTTTAAAATCGAATTCCGCCCGGAAATTATACTCCCAACCGTTCGCGAACAACCTTTTAACCCTAACAAATTTAATATTATTAAAAAATAGATTAATAATATACTATAAAAAAAATTTATCCGACTATTATAATTAAAAACATCCGCCCTAATCCTTTTAATAAAAAAACTAAATAAAGGAGTCCGTATCTACGTAGACTACCGTAGTATTAATAATATTACCCTTAAATTACAATATTTACTACCGCTAATTAAAAAAACTTTAGACGCAATCTGCCGTACTAAAATTTTTATTAAATTTAATATAATCGCCACTTTTAACCGCATTCGCATTAAAGAGGAATACGAATAGTTTACAGCCTTTATAACGCAATTTAATTTATTCGAATTATTAATAATACTTTTTAACTTACAAAACGCCCCTAGGGCATTCTAGAACTATATTAATAATATCCTTTACAATATTCTTAACGTTTATACGACCGCCTATTTTAATAACGTTCTAATTTATTCGGATAATATTTAAAATTATAAATAATATATTAATAATATCTTCGACCAATTAGCTAAAGCAAGCCTTAGCGTTAATATTAATAAGTACGAATTTTATATAACACAGACAAAATATTTAAGCCTTATTATTATACTAAGAAGTATCGAAATAAATCCAGAAAAAATTAAAGCTATTACCAATTAAGCAATTCTTCAATTTAAGAAGTCCCTACAATCTTTCTTAAGTTTCGTAAACTTCTACCGCCGTTTTATTAAAGATTTTTCAATAATAGCAAAACCGTTATACAAATTTACGAAGAAAAATACTATATAATTATAATCTACTACGTATAACGCCGCTTTCAAAACTTTAAAACGAACTTTTACTAATAGACCTATATTAAAAATCTACGACTAATCTAAAAAGATAGTAATTAAAATAAACGCTTCCAACTAAACTATAGGCAATACTCTCTTTCAATATAATAATAATAATATTCTCTACCTAATCGCCTACTTCTCGTCTAAATATACAATTTAAAAGTATAACTATAATATATACAATAAAGAGTTGCTCGCTATTATTAAAGCGTTAAAGGAATAAAAACCGGAATTCAAGGGAGCCTAATAACTTTTTAATATTTTAACAAATTATAAAAACCTCTAAACGTTTATAACTAATAAATAACTTACCCAACATTATATAAAATAGTCCTAATTCCTATTATAATTCAATTTCCTTATTAAATATACCCCGGGCTCGTAAAACCTTCGCCCTAATACTCTAAACTACAAACCTAACAATCGCCCTACTAATACTAATAATAATTATTTAATAATTCGCTAACGGGTACTCCTAAATTCTATATAATTCGAAGACGGCTATTTAAACGACCCCTCAAACTTCTTATTCCGTTTAATAAACGATTATAATAATAAATCTATTAATAATATTATTTTAAATAATTATAAAACTTCTATTTTTCTTTAAAAAGTAATTTCCTACCTCGCAAACCCCGCTTACAAATAATAAACTCCTAATATTAAAAAAATCTTTTATAAAATATTTGCAAAATACTAGGTAACTAATAATAGTATTACCAAATAGCGTAATAAAGTTATTATCGACCCTTACAATAAAGAACTCTAATTCGTTCTAATTAATTATTAATATAACTCCCCCAACGTAAGGCACCCTAGCCGCAACGCAATTTACAACCTTCTTCAACGCAATTTCTACTAGGAGGGGATAGCTTACAATATTAGAATCTTCTATAAAGGCTATCTCCCCTACACTAAAACGAAATCTTTAAAACGAAGATCCGCTAACCTATTCAAACCTTCTAAAATTTCACTCGCCCTATAAAAAAATATTTTTATTAACTATATTACTCCGCTACCCCTAAACGTCTACTTCGGCCAAACCTTCAAATATATTACTATCGTCGTTAACTAACTAATTAAAATACATTACTATATCCTAATAATAATTCTAAAAATTAAAGAACTAATTAATTATTTTATCGACCGGGTATACTACTTTTATAATTTACTAAATATAATCCTTTTTAATCGTAATACGTAATTCGTTTTATACTTTTAAAATACTCTATATAAGCGGCTTACCGTTACTTACAAATTGACCTCCACTTTCTACCCCTAAACTAACGTTCAAACTAAATATATTAATATAGAAATAGAATAATTCTTCCATCTTTATATTAATTAGGTATAAATTAATTAAACTAAATAACTACCCCTCGCTAAATTTATAAATAATAACGTAACTTCCTTATCGACCGATATCTCTCCTTTTTTCGCCAATTATAATTTCCATCCTCGAATAGGTACCGAACTACGTACCCCGCCATACCTAAATTTATTACCCGCTCAACTAAAAAAATACTATAAAATTAACGAATTAATTAACTATTTCTAAACGATTTAAGACTTTATATCCTAATAAATAAGGCGTACCCAAATATAGTACAAAAATAATATTAATTATTACCGAATGGACTCGCCTAAATATAAGGAAGGGGATTTAGTACTCTTCAATACGATTAATTTCGCTAACGGCCAACCGATATTAAAGTTCTACCCTTATTAGGAAAGACCGTTTAAAATTATACAAATAGAATTTTATATAATATACTTCGCCCTATTTTCGAATATAAAATACGCCCTTATTTTTTACGTTTTAATAGTTCAACCCTAAATCGGCAAAGGCCTACTTAGTTAGAATACTTTAACGGATATTAAAGTAAATAACAGTAAAATTATAATCCGTATAAATAATTACGAGGAATGTACTAAATAGGACTTCGAAAAATTTATCGACTATATTTAATTAGGTAATAATACTTATTAATACTACCGTATACAATAGAAAGGGGATTATTAACTAACTTAGGAGCTTAAAGTTAACGTTATTAATTATAAAGAAATAATCCTACGCTTCTATAAAGAGAATCCTAATAAGTTAATACCTTTCGAAATTTAATAATAGCCTAAATATATTAATACCGCCCCGGAACCGATACTTAACCCCGTATCCGCTCCTAAACCCCCCGAATCCGCTCCTAAGCTACTTAAATAGCGTTCCGCCCGCCTAATACGCCGCGAAACCGCTGCCGTAATTGACCTATCTATTCCGCTTCTAAACGGTGTTACGACTATTCGTATACTAACTAAGCTGATAAATAAGAAGGTAGAGGAGTCTTTAGCTTTATTATGCGGGAAAATACTATAGAAGTTACTAAATATCTAAGTAGGTAAGATACCGTTTATAGAGGTTATTAACTATAATAAAATATTAGAAGAAATAGATTTAGATAATTAAATTATTATTTTATATATATATTTATTTAAAGCTATTAAAACTTCTTTTGAGGGGGGATAGTATTACAAGATTAGCCTATGATATGCCTACCCTATATTACCTCTTAAATATATTATAACTATCGTTATAGCACGGTTACGTATAAGGTTATATACGTATACGGACTAGCCTTCTAGGGCTCTCGCCTATATAGCTAGTCCTCCGTATACATCCTTCCTTTCTTCTCCTTCGCACAACAACGTATATCCTACCCTACCCCTAACAGTGCCTCACCCCGTGATAGTAAATATCTTTACCGACCATTTCTTCCCGAAAGTAGAAATTCCGACGGACTATTTATTAAATTAAATTTAATTATTAAACGGCGATACTTCGGTACTTATTAATAATTTAATTACCGAGGAGGATATCTGGGAAATCCTTTCGAAGATAGCGCCCAATAAAGTACTAGGTATTAATTAATTTTCAAACAAATTTCTAAAAAATATATAGGGAACCATTTAAGTAAGCGATAGCGGCTTTCGCTATAATAAGCCTCCGGTTTAGATACTTCTTCTAATAATTTAAAAATATAAAAGTAATTATTTTTAAAAAATTTAAAAAAAGCGCCGAATAATAAAAATTGGCTGGGGTATAATGGCCTATATTATTTCTAAATAATGTTAGAAAAATTTTCGAAGCCTTTATAATTAAAAAATTAATATAAATAGTAGAAAAATATAATCTCCTCCCAAAAAGCTAAATAAGTAATTAAATAAACCGTTCAACCGAATTCGCCGTCTAAATAATTACCGACGCGGTTTATATAATATAAAAATTTAAAATTGTAATATCTCTTATATTCTTCGATTTAAAGGATATATTTAATAGAGTTAATTATAAGTAACTCTTATATATATTATAGGAAATATAATTCCCAAAATAAATCCTTTAATAAATTAATAATTTTATTATTAAAAAAAAAAGTTCTCTTTTCTTCGACGACGAAACCTCCTAACCTTATAATATCGTAATAAGTATACTATAAGGCTCCCCCCTCTTATTAATCTTTTTTATTCTCTTTATTACCCTATTATATTATAAATTAACTATTATTTAAAACGCAATTACCGTCGGCTTCGCCGATAATACTAATATTATCGTAATAGTTAAAATTATTAAGGAAAATTATTGGACGCTTTAAACGGTATAAAATATTTATTTAAATTAAATAATTAAAAGAAAAATAAAATTCGAAGTAAGTAAAACGGAACTTATATATTTTTTTCGGACGAAAGAATTAAAAACAGAAATTCTCTAAATTAAAGGAATTATATTTAAATTAACGGAATTGATTAAATTCCTTAAGGTTTAATTAAATTGGAAATTTAATTACCGAATATACGTAGAAATAGTAAAAAAAAAAATAGCTACGTGTTATGGGGCTGCCACCCAGAGGTCCTAGTTTGGAAGCCTTCTAGACGTGTACCCTGTCTCCCAATATAGACCCCTTGGGTATAAGAGCGCTGTCTACCGCTCCCTCCATATATTTAGATTCTTCCTTTCTTTGTCGAATCTTTTTAATATATATTTTGCCTTATACTTGTGCCAATTGTACAAGAACTATAATATTAGGTTCGACCTTATACGTCGTCCTTCTATACGTATACGGTCCTTACTATAGTAGACGGAAATTATTAGTAAATAGATTTTGACGATCCGAACTAGTAGAACTAGTAGAACTAGTAAAACTAATAGAACTAATAAAATTAGTAGAACTAATAGAACTAATAGAATTAGTAAATCCTTTAATAGAATTAGTAGAATTAGTAAATCCTTTAGTAGAATCCCTAGTAAAATTAGTAATACCCGTAGAACCCTTAGTAGAACCCCTAATAGAATAGTAGACTCCCTCCTTTTAATTTTCTATTTAATACGTTTAATATTTATCTTCCTACTATTTTTCTTAAGTACATTAATATATTCGTTCCCCCCTTTTTAAACCCTTTTCCCGACCCTATAATTAGGCTATTCTAAAACGCTAATTAAATTGCGGCTTTTTGCGCTAAATTCGCCGAGTACGATTCTAGCCGAATTTATTATATTTAATTCAGCGGTTAAATTATAGTGCTTATTACTATATTAATAGCGGCGACCTCCGTTGAAAAGTCGAAGCGGAAAGCTTTCGATTAGCCTATTTAGGATAGAGAGTTTGGTTCGTTCTATTTCTTTATAAATTAATTAATTTTTAAATATAATTTAAATAGTCCGGATAATTTTATTAGTAACAATAGGGTTATATAATATTAAGTCCTATATACGCTCCCTACTAAATTAAAACCGCGTATTTAGGCGTTTTAAACCGTAGGAAGCCTTAATAGGTTTTTTAACCCCCGGTACTTCTTTAAATATTTTATTTAAATCTTCGGTAACGAATAAGAAATATAGAAGGCGTAGACTAAGCTACAGAAAATAATTTAGGTATCCAGAGAACCCTTAAGGAAATTTTTGCTTAAATTCGAATAAATACTTATTACAATTGGTGGTAATACTTAGATTAACGATTCTCGCTTCGCTTAATTAACTAGCTTGTTCTCTAAGGAATTAAAATAATAGTTAATACTTATAATTATATTAATAGATTATAATAAATATATATAGCGCTTTTATATTATTATATAGAATTTCGAATAAATTAGACCTAATTAAACCTTCTAATAAATTTAGAAATAAAGTAAAGGTCGTTATATATATAGCCCAACGTCTACCCCCTCCCTTTATACGGCCGCCGCCTATTCGGCTACCGCTAGATTTTTAAAGTTTAATATAGCGTTTAAAAATACTAATAGCAATATAATAATAATCGTTATTAGAATAATTTAAATTCTACGCTGCTTAATTAATAACTTTAGAAAATAATACGCCAAATAGATCTCCGACGAAGATTACCGTAAAAGGAAGGAATAAGGCCGCTATATAAAGTACGGAGGGAATAATTATTTACAAATTTAATATCTATATACTCCAGCTATTAACTTAAACTGAATATATATTTAAATTACTTCCGTTACCCTAGTAGTCGCTAATATTAATACTTACACCCCCTTATTTAAAAATAACGAATCCGACTCTCCAGCTTCCGCGCCTACTAAATAAAGAAAAGCCTAATTCTAATTTATCGTCGGGACCCGGAATTTAATATTATAATAGTTATTTATATTCTTTTATTTATATTACCCCTTAAAATAATTAAATTTCGAATAATAATTAATATATTAATATTAGAAATAAAAATAATAAAAATACTAATTATTATTTAAAACCGAAACTTCTTATATATATTAATAAATAAAGGATATTAATATTACGCCGTAATAAATAAAAATCTTATAAACGACCTACGCCTCCTTTAAATTTCTATTAGCACCCGCTAAATTAAGGGCGCTTCTAGAGCTATAAAAAGGACTGAAATTAGTAAGATAATTATATTTATAATACAAATTAGCAGATACCGTTAATAAATTAACGTTTACATAGTACTTTAATTAGAATATTTAATTATTTTTAAAAAATTTTAGTTTTCCTAAAGTAAATCGTTTTCTATACCGCACTAGGAAAGACTTTAGTACGGGAATATTAATAAATAACTCCTTTATATTAATTAATGTACCCTATATATTTAGGAAATAGAAATAAAAATAGCTATAATAGTAGGGGTTTTATATTTTCTTAATTATATCCGTGATTTTAAGAAAGATTACGTAATTTTAATTATAATAATTTTAATATATAATATAAAAAGGGCCTTCGTACTGAAGAAGCTAAAGACCGAAGCCGAATTTAAAAAGATAATATTTACCGAATTCTACAATTTAATTCCCTTATTTATAAAGTAAGAAGCCGATAAATTAAACCTATATAAGCTAGATATTAATTATTATATTGAAATTAAGAAGGATATTAACGGAAACGATTTTTTAATATTAGTAGGCTTGCTATATAATATATTTCGAAAAAAATTATTAATTTTAAAGAAAACTTTATAAGAATTACTTAATAAGGGGTTTATTCGCCTTAACCGTTTTAAAGCCGCGGTTCTAGTATTATTCGTACGGAAGCCGGGAAGTAAGCTCTACTTCTACTATAATTACTATAAATTTAACGCTATTATTAAATTAAATTATTATCCCCTTCCCTTTATTAAAAAAATTCTTCGCAATTTGAAAGGGGCTAAGTAATTAATGAAAGTCGATGTTATATAAGCGTTCTATAAAATTCGGATAGCAATAGGTAAAGAATAGAAAACGGTTTTTATTACACAGTTCGATTTATTTAAATAGATAGTTACCCCTTTTAATTTTTATAATACGCTAAATACGTTCTAAAAGTATATTAACTCTATTTTAAAAGAATATTTTAACAATTTCGCTTCCGCCTATATAAATAATATCCTTATTTACTTTAATATTCCCACATTAATTATATACGTAAAATCCGCTTAATCTTCAATAAATTAAATAAAACTAACCTATACTTCGATTTAAATAAATATAAATTCGCCGTTAAAAAAGTAAAATATTTAAATTTTATTATATACGTAAATATAAAAATCGAAACGGATTCCGAAAAAGTATAAGCAATTAAAGAATAAGAAATTCCGAAATTATAAAAGGGTATTAAAAGTTTCTTAAATTTTATAAACTATTATTACATTTTTATTAAGAACTTTTCTAAAATTACCAATCCTTTAATAATATTTATTAGTAAAAGAATTGAATTTTCGTAAAGGGAAAAATAATAGTAAGCCTTCAATATAATAAAAGATTTGTTTATTAAAGCTCTTATCCTTATAGAATTTAACTTTAATTACCCTACGTTCTTAGAAACGGACTATAATAGTTTTATATTAGGAGGAATACTTATATAAGAAGTGGATAATTATAAATACGCTATCGTATTCTATTTATAAAAATTTTCTTTTATAGAATAGAATTACCCTATTTATAATAAAGAAATATTAGTAATAATCTACTACTTAAATTAGTAATCCATTGAATTATATTCGTACTTTAAATTTATAATTTAGACCGATTACTAGAACTTAAAGTACTTTATAGAGCAGTAACGCCTTTCGGAATAGTAAGCCCGCTAAGTTAAAGAATTATCCCGGTTCAATTTCGATTTAATCTACTACCTTAAAATTAAAATTATAATTCTAAATACCCTTTTAAAGAGAGAATAAGATTTCTCTAATAATATTAATTTAAAAGTAAGAAATTTGTAATTTATCCTTAACGAGGTTTTATATAAATATATATACATTTTTATTACTTCGGTAAAGGAGGGCGTAAATTTATTTAATATTAAAGTTTTTAATAATTTAAATTTATAAAAAATTTAGAATTAAGCAATTTAAACCGATTTTACTTATTAAGAAATATACCGAATTATTTAACGTAATAACCGTACTTTCTTTATTAGTATCGGCCTTTAATTATAAATATTCGAATATAAAATCAACCCTTAAAATAAATTTATTTATAAAAACCGAATCTAGATTTTAAAATAACCGGTAACGAAAGAAGTAAACGCCTAGCCCTTCGACCCTCGAGACGAATTACATATATAATTAATCTAACGTATTTATAATTCTAAGGTTATTAGCTACCTTAAGAGAGAAAATACTATAGCCGCTATTGCCCGAAATTTCTACTAACTACTATTCTAAGCTTAAATTCGATATTTCTTTAAGAATTGTAATATATATAATTATATTAAATAATAGAAAATATATAAATATAGCCTCCTTAAACCCCTCGACGTCCTTGACCGCTATTATAAATATTTATAAATAAATTTTATTATTAATTTACTTCTAATTTACAATTTCCGCAATTTCTAAGTTATTAAAAATAAGTTAAGTAAAAAAGTTATTTTCGAACCTATAGAAAATATAATTATTAAATAATATATAGAATACTTCTTCTAATATTTTATATAATATTACTAATAACTAGAATTAATCGTTAACAACCGAAGTATTAATTAGATTAGCGAATTCTAAACTTATTTATACTTTTTACTAAATATTAATCGTAAATTAAATATTACTTACTATTTATAAATAAACGGAAGCTTTAAATAAATAAACTAAGAAATTTTAACCTTCTTAAAGGCTTATATTAATTAATAATAAAACGATTAAGACTGTTAGTTTCCTATAGTATAAATAATTATTAATAACCGTATTAATTCTTTTATAAAGGTATCCCCTTTCTTTATTATTTACAGCTATTACCCGGATTCCGTCGTCCTAATAATTCGCTTAATAACCCTAGTAAAATTAGGCTTACTTAAATAACGGGCGGCCGAATTCGTTTAAAAGTTTTAATAAATTATAAATTTATATTAAATTTCTATAAAAGCGGTAATATAAGAAATAAAATAGTAAGCGAATAAAAAAAGACGCTTAATTAATAAGTTCTAATTAAGAAATAAGGTTTAATTAAATTTGGGGAATTTCCCTACTATTAAACCTAAGAAGAAGTTAAATTAATTATACGCTAAATATATAATTATTATTATTCCTTTCCTATACGTCGTAATTTTAGATATATTTAAGAAAGGGCTAATTAACTTCTATATAAACTAAGTAAAAAAAATCGAAGAATTCCCCCTCTTTATTTAAGAAAGAATTAACTTCCAACCCCTTACTATAATAATAAATAGCGAAGAAAAATATAAAGTTAACGAAATCTTATATATAAAGAACGCTACTATAGGAAGGGGATTTATTAAGTAAATTTTAGTAAAGTAGGTTAATTATACGAAATTTATTTAAGAACTTCTAAAAAAATTCCGAAAAACCGAAGTACTAAATTTATTTAAAGCTAAATATAAACCTACTAAATTAAATAACGGACTTTAAAAATAGTATTACATATAGGAAACAGCTAAGTAGAGGGAAATATATACCCGAAGGCGGAATTTTTATTTACAAAAAGAAATTACGGCCGAAATTACTAAAAAAACCCCTACTCCCTCTTAATTAATAGTTTTAGGCCTAAAAATATAAATATAAATTAGAATAATATAAACGTAATTTATTTAAATATTAGTAACAATATTACCTTCTTCTTTACCTTCCTCGGTATTCCCTTTTCTTATTTCCTTATCTTCCTCCTCCCCTCCTCCTCTATTTTTTTCTTCAGCCTCCTCTATAGCCCCCGTACCTCCTAATAAAAATAAAAAAATTAATTAAATAATAGAAATAGGATTCAAAAATATTTAAATAATTTTCTAATACTTCGAAAAAAATAGTAATAATACTTATAACTTTACTATTAACGAAAATATTAATAATTTCCCTAAATACCGTTAAATTAATAGTACTATATATTAAAAAGAGGACTATATTTATTAGGAGACGTTAATAAAGCTAATAGTACGAAGTATTATAATATTTTCTAATAATTAACGAATAGCCGTTTTAACCTTTTAAATTTAACGGGCCCGAAAAGAGAATTTATAGTATTTAATACCCGTATTAGAAGTAGCGTCGATACCTTCTTTTTTATAAGCGAGTAACATTCCCTAAGTATTAATAGCCTTAATAAAGTACTTAAGCATAAAAGTATAAATATAATATACCTTGGAATAATAAATATATATAATACCGGGCTTAAAGTATACGTAAATTAGGTCCTATAGGGTACAATAACGGTAAAGGGACTCTTCCTCTATAGAAAGAGCGGTAACGGAACTTTAAAAATAGGTTAATTAAAAAGATTAAAGGTAGAATAGTAATAATTAATAAATATACTATATTAAGGGAACGGATAATTTCCGAAGCTTCAATAATAAAGGTAGTATTATAAATATTATACTTAACGGCCTCCTTTTCGTAATAGGCCTAAATAATAATTAGTATAGCGTAGGCAACGCTAGCCGAAATTTAAATAATATTAATAGTAGTACAATTCTTACACACTTTATTTTCTAACATTCGGATGCGGATAGTAAATAAAGTAATATTTTTTAAGCCGGGCGGGCAATTATAACTACGGCTAGTAAGAATTGGGGGCGGGCGTAAAGGTAAAGATATTATAATAATTTTTAATTGTAAAGGAAAAGTTAGCATTAATTTAAATTAAAAATAAAGTATACTTCGCAATCTTGCAATTGTAAGAAATAAATAAAGGAAGGACGATTTATAAAATACAGGAATATAGCGATAGTAACGAATAACGAGCGAGTAGGAACGGCGATAGCGAATTAGTTATTAATATTATTATTATTATTAAAAGAAGAAGAAAGAAGGAAAGATCGAGGGAAATACAATTATTGCGTTTATAGTATTAAAGTAGGGTAGTAGGTGGGGTAGGAGGTGGGGTTACGGTTTGGTGGGGGGTGATGTTATAGGGTTGCCGTTTAGAGGTCTTAATTTGGAAGCTTTTTAGACGTATACCCTGTTTCCTAATATAGACCCCTTGGGTATAAGAGCGCTGTCCACTGCTCCTTCTATATATTTAGATTCTTCTTCTCCTTATCGAACCTTTTTAATATATATTTTGCCTTGTACCTGTGCCAACCGTGCAAGAACCATAATACTACGTAAACGAACGTATTAATATAATTAGTAATAAAAATTTAAAGTTATTCTTTTATATGAATAAAGGAAATTTATATTAAATATATTTAAAGTATAATTGTATATAAAATATTAACTTTCTACTAACTAACCAAAATTTATAGCAAATTACGAAGGATAATAATTAAACTAATTAAATACTAAATTAAATATTTAAAAATTATTACCTGGGCGTATAAAATTACGTTAATAAAGAATTTAAAAATAGAAACTTTTTATCCGCCGTTCAATTTCTATTTTAATAAATAAATTAAAGCCTTCGAAAAAAAGCTCACTTATATAAATTAAATAAAATTTATCCGAAGGACTATAATTTAAATAATTAATTATATTTAAATAAGGAGAGTAAAAGGTTAGCTACCTATTAATAAATTAAAAAGCAATACTACTAAAATTAAGTAAGTTAAAGAATAAGTATTAACGGAGAAACTTCTAACGATTATAATAGGTCCGCCCCTAGTAACGGGGGCGTAGCCGCCCCTATTATAAATATTAAAATTAACCGCTATAGACTGTAAGGGGTAATTAAAAGAAATAACGATAAGAAAGTAAGTATCGCACTATAATTACTAATTAGTAACGGCGGTAACCAAATTAGGCCGATAGTACGAATTTACTATCGCCGACTTCAACCCGAAGTTTAATAATAATACTATAAAATAATATATAATTAATACAAAAAAAAAAAAAAAAAAATTTAATAACCGGAAGATAATAATAAATAGTATTTATTATTTAAAATAAAAATTTCCCTTCTTACTTAAATAAAGACGGAAATTATAGGCTTCTAATCCTTCCTCTTCTAAAAGAAAGTCCTAGATATTATAATATTAATCTATTTTTATAATACGGGTAAAGAAACCTTTATATATATTATCCTAAATTATTTATAAATAGCCGACTATTAAATAACGGCAGCCGATTAGCTATAAATAAAAAAAAAGTTCTAAATTTATTTGGACGACGGAACCCGAATTAAGAGAATCCTTTTGTAAATATTACGGTTTAATAAATTAAATAAATACCGTTTAGTAATTGAATTGGAAGGAGAATAGTACGATAAATTCGCGCGGTATTCGTAAATACGTTTAATTATAATATTAGAATAAGAAAATATAGGAGAGATAAGAAGAAGAAGAATTAAATTACGCTAATTATAATAATTATTTAACTACGAAGGCGGTATTAAAATAATTAACTAATATTCTTCGCGGGCGAAGAGTTTGCGGAATATATTAAATATTAATTCTTAATTCTTAATAACTTTATAATATTATTAAACCTAATCTTTATTAACCGGAAGGGGACTAATAAAATTATTAACTATTATCGGGGAATTAATATTAATACTTCCTCTACTAAAGCCGAAAATAGGAATAGTAAAACGATTAGTTAAAAATATTTCGTAATATCCCTTACGTTAATAATCCTCAACCTTTATATTTTAATAGTAAAAAAGAATATTAAAGTCGTATAGGAGGCCGTCTATAATTAGGCGTTCGCGTACGTCTTTAAAAAAATTAATATAAGTATTATAAAAATAACGAATTAAGGGACCGATATTATTCTAAGAGTAAGATAAAGTAATAACTATAATCTAAACGGCGTTATACTTATTATAATAATTTAATAGAATATCTAATATATATTTTATATTAATAATAAGATAAATAATATTCTATTTACTAGCGTTTTAAAAAACGTTAGAAAAGAAAACGAAAAGTAAATTACGGGAGGAAATTTACTCTTAATTTTAATATAATAAATATATTTTATAAGGAACATACGGAATATAATTATATTAAAGGATAGAGTATTATAAATATAATTAGTAAACTTTAGGCTATAATAGAAGTAAGGAATATAATGGACGATATTAATTAATATAATTAGCGGGGAGAAGGGGAGGTAAATATAAGGATAAGAAAGATTTACCGGCTAGGAAGAAGGTTAAAGGCGGGGTTAAAAGTTAATATCCGGATAAGGGCTTAGAATTCGGGCGCTAAGGAAGAGGGGAGCGTAAGAGAGCGGACGAATTTAGGGGACGGGGAATCTATTATACAGACAAAATTAACGCCGCGCTTAGTAATATTATAATTAATATAAATTATAAAGCTTAGAAGGTTAGAAGTACGGTTAAAAGGACGGTTAAAAATATAATTAATAGAAGAGGACGCTATTTTAAAAATTAATTAAATAAGGAAAAAAAGAAAATTCAAAAGATAGCGGCGGGGAAGAATTCTTATATAGAAGGAAAGGAGAGGCCCTTATACTTATATAAACCTTAGTAGAATTATAGGAATTTAGGGAATAATAACGAGGCGGGAGTAAAGGCAAACGATAGGGAAAGGACGATTACTATAAGCGATTTAAGAGGAAGGAGCGGCATACGAAAATAGTATTTCGATTATTCTAATATTAGATCGAAGGCGGTAGAAGGGAAGTAGTTTATTTATTAAAGCGGTAGGTAAATACCGCTATAGATAGAATCGAGATAGAGCAGGCGTAATTCATTCGCAACCGAAAGGAATTAGCAGTTTTTATCCGACGGCGCTTATCGCCACACAATTTCCTCTAGAGAACTAGGAAAAGTACCCCATACTAATAAAGCGCTATAGATAAGTAGTATAGGGAATAAGACTATTATTATTATATAATCCAAGACCCTATCGCCTTACTTAACCGCTAACGTAAAGTAGTTATCCCCAATTTAAACTTTATAGAGTATATACGTAGAGTAATAGGGCGCAACCTTATAAACCTAGAAGTTTATAAATTGCGTAATTTAGAAGGTAATTAAGCCTTACTTGCTTAATTTACCGCACCTATCGACCGCGATTGTTATAATGACGGCTATATCCCTTCTTACAATAAAAATAGGGTTAACCTTCGTTGGGCAATATTATAAAATATAAAGGGGAGGGTATTAACCTTTATATTTCGCCGCTAAAGATAGCCCTATAGTAGAAGTAGAAAAGGTATTCAATAGCGAGTAGTAACGTAGGAGCTAATAAGAGAAATTACCCTTATTCGAATAGATTTTGAGAAATTACGCTAAAGCCTTATAGTAAGTTTCGTAGTATTATAGAAGATATAAATTCCAATTCCAATTCTAGTTCCCTCTCCTTTACTATTGCCTTTTTACCCTCCAACTCCCTTATAAAGAATTTTAATACCTTCCCTATCTCCCTATCCCCAAATTTAACAATAGCCGCTAATTTAGTAATAGCCGTCTTACGGCTATATACCAACTCCTATTAACGCTAATTAATTTAATTATAAAGTGCTAATTCCTATTAGATAATTACCTTAATATTAGGACGGTCCGCCACCTTCTAATTAATTATAAGGAAATAAATAGGTAATATTAATAATGTAATATAAGTAAATTCTAATTCCTATAGCGCCGCTTCTAATATTATACTTATAAAGATTTAATAATCTAGGTAATAATTTAAGTATAGGGGGGGCTCTCCAGTACTCTAGTTAGCACTTATACGGCGGGTATTAGAATTAGGGTAGGTACGTATACTCTGGCTAGTAAGTGTAACGATTAGTATAACCGCTAATGTAGTAATAGGGATAGTAATTATAATAGCAGGAACCGTATTAACCCTTTTAGCGGTAGATAATTGATTAGATTAATAACTCTGAATAGTTTTACGTAAAAGAGCGACGTAGATTTGGTGATATATACGGTGTGCTAGGCTGGCTGGGTTAGTTGGGCTGGCTGGCTGGGCTTACTCAGCGCTAAAAAGTAGGGGGGTCTTGCTAGGGAGCATTTTAGGTCTTGCCAGCTAACCTTTTCGCACAATCACCTCTCATTGGTCTCCATATTAAGATGTTTTCGGGTTAGCGCTGTTGGTGTTTCCCCACGGTGGAGTTGTCTTTTCATCGTCACTGGTCGTCTCCTCCAGTTCGACATCTGAACCCAGAACTTCCACCTGAACCATCATTTCCATCTTTCTCTTCTTCCTCGTCTCCTTTCTCTCTTTACCATAACTGTGAAATTCAAGACAGAAATGTCCTTCGCCCAAATCATGACACTCAAAATCACGGAATCAAGCCAATCCCTCCGTCTTCATCTTCGTCAGACCAAACCTCTCAAAGACCGCCCACGGTCTTAGTTGGAGGAATCATTATCACTCGGAGGATGAGCGTATATCTTCGTTCGCTCTTGCTGGACTTGGCAGAAACGCCGACTTCTTCCCGATATTGAATCAGAATGCCCCATGACCCTCTGGGATTGAGGTTCAAGCTTTGGAAACAGTGATATCCCGGCAAGCTCCAGCACGCGGCACCTAACGCACCGGGACAAGTCCTTTGGAGGATAGGAGGCACAACACCTGGCCCGTATCACTCAAGAGGTTGGGAAAGAAAGAATGTTGGAATTACGCGCCCTGAATTTCCTTCACTGCCCTACTTCTTCACCAGGCTTCTCGCTCACCGGCACTGCTTTCCCGTATCCCAGGCTGGTCGGGTTCCCATATCCCTCTTCCCTTCAAGCCCTACAGAATCAAACCTATTTTCTGTCATCATCTTCCCATCCCTATTAAAGTCACCCCGCTCGGTCTGTTTATTTCCTGTCAAACACCGAGCTCGGTTGACTTGCAGACACGTCCCGGAGTAAGGGAGGCACGACACCCAATCCAAACTCACAAGTCTCTCTCCACCTTGTCCAATCAAAAATCTCCTGTACCGGCCGGCTTTTACCTATATACCCAAAGACACCTGAGGGTGCCAAGACGGCCGCCCAACAAACACCTTTGGCGTAGTGTGTCGTTCACGATCTGTCCTGATACGGGAGCTATGAAATTCGATATGGTCCTTCGTTGGAAACTTCGCTATCAATGAGGCTATTTTTACGACACGATTGGCCCTCTTTGGTTTCAGGCCTCCCTTTGCAAACCAACCAGCAAATTCACCACTAGCGGCACAAATGAGGGGACCATAAAGCACCTAATTAAGACTTATTCAGCCATCCCTGTTTGCAATATTGCAGCAGCAGCTGGTCCCAAGTCTGATAGTGTCCGGGCTGATACCGGCTCTTGTACGGCACCTACCAATATGGCGGTTGCCGGAAGCCCGAGATCCTTCGTCAAACAAACTACCGATTCAGTCTGAGCCTTAACGTTAACCGTTTATCTGTAACCCGAATCTCGCCTACCCACTCCAGCTTCCCATCCTGCGTCATATCTTCGTCCTTACCCAACAGAGCTGGCCAACCTCGGATTTGGCAAGTAAAAGGCTGCCACGGCGATAATGAGGTAGGCAGATGCCAAAAGTGCTCCCTCGAGGTAGTTGCTCCTCCCATCCTTGACGAGAAAGTTCACAATGAAGGTGCTAACAAACATGCAAACAGTCTCGAAGAGGGTAAAGTAGAGGGACATGTCTCGATCCAGAATCCATCCCAAGATAACAACCACGGGCGTCACAAACAGCGCAATTTGAATACTGCTGCCCAGTGCCACGCCTAGTGCCAAGTCCATCTTGTTCTTGAGTGCCACACTCACAGATGTGATATGTTCAGCTGCGTTGCCTACAATGGGGATAAGTACCAGACCGATGAAGGCTTCAGAGATGCCTGTGGTTGCGTTTGCATCCCGGGCGACGATTGCGTCGATGGAGTCCACCATGAACTCGGCAAAGAGGGCGACCAAGCCGGTTGAGCACAGAAGAAGAATGATGGCAGCTTTCTGCGACATGGCTTCCACCTCCGGCTCCTTCTGGGCCACCGGGGCCTCTGGCTTTTCCTCGCTGTTTCTGGGCGACCCCGGTATGCTGTCAACCACAATGGGGACTACTGCCGGTAGCCCCGGCATGGTGCCGCGCCGGGTTCCAGCCGGCATAGACTGGGCACGCCGCAGTGACTGTCCTTGTGCACCGTCACTGGGTTGCCGTGCTTCGATGTTGGGGTTCTCCAACATGGAGGCAACAGCAGTTGAGATCGGCCGGAGCGATCTGAGCAGGAACGGCGCAGTGCGAGGGGCCGTGTCCCGCTGTGCCTCCAAGTGACCGGCCAGGCTAAAACCAACATGCTGTTCGTTGGTCCCAGAATGCTGGTCTCGACCTTGCAACGGATCAACGTCTTCTGTTTCACCCTGCTGGCCCGGACCTCTTGCGTCATTGACAGCGAACGTGTCAGTATCAGGGTGGTTAGCAGGCGTCAGTTCCTGCGTCTGGTGTAGCGTGCCATCTGTGACAGCTGCCGTCCTTTCAGCGGTGCTGTGCTCCGTTGTGGTCACACCCCTGCTGTTCTCCTGCCTCCAAGCTGTACCACCATCATCGTTGGACACTGCCTGCGGCGCTTGTCGTGAGTCCTCATCACGAGTCCTAGGTGGAGATGAAGACGAGTTACGCCTAGAGTTGAAGTAATGAGCTGCAGGGCCAGGTGCCGCTTCCCGCTCGATTACGTGCCTTGGCGTTGGCGCGTACAGATAGGAGTGCGATTGTAGTTGGAAGAGGAGGTAGAGGAAGTAAACCAGGAGCAGGATAAGACTCGTTCCTCGGCTGAGGGGTAGGACCTTGCTATCCGCCTCCTTCTCGTTTTTGAACGTGGCGTGGAACGCGGTTGGAAGCATCAAGCTCAGCACACTCAGTGTGAGCAAACAAGCGCTCATCTGAGTTACCGTGCTGTTGTAAATCTGCTCGCGGTAGCGTAGACCGCCCCAGATGAAGCACATCCCCAGGATCAACAGGAGGTTAACCAGCATTGATCCAACGAGAGAGGCCTGGACGATCCGGATTTCGTTCTTTACGAGCGCAATTCTGTTGGTTCACGCACTATTCGTCAGCTTTGAGTCTTTGTTGATGGGCACAGAAGATGTCGTGGAAGATTCTGTGGCGGATCAGGATTCACTCACATGAAGATGATTAGCTCGACAGCGTTTCCAAAGGTGACGTTCATCAGGGCAGCGACCGTGTCACCGCAACGGCCCGCTATGCTTTCCGTCGCGTGGCTGAGGAGCCCGGCCACAGGTATAATCGCAATAGCGTTCATGGCGAAGACCACGCCAGCTGGCATGGACGCGAAGTCTGCAAAAACAAGCAAGTCAGCAACCTGGGAGTCTCACGCGAGCAGCACATGACGGCCATGAAGTGCTACAAGTGTAGCTCATCCTGAAGGGTTAGGTGAGGTGTGTCGGCGGAACCTAGCCCCAGATGAGCCACTGGTGCCTGGCCTTCATCCTTGAGTCTGGCCTAGACCACCCAGTGTCTTACAACGAGGAGAATTCGAAGGGGATCTGATAGACTTACGGACGGCGAATGCCACTGGTACAAAGACCAGGCCCACGTTCAAGATGCTGCAGAAAAGAATGCCTCTAGCGCAGGAGTAGAAGCGCGCAAGTACCGAGGGCTTCTTCACTTGTGTCTCTCCACCAGCAGGGAACACTGGTGGCTTTCCATCCACCTGACCAGATACCACTGAGCCATGGCGGCCAGTCTCGGCTTCCGTGATTGTGCCACGGCGGCTTTCACTCGCTCTCAAATTTGGGCGCACCAGAGGCGCTGGGCCATGAGCTTTTGCCCTTGCCCAGGTCCGGACTCTGTCTGTAATCCATGGTATGGTGTTAGTTAACGCCGCTTTTTGAAATTGATGCTAGTGAAGGGCGGATGTGAGGAGGTCAGGGCAACTTACGCATGACTGGATGGCTGTAGCACTCAACCGTCAATCAGGCTACCGGTCACTCTATGTTGAAAAGAGCAAAAAGAGAAGTGAGATGAACGAGTGTTCGGGTCAGAACTCACAATCTGACTACTGATTGAGTTGAATCAGAACGAGTAAAGTCAAGAGATGAAGTGTTCTTTTTTTATAAAATTTGTTTGCGCAAGAGAGACTTTGATGGCATGTTTTTCTGCAAATAGCGGCATCACACGGCATGAGACTGCATCTAACTTGAAGCAGAACACGGCATCAAATGAAGTGTCACGCTTATGCAAGATCGACTGCATCTAGGGGACAGGATTTGCATCGATAGCAAATCGGTGCCTTCAAGTCTCTTCTACAAGTTCTCTATCCTAATGGTGATTTGAGTCTGTGACAGAAAACCATAGAAAAGGGGGCAGAAATCAAGGAACAGTTACTGGCACGCTATGTTGTGAACTTGAGTACAGAGAGGCAAACAACAACAAACCAGTGAACATGTCGTGTACACAATACGTTATTCAGGAGTGTTATCAGGAATACGGACTCCGCGATCGTCTTCCGTCCCGTCTATGATACGCTTCATCGATGGCACAGACAACGAAAGTCAGGCTAAACCAATCAGCCATTCCCTTGCAAATCACTCATTTCGCTGTTTCGAAACAAATGCTTGGATCCTGTGCCTGACTCAAGTCATTTATCAGTTTCATCTGATCTACCTCCGGGACTATCCCTGGTAGATGTCCTCTAGAGGTATGCAAGCTAATATCCATAGCGGGAAAATCCCCAGGGCAACAAGCCTTGAAGGGGGTTTCAATGCTTGTAGTTTGACAAGCCTTGTTGATTTGACAAGCGTTGTCGCCTAGGGGAGGCCTCTGATTGGTCAGATTTTGATGCACTATAAACGGTCGCTAAAAAATAATTCTAAACCCTAAAGCAAGGTAACAATAATTCTTTCCCAGGTATCTGGCCTATATTAAAGGAAAGAACGAAGCCCTTCTTTAATCAATTGGGCCAGTAGCTCAATGGTTCTTGTCGTCGCTCTCTTTCTTGGGATCGCCAGTTCGATTCCAACTGGTGACAGATTTTTTTCCGTTGTCCGAAAAGTTTCGCGCGCGGAAGTGTGAATGCCCTCATCCGATTCCGGACTTTGAAGCCAAAGCCCGACTACCCAAAAGATCACTATAATAACTATTAGCCTAAGATCCTTATAAGAATCTCTAGAAGGTTCTTATAGGAGTCTTGAGCTTTTACTTTTTTTTACCCAAATCCGACCAATCAGAGGCCTCCTTCAGGTCACAACGCTTGGGATCGCAACAAGGCTTGTCAATGTGCCAAGGCCAGGCCCGTTAACACGTCTAACAAACCTATCAACCCTTGGACCCCCCCCCCCCAAGCCTTGTCACCCTCCTTATATTCCCGCTAGGGATCTTAATATACAAGCTTTAGAGGCAGGGATGAGCTACATCCGCCACCCTCCTTCCTGTACCTTACTCGATCGACCTATCAAACTCGTCGATGACGCTGACGGGCTTCACGAACCTGCCCAGAGGCTCGTACTTCAGGTGGTCAAAGCCGAACGCCTTGGGACCACCAAGATCGATGCCTCTCTGTGACCCCGTCCACTTGTCTGAAGCGGCGATTCCGAGAACAATGACCAGCAAGCCGTAGCGATACTCGGGGGTGCCTACGGCTTCACCGCTTTGAGCGTCGATGACCGCGATCAGGTCCGGCACGATCGCCAGTACATCCTCCTGCTTCTCCAACTCCTTTTTGCCGTCGTCATCACCGCTGCCGTTAGAACCATCGTTTTCCGGTATACGGATAGCAGCGATGTTTTCGTTCTTGAACGGGATCTTGATTCTCTTGCCAGTGAACAAGTCCTGTTCATCCCCACTAACAGCTCCCTCCGTTCTCTTCCCACCACTTGTCATAGTAGTAGTAACAGTATCATCCGACGACACATCGGTGCCCTCAATTATACACTCTCCATAAACATGTCCCGTCCTCAACGTCCTTCTAACACCCACAATCTTTCCCTTGAACAACACCTTCGCCCCCCTCTCCCTCTCTCCATGTCTCCCATGTCCACCACCACCCGATGAACACTCCTCCACAATCGTCTCCGCCACCTCATCCAGCCGATTCATCGCCCTCGCCCTCGCCACCGCCCTCCCCAGCCTCCACGCCTGCGACACCGTGTTCTCCACCACCCACCTCTTCATCTCCGCGCCCGTAACAGGCGGATCGGCCGCTCCCACCTGACTACCCATGGAGCTCAGCGCCGCACGAATGATCCTTTCGACCGCCGCATCCGACGCCGCTCTGGGCATCACCAGCACGTTCCCGTTCCCGTCGGCCACGGCGATGGGGCTCCAGATGGGCGACCGCTCGTTGAACACCACGGGTGTAGTCTGCCACTTGGTCGGGTACGCGCGGCCCATCCAGTCGCCGTCCACGCAGGGGACGTTCATGTTGGTGCTGGCGCCGAGCGTCATGCCTTGGAGGCCGTTGCCGCCGCCGATTTCG
This sequence comes from Copromyces sp. CBS 386.78, assembly GCA_030685235.1. Lineage (NCBI taxonomy): Eukaryota > Fungi > Ascomycota > Sordariomycetes > Sordariales > Sordariaceae > Copromyces > Copromyces sp. CBS 386.78. The sequence continues at coordinate 238,699 of MU839110.1, forward strand.
AGGGCTATCATGTGAGTCGCTTTTGTCTTCTTCTCGCTGTTCATGTTGTTTTCGCCCTGGCTGGAATTTGAACATAATGGGCTGGAATGAGAGGCTAGCAGTGCCTTGTAGAGTTCCGTCTGCGCTTGCATCATCTCGTCTCCCTGCAGCTTCTCAATACTGACGGTTGGCGAGCCGGCGCCGCACCCGCACCCGACGGCGGCGGTGTCGGGCACGTCCGCGGGAGAGACGACTGTCACGGAGGCGCCGGACCGGAGAAGTTGGCGGAGCAGGATCATCGAGGCGTAGGGGGAGCCGCCGCCGCCGGTGCCGAGGATGTAGCAACCCGTGGAGATGAAGGCGAGGTCTGTTTCGGAGATGTGCCAGATGCGGTTGCGGACGGTGGGGGTATAAGTGAGGACGTCGACTGCTGCTTCTGGTGATGCTTTTGGCTTGTTGGGGTCTGTGACTGCTTGTCGCTCGGGTAAAGAGTCCTCGTCCACGGCGTCTTCGGAAACACCCTCCTCCTCCTCCTCCTCGGCGTTTGACAGATCTGATTGCGTGAAATCAAAGTCGCCGGCTGCGCGGACGATGAAACGAGTTTTGTTCTCGACGTACTAACAAGTGCCGTTTTTACGTACGTTAGTCGTTGTTCACTTCCACACTCAGGCCCGCCCGTATAGTAGGGACGGGTGAACTGGGCCTGGTGGTGCACGAGGAGTAGATTCCATTAAAATGCCAGACTGAACTTACCTGCAAAGGCAGCATCTCAATCTCCACGACCTCGACGGATTCCGGTGAAGCACCAGCCGCAATGGTCCTTTCGATGGCTTCCTTCTTGATCTCCTCCAAGAACTGCTTCTCCGTGTTCGTCTCCGTCGACTTGATCGTGTCCACAACGGCACTGACGCGGGCAATAGCAGCTCCTATCGCGTTTGCAACCTCGGACCATCGCGGCTTGAGGACCTTGCTTGCACCTTGAAGCTCATCGGGAGCAATGACTGCACCGCCGCCTACGAGAATGACTGGCAAGTCGTCTGGTGATGTCTTCATGTTATCGATGATCTTCTCGATCTTACTCTTGACTATGGCCTTGAACTGTTCGGTTTCTTCTTTGGTTAGTGCGTCTTTGACGAGACTGGCGTCGCCGATGCTGGTGATATCGGGGTTGGCGAGCACGGTGCAGTCCGTTGTGGTAAGCGTGCTTCCGCCGAAGAGGAGGGCTTCCTTGTCGATCTTGTAGCCCACGCTGTCTGGTCCGACAGTGATGCCGCCATTTGAGTCTTTGCGGACGATGGAACCGCCGCCGAGACCGATGCTTCTAATGTCTGGGCATGAGAAGTTCTATACGCTCGGAAGAGTTCAGACGAAATTAATCAGCCACCCAGATACACACCAAAGAGTTGTAACATCAATGCACGGAGTTGTACATTCTGGGCAATAACATACCATTCTCACTCCAGCCAACTCGCTATAAGCAGCCTGCTGTCTTGGAAACCCATTAGGCAGAAGCAACCCAACATCAGTGGTAGTCCCACCAATATCCACCACCATCATAGCCTCCTCCCCTTCCTTCTTTTTGTTCTCCTGCTGCTGCTGCTGCTGCTGCTGCTGCAGCACCAAAAACGCCGCTCCCCGCATACTATTCGTCGGCCCGCTCGAGAAAGTCTTGATCGGCAACTCCGCCGCCTTCTCGCCCTTCAAAATCGTCCCATCATTCTGCGTTATAAATACCGGACAACCCTTGAGCCCAAGCTTCCTAACCGCCTCTCTAAACTCCCTAATTGTCCGCCACGCAAACCGCAGTATACTCGCATTCAAAACCGCCGCGTTCTCCCGTTCCAAAAACCCCAGGTTCGCCACCTCCTTCGAGCACACCACATCTACATGGTCACCCAACTCTCTTCGGATAATCTCCGCCGCCCTCTCCTCCTGTTTGTGAACGGCATCAATCGGACTAAACACCCCGTTAACCACCACCGCTTTGATCCCTTTCTTCTTGATTTTCTGGCAGTGGTGACGGATTTCATCCTCGTCAATGTCGCTGATCAGAGAACCGTCTACTTCCAAGCCGCCCTTCACGCGCGCGTGGTAGCCTAGTATCAAAGAGCGCATATGCTCCGGCCAGTCAACGCAGGGGGGTACGTGCTTGGAGAAGGGTCCTGATAAACGGAGGACCGCGACGGGCGAGAGGCGGGTGGGATCCCGCTCGATGACGGCGTTGACGAAGTGCGTGGTGCCGATGGTGACGCTGGCGATGGAGTGCTGGGGATGGATGTTGGGGTGGGTGGCTGAAAGTTGGGTGAACATGGAGGTTATGGCGGTGATGATGCCGTCGCTGGGGTTCGGGGTGGTGGCGGTCTTGATGTGGGCTAGGATGCCCTTGGAAGGTGAGGAAGAAGCTAGGGAAGGGTCGAGGATGACGCCGTCGGTGTTGGTGCCGCCGACGTCGACGCCAATGCGGAGGCGGCGGGCTGAGGGTTGGGATGTCATGTTGCAGGTAATTGATGGAGTGTCTGTTTGATAGGTGAGAGGGCTCGGTGAAGGTGAAGATTGAAGTTCGGTTCAGGTGTGGAGAAGTTGGGGTTTAGAAACTGGATGGAAGAATCCCGGGGAAAAGATCATGAACCCCATCAAAGAAGGGCAGACATGATGGTTATGACGCATATCCGCCAGCCGGAGTGGTCTCCAAGGTGGGGGGAAATGGAGACGATCGTGAACGTCTTTAGCGATTTGACCCACTTAAAACACGCCGACAGGGGTGCTCTTTCGTGGAGATGCGCGATTATCTGATCATCAGATAAGAGGTGGTGGCCATTTATCCTCTCTCATTCTCTCGGAATTTCCGATTTCTGGAAACATGGAATTCCCAAAGCCCTTGGTCAACCAAGACGATTAGCCTTCCTCATAACCTCCAAATGTGCGATGATTGCATGCGCACCTTAAGGTCGACATAGAGGTAGTCTCCCTCAACTCGCACTTCGGTCTGCGGTCAGCAACTCACCATTCTCCCGTCTGCTGTGTAACACCATCAAGACGATATCGTCGTGAGACATCGGGTTTCTAGCCAGATGTTATTGGTCGCCTCGATTTGATGGAATGTGCGCACATCAGTCGTCAACTGGGTTTTGAGCCTGCCGACTCGTGTGACCGAAGATGAAGCTACCCCTCAGTTTGAGGTATATCACGTTATAAAGCTCTTCGGCCTTGTTGACATCTTCTTTCTCGACCATCTTGCTCGTTTTCATCTGTCAAGTGTAAAGTCACTGGCAACAATCAAAAGAAACCTGCCTTCAACCGCACCCAAATCAATCCTTGACACCATGGCCAACACCCCCCTCAAAATCACCACCCAAGACCCCTTCATCCCCCTCAACTCCCTCATCCTCGTCACCGGCATCAACGGCCTAATCGCCAGTCACGTAGCCGACCAGCTCCTCGCAGCGGGCTACCGCGTCCGCGGCACCGTCCGCAACAAGTACCGCTGCGCCTGGGTCGAGCCCTTCTTCACCTCGCGCTACGGCGCCGCCAACCGTCTCGAACTCGTTCAAGTCCCCGACATCACCGCCCCCGGCATCTGGAACGCCCACGTCGCCGGCGTCTCGGCCGTAATCACCGTAGCGGGAGTCGCCTGGCTCGACGACCGCGACGTGCCCAAAGCCGTCAACCAAGAACTCAAGTGTCTGTACGGCTTACTCCACGCCGCCAAGACGGCGGGCTCGGACACCGTCAAGGCCTTCATCTACACCAGTTCTTCGTGGGCGGCGTACACGCCCAAGGTCGGGGTCCCTGCCGGGACGCTGACGGAGAAGTCATGGAATCAGGGAGCGGTGGCGTTGGCTGAGGATCCGAGCATCCCTGATGCGGAAAAGGGGCTTGCGCCGTTCATGGCTATCAAGGTTAAAGTCGAAGAGGCGCTGTGGGACTGGGTTGCGAAGGAGAAGCCGACGTTCACGTTCAACGCCATGCTCATTTCCACCGTCATTGGGCCGATCCTTGATCCTGAGAATCAGTCGGCCAGCACGGCTGGGTTGGTCAGGGCTTTGTACGATGGAAAGCCGAAGCAGGCGCTGGAAGTGATTGCTACTCTCGGACCGTCGTGGTTCATTGATGCTCGAGACGTTGGGCGGCTGTACTTGGGCGTCTTGGTGTCGGGATTGACTGGATCGAGGGTCTATGGCTTTGCGGAGCGGTTCAATTGGAAACAGCCGCTGGATCTCTTCAAGGACTTGTATCCTGAGAGGAAGGAATGGGTGGAATTGCCGGGGTCATATCAATGTGATGAATCGGACATCCTGGCCGACATTCCTCTCTCGTTGTTGCGTGCTGTCGGACAGGAGGGATGGACGAGCTTGAAGGAGAGCATCAAAGATGCGGCCGAGAGTTTTGTTTCGACAGGACCGTCCGGCTGAACGAAGACTTGAGAGCGTGAGGGGACCGGGGTAGTGCATGGTCTTTAGAATGGATACTGATGTCATCCGATGCTTCGGTCCCGAACCTGGGGGTCGTTACCTATCTACCGGTAGGTCTGAACAGTTACCGCTTTTGGACAGTGCACCGCCTGACACTAGCCACTGCACGGACGCAATAATCCAGGGCAGCTCATTTTACGCATCCAGTGTGGTCTGTCTCCTTTTTCTCCCAGTCGGTTTCGGTTTCTTTTCTTTTCCCACGGTACCTGCAGTAGCGTACGAGGTTGATAGAAACAAGCCCCAGACCGACTACCGTAACGGTTTCACTCAGGGAATTCGGTTTAACTCAACAGGTATAGCACCGGGCATAACTGGATTTTGACCAATGTGCTGGAAATACTGCTACGCTGCTGGAGATGTTGACATGTGGCCGCGATCTTGTAGAGTCTTTCGTAGCTTTCGAATGTGCTCTGGGGACGTCTTGCAGCAACCTCCCACAATGATGGACTTCCATTTTCCTCTTTGACGTGCAGCTTCAACAACATCGGCTAGGGTCGCTTCCCAAGGGGCCTGTTTGAAGGAATAAGTGTTAGTGCATCAACCGGGAAGAGCGAAGAGACAAATGCCCGTAAATCACAACGTACCTCTGGCTGTTTCTGTCCTGGAGGCAACTCCCAGGTCTTGTTAGCTGTGTTGTAGACCTCCCCGTTTGTCCCGTCTGGATAGAGGACCAAGCTTGGCCAGTCCATTGGTTCTCCGTTATCGATGCAAGTCTGGATCGCATCTTGGTACCGTTTGACCAACGAGTCGAGCTTCTCCACCTTTGTGCAGTTGATACCAATTCCCCAGGGAGTCTCTAAGCCTTCCTTGCGCGTGAGAACGGCCTTGACGACCTCCTCTACCGTGCTGCCGTCCGGAAGCTTTTCGTCATCGTTTGGGTAGAGAGAGGAAATCCATACGGGGCGTCCGCGGAGCGATGTTGGGATCTTGTCGGCCGAGAGCAGATTCCTGATGGCATCAATCTCGCCGAGCCTGGGAACCGTTTCGAAGGCAATGTAGCTGACTTGGTTGGTATCGACATGTTTGAACAGATCCAGACGCTCCTTGTGCCATTTTTCCAAGGCTCGCGCATCCTGGTGTTCAGGGTCGTACTTGCCGCTGTATTCCGTCGATGGAATCATGGTGGCGCCATAGGGACCTAGAGCCAAGGCGACTTTGCCCTCCCTCCCCGCTGCACTTGCGGCAAGAACAACTGCGCTGTCCAGGAAGTGAGGGATTCCTTCCTTCTCGATGCCGTCGGGGGCTCCACTTTTCGGAGCCTTGGTTGCAGCAAACCCGCTGATTGAGGTTTGGTAAGTGGCGGTGGAAATGATGTTCGCTCCTGCCTGCTTGAAGGCCTTGTGGCAGTCCAACAACTTGTCCTCTTCATCGGAAACAAGGACATGTGACGACCAGAGCGGAGTTTCGAATGAGAACTTGATGTCGTGCAGGTCTTCCAGAGTGGTCCCCAGCCCCCCATCCAGGATCTGGACTGGAATCGGTGTACTTGTAGCCATTGCTGCAGTCGGTATTTTGACGTGATTGCGGGGCGTCCTGGTTTGCACTTGTGTTGAGGGAAGGAGTGAGTGAGTTGCGACTTGCTCAGTTGAATTTCATGAATCTCGAGGATGACGTTCAGGCCGTTACGCCCCACTCTAGAAATTGTTAAGGATTGTGGCGCTGCGCTTTGTGTCACCTCTGGCTCAGTCTTGTCCAATTTCCAATCAACCGAGCAAACAATTTCCCAAAGGACCGCATTGAGATTCTGGACAGACCCAAAACGAACGCCAAACGCAAGATCCCGGAGTTGTGGGTTGTTTTCCTATCTTTCATACTGTCTGTCGTTTGTGGCAACCCTCATGACGAACTCTGCGTCTTCAGAGATGTCTGGCGCATGAACATCGATGTACTTCCTCACTGGCGGCAGGTGGACATCATTACCACGAGTTTTGCCCTGCAGTCTTATCCATGAGATGACAATTCACAACCAACCATTCGAACATGCTTGCTATAGCCACCATGAAGCACCACCAGATGTGCCTCTCTTGATGAAGCTGAGAAGCTCGGCCACAGAACCAGAGGATCTGTGTCTATAAATGTGAAGGATTTCTCCAAGGTATGGACTTCATTCATGGACCTGGCACGCTCGCACTAATCCTCACAATGGCAGAGTCAATTTCCTCCGGATCTTGAACGCCTCCACATTCCACTCATTACGCTGGAGACTATCCACGACTTAGTTCTGTTCGAGATATTCAATGCAGGCGCTACGAATCTGAATCGGGTGAGGTTGAGCTATGGGAGATAACTCACCTGCAGAATCCTCTCCCGTGTGAGGCCAGGATCCGAGAAAAGTGTCTGGTAGCACCGGGAGTTGCTCGTGGAGCCCTTAGGATTGTCCGACAATTCAAACCGAGAAGCCTAGAGACTCTTGTCTTTGCAAAGGAGCAGGTCCTTGCTCTCAGAGAGCCCCAGGTCTGTAATGAGATTCAGACCCCGCCTGTTCTACTGTTTGCGATCTTCCAGCCGTGGCTAACCACCTCAAACTCGGCTTTCATTTAGTTTGCATACCACTTTGTTCAGTACCTGAAGGTTTCCCAGACTGATAACCACCAAGAGAACAATGGTATTACCACCCTCCACCTCGTGACGGAGGATTTCCCCTTGGGAGATCTTCGGTCTTTCGTCATGGCCAATGGGTCCATACGGGAAGAGGAAGCAAGAACAATCATGCGGCAAATCTGCAATGGTCTAGGGCTCCTGCATATGGAAGGCCTGGCCCATGGCGACTTACAACTGTGTGTAAGTAAATAAATCCCGAGGGTTCGTCGCCCAAGAGAGCCCCAAGAGCTGCAGCGTGGGAGCGGTCATTAACGTCTCATTGTCCAATGCTAGCATGTTATTATCGTCCATCTTCCCGAGCAAAACACGGTTCAACGGCACAGAGAGTGGCGCGTCAAAATTGGTGGATACAGACTTCATCACCCGACGGCCCCCATCGGCAGTCCCGAAGATTTCATCAACACTGTTGCTTATGGAGACATTTCGTTCCTATCTCCTGAGGTTGCAGGGGGCTTTATGCTGCGCAAACCTTCAGCCTTTGAAGGAGGCAACGGTACATGTATACAAGCATTCGACGTTTGGGCAGCAGGAGAGGTTGCCGCTCAGATGTTGACCGGAAGTCCAACCTTTGGCCTGGATTTCCAGAAGCTCTTCGACTATCAGGCCGGAACAATCTCGTTTCCACCCAAGAAGTTGGATCAAGCAAGGGTATCAGCACTTGGCAAAAGATTCATTGCGACATTGATGCACCCAGACCCATTGATGCGCCCAACATTCCCCCTTGATCCAAGGCACGAAGTCATTGCAGAATGGATTGAGCCGGCCAACTGCTGGCAAGCCAAGGAACTGAAGGCAGTTCCACAAGCGACACTCTATCACAACAAGATCCTACCGCCTATAATGCATTACACACCTGACGGGAGCAAGCTGATACTGATAGACCCCCATTCCATTACCATTCGTTCAAGTTCCGCCGGATGCATTAGCAGCTGGATATACGAAAACGACCGGCATGCCGCATACCACGCTTCGGCTCTTTCGCCTTGCGGTAAGCGGCTGGCGGTATATGACGCACAGTCCCATGCCATCAAGATATTTGACCTTTCAACGAGAAGGAACACTGGGCCTTCCATCTCCTACCCGGTCTCTGAGGCACTCATTACTCAACCGGTGTCCAATCTACCATTGATGCAGTTGCAGCAGCGGCAAACCATTCTCAGTTTCCACGCTACCGGCTCAACACTTCTCTCCGCCTCCCCGAGCACTATCGCAACTCTTGATCTCTCTGTTCTCCCAAATCCTGCCGACCCCCTTCCGTACCAGCCCAAGTCTGACCCCCGAGAAGAACCGATTGTTAATGCTTGCTATACCCATGATGGCCTCGCAATGGTCGTTTCCCGCAGAAACTATACAACGTTCACCTTGATATCAGACGGGCAAGTCACCCGTAGGGTGGTGCATCCTGTCCCAGCTCGCGTTGTAGCTATTGCACCCGACGGACACCGCCTTATCTTGGGGTCAAAGGATGGCGATATCTGGTCTCTTTCTACTTCATCACTCATCGATTCAGACCAAGATTGTTGGGTGCTGGTCTGGCGAGGGGTGGACAGATATCCTATCGAGTCCATCGATATCGCCCCGTCATCCACCCTTTCGACCAGAAAAGGGGTCACCAGTGCCAGCGCAGTTACGGTAGCGGTTGTTAGTGGGGAGAAATTGATTCTTCTGTCCATCGGCGACGATCAAAACGATAGCTCCTTGGGATGGGTTGAGTTCAAGAAGCGGAAAGCGCTGATGGCGAAGATTAAGCCCAGGATGGACAGAGAGAACCATCTGGAGATCGCGCTATGGAGTGGAGGTGAAAGCAGGATTACCTTTTTGAAGTTGGATGGATTTTATGAAAAGGGTGGCAATAATGACACCGAGACTGTGGAAGAGCAAGGCAAGGAGCGAGAGTACAAGCTTACAAGCACTGGAGGGATTTTGATTTGTGAAGGTGAGATTGAGTTTAGCAGCTCGAGTGAGGAGGAGGACGATGAGGTGGAAGACGACGAGAAGGAAGACGACGAAGAGGAAAATGATGGCGAGGAAATTGGAGAGGAAGGAGAAGCCAGTAGTTCTGGATGCGGGAGTTGGGTTCTTAATGGCTATTGTGATGAGTAGTTAACTCACTTATGGGAAAGACCTAAGTATGGGGAAGAAAAGGAAAAAGAGTCAAAGACGAGTGTCTTTAATTCAGCTGGAATAATTTCGGTTTGAGGGAAACCAGAGGTAGACGGAATGCGAACATCTATCTGTTGGGAGGCTGTTACCTATGTCATTGACTTTGCGAGTGCATTGAACAAGGAAAACTTACCTAGCTTTCAATTTGTGCGAGAGCTTTCTGGTTCCCCAGCCAGGGAAAAATCAGCCGAGTCCGATTGTATTGCAAACTTGAATGGGCATGGAGGTGCATGATGGTGTTGATGTTGTTGGCGTGGAGAGGTGTGGTTCAGGTGAGGTTGGCAAATGTTAGCGGTCGGTTGTTGGTCGTGAAATTTGTTAGCGAGGCAGCCCCCAAAAGCAGCGCTAAACGGTGCCATTTAGCTATTCCCCCCTGGGCCTAGCGCTAATCAAAGGACGCGTGCCAGACCCCGGCCTCTGCCCGCTAGCTCGATGGAATTGAGGGCCGACGTCCGGACAACTCGACGCGGACGACACATGAGCAACGAAAAGGGAAATCTTGAGGAATCCTCCTTCACCACATCGCTCTCGTTAGGAACAGACTGCCCATCATCCCGCCAGCCAACAAATATTGTGCCCCAATGAATGCTCCAACGCATCATCTCACGCATTTCCCCGCCGACGCCGCCGTTGATCTTCCAACCTTGGGAAGGCAAATGGGATGGGCAAGATATGCAGTGACGCTCTGACGAGACCATCTCGTGCGTTCGAGGCCATGAGAATGATCGGAGAATATCTGATCAATGCCTAGCATTGCCCAATGGCGCGCCTTCCTCCTCGCATCCGTTTTGGGGACCTCGGAGGGAACGAGTCCGGGCCAGGAGAGGAATAGCTCCAACCAACAGCCGCCAACGGGGCCAAGCACCGCTACACAGTGAGAAAAGGGGTCAGCTACAAGTCTTGGCCACGCCGCAAAAGGCTTATGTTGCCGCTTGTTCACAATGGTGGTACTGTGCAACGAGCTTGGCCATCTCATGAAAGTCGGGCGTTCTTCGGGACATGGACCCCTGGAGCCCACCTCAACGACTGGAGGCAGCATCACAGAGAGAGACAGGGACGGGTTCCAGATTTTAGATCCCTCCGCAATCTTTTGCTGTCATGGCCTTACCATGATTCCACGGCTCGCATGGTATGGCGGCGCGCTTCCGTACCTTCGTACCCAGCCGTCTGGGGGTGACTCTGGGGTGACCTTCTGGGGAACCTGGAGATGAGGGGGGCAACTTTCCGAGTCGGTACCATGTCACTCCATTCTCAAGAAAGTTGATAAAGGATGCTGCCGCCGCTCGTTGTAACACCCTTCCACCACTCTTGCTCCTCAGCTAGTCCAGTCTTCTCTTCATCGTGCGGTGTAAGAGTTGCCATGGTCCACTGCTGACCGTCCTCTATAACCCCCATCAACTTCCATACAACAACAGGAAGAAGGACTCAGCGCGTCAACATCAACATCAACACCGATACCATCATCGACATCCTCACAGACGCCCAACATGTCGTCCCAAGGCTCCCACGACGGGGCCAGCACTGAGAAGCACCTCGCTACTCATGACATTGCGCCCGCCCACGACACCATTGTGCCCAAGGGCCATGGCGAGACCGCGGCAAACCCCGGTGCCCAAGAGAAGGAGGTCCGCAACGCCGCCCTCTTCGCTGCCATCAAGGAGTCCAACATCCACCCCTGGAGCAAGGAGTCCATCCACCTCTACTTCGCCATCTTTGTCGCCTTCTGCTGTGCCTGCGCCAACGGTTACGATGGTTCGCTCATGACCGGTATCATTGCCATGGACAAGTTCCAGGCCATGTTCCACACCGGTGACACTGGCCCGAAAGTCTCTGTTATCTTCTCTCTCTATACTGTGTAAGTCATTATATTCACTCCCTTTGGTCTTGGGCTCTTCTAACGCTTCCGGCCGTCTAGTGGTGCCATGGTTGGCGCTCCCTTCGCTGCTATCCTCTCCGATCGTTATGGCCGTAAGAAGGGCATGTTCTGCGGTGGTATCGTCATTATCATCGGTGCCGTCATCGTTGCTACCTCGTCCAAGCTCGCTCAATTCGTCGTTGGCCGCTTCATTCTCGGTCTCGGTATCGCCATCATGACCGTCGCTGCCCCTGCCTACTCGATCGAAATTGCCCCTCCTCACTGGCGTGGCCGCTGCACCGGTTTCTACAACTGCGGTTGGTTCGGTGGTTCCATTCCTGCCGCCTGCGTCACCTACGGCTGCTACTTCATCAAGAGCGACTGGTCGTGGCGTATCCCCTTGATTCTTCAGGCTTTCACCTGCCTGATCGTCATGACCTCCGTCTTCTTCCTCCCCGAGTCTCCCCGTTTCCTCTTTGCCAACAACCGCGAGGCTGAGGCCATTGCTTTCCTTGTCAAGTACCACGGCAACGGCGACCCCAACTCCAAGCTTGTCTTGCTCGAGACTGAGGAGATGAGGGACGGTATCAAGACTGACGGTGTCGACAAGGTCTGGTGGGACTACCGCCCGCTCTTCATGACCCACAACGGCCGCTGGCGTATGGCCCAGGTGCTCATGATCTCCATCTTCGGCCAGTTCTCCGGCAACGGTCTCGGCTACTTCAACACCGTCATCTTCAAGAACATTGGTGTCACCAGCACCTCCAAGCAGCTCGCCTACAACATTCTCAACTCGGTCATCTCTGCCATCGGTGCCCTAACCGCCGTCTCCATGACCGATCGCATGCCCCGCCGCAAGGTGCTCATCATCGGTACCTTCATGTGCGCCGTCGCTCTTGCCACCAACTCCGGTCTCTCTGCCACCCTTGACAAGCAGACCCAGAGGGGCACGCAGATCAACCTGGACCAGGGCATGAACGACAAGGATGCCGCGGACAATGCCTACCTCCACGTCGACGGCAACTACGCCAAGGGCGCCCTGGCCGCTTACTTCCTCTTCAACGTCATCTTCTCCTTCACCTACACTCCCCTCCAGGGTGTCATCCCCACCGAGGCTCTCGAGACCACCATCCGCGGCAAGGGTCTTGCCCTTTCCGGCTTCATCGTCAACGCCATGGGCTTCATTAACCAGTTCGCTGGCCCCATCGCTCTCAACAACATCGGTTACAAGTACATCTTCGTCTTCGTCGGCTGGGATCTTGTCGAGGCCGTCGCTTGGTACTTCTTTGGGTATGTTCCTAGTCTTTGTCTCTCCTTCTACTTTGTAACAGCAAACAGATTGCTAACATTTTGTCCTACTACAGTGTCGAATCTCAAGGCCGCACTCTCGAGCAGCTCGAATGGGTCTACGACCAGCCCAACCCCGTCAAGGCCTCCCTCAAGGTCGAGAAGGTCGTCGTCCAGGCTGACGGCCACGTGTCTGAGGCTGTCGTTGCTTAAACAGGCGACGAGGCCCCAATTACACCTACAACAAAAAAAAACCATCATACCCGGACGTGTTCTTTCACACGTCCACCTCTTGGAAAGAGAATCTTGGTGCGCCCGACCTCAGAGGAGAAGTTGGGGGCATGTACGAATGTTTTAATGAGCACGAGCGTCATGTTTTAGTTGTCTGCAGGGGTTGGATTTAACAAGCAACATGAAGCAAACAAGCAGGATGTATTAATGAAATTGTAATGTCTTCATTATTCCCATTTGATGCATATGACATGGACCGGGCAGTTGTTAACATCCGGTGAATTTCGCCCGAACTTTGCCTCAGGCTTCGATGCTTTTCGGGCTTTCTGCCTACGGTACATGTACCTTGAGGTTTGAAGATCACGAACAGTCAATATCGACGACATATCTCGCCCATTGACCGCAGTCTTCCATGAAACAGGTATTCTAGTCCTAGCAATACAAACCTAGAGCACATGCAGAACTCTCCCATCCAAAATGCTCCTTTTTTCATCAACCTCGCCTTCCTGTCTCGCCAAAGCGCAAGTGCGTCGTCGTCCCCTCGTCTCCTTTTGTCGTGCGCCCGGCGCGACGGCCCGCCCGTCCGACCGAAACAGGTCATTGTCAACCTCAGCCCAAGCCCAGACCCCAAACCCGGAACACATGCACATGCAAGGCGTTCGGGCGTCTAGTCTACCCTGCACAACCTGGCCCCGTCGGGCCCCATCTTTGACGCTATTGATGGAACCCTTCGAATTCCAGCCGCTTTTGGTTCGGACCCAACCGTTTGGTTTGAAACCTCATTATGTTCTGCAGAGATGGGGTAAGACAGCTCACGGATGCCGAACCGATGTTCACGACTTTCCCCTTCTCCAATTGATGTCAACATTTAGCTGGGCGGTTTAATCGGACCGATCTTTTTCCTGTCAACGCTGTTGCTGTAAAACGACACTCCTCTTTCCTGTCTGGGAAAGAAGCCTTGCTCCATAACATTATTACTCCTGTGCCACCAACTGACGTTAAAATAAACCTCGACCGGCACTTGTCGTAGAAATAGGCTTCCGGCAGGACACCTGAGACCGGGCCTGTTAAGGAAGGTGGATCTCGGGCCGGTTTAAGTGGGTCATCACGGAAGAAAAGTGGGTCATGCGGCCCCGGGCCTCCGGACTTGATGGTCACTCGCCCGTTATACGTTGAGAAAAGCATTGAATGTTGTAAAAGCTAGTAAGCGGGGCTGGCTAGTAGGTAATGTCTGGGATTATGATGTGGGAATCTTTTTCTCCAGCTCCAAACCAAGTAGCTGCGTGTCTCTACTCCCGGATTCCAAATCCAGCGGAGAATGCAATATTTGAACTGTGCAGGAACACCCCAGGGCTATGTGGTCTAGAAAAGTGCTGCTGCGATTGCAATGCACAAGATTACCTCTACCGACGCGGACAGGCATCAAGACAATCAACTCCTCAAGCTAAAGATTTGGATTCCAACCTTACAAGACTCGTACCATTGTACTTTGCTTCGCATCCACATAGATACCTTAACTCTAATCTTTTTACTTGTCCATAGTAGAGCTCGTTCACTAGCATTAGTGTTCTATGCTATCGCTTTTTGTGGGTTATTCATACCTATACCTTTTTAACTTCATGAACACCTACACATGTCCACGGCACCGACTTTTCAACTCCAATTTCACTGACCTCAACATCCCATTTTCATTTAGTTGCAGATTTGAGGGCGAAGTCCCTTGACTCCATGCTCGACCCCCGCTGCGAACGCGTCTACCCAGCCGCCATACACTTTCCGCCTCGCGACCGAGCTCCGTGCCCTCCTGGTCTACCCCTCCGAGTCTGTCCTTAATACGATTGCCTCCAACACTTGCCAGGTCAAGTGTAAGCCTTTCCTTCGAACAATTTCCTCCGCGACTCAGCTAACCCTCACCTCCAGTCGCCAACGGCTACACCTCCCCTTGTACCATCGCCGCCACTCGCACCATCCTTAAGGTTCCTGCTGGCCTTCGTAATCGTCGCAATGCCTTGTAGAACTCGGCGGTTGCTTGTGTTGCGGAGTATGCCCAGACTGGCGAGGTTTCCCCGGCCAGCCTCGATGGCCTGTGGAGGGAGTCGGTAGATTAGAAGTTGGAGTCCGTCGACCAAAAGCTGGACAAGTTGCTGCTTCTTATCCGCGCTATCATCGGTTAGCTGGCGCTCCAGCGCCTCCGCAAGCAGAAAGAATTAGCAGAACCTTCATCTGAACTATTTGTCTGCCTAAAAACAAAGCTGACCGTTAGTCCACCGCATGTTCTCCTCATCCTATCTTTCGTTTCTGCCAGGTACTTTCAACCCGAAGTATAGAAAAATCGTCCGAACGTGAATGATTTCCCACTTGAACAGAAGGAGCCCCAGCAATATGTTAGTCGTATGACAACCAGATGTATACCTACCTGGACACGACGCGGATAGACTGAGTGATAAAACCGGCTTTTTCCACAATAGCGACTGTATGCCTCATAGTATGAGAGGTCTGGCACCAAGTCTACCAACGCCAGGAGTATGCCGACCCCCTGGAATGGACTCGGCATTATATCATCCACAACATGGACCTCCCCCTTGGCCGCCCGCCGTATCTCTCGATCCAGTCCACCGATTGGAAATAAGGTAGGCTCAACTACATCTACACGCCCAACTGCACTGGTTGCAGACAACCTTCTCTGGCTGGACTTGTGATCGTTCTAGTTTGTGTCCGTCCCAAGCTCTCGGGGGAGGTGGGAGTTCATAGTCCTCGTGTTTCCCTCAATAAGAAATGTAATTCCGTCCTCGTTCTTTGCTCATATTGGTCACCGGGTTAACGACATATTTGTAACTTTCATCCCAACTTCCAAGACGGCAGCCTATTCATTTTGTTTGCGCTGGAAGGCACGCCAGACATGTCGACTCCAGCCATCTGGAGTGCCCCTCCATCGTCGAGTGTAATAAAGTTTGAAGTCTCGAGTCTTTCTCTCCTCCCCTTCTTCTTCTCTTTCCCTCTCCAACCACCAAGATCTGATCACCAGCGCACCACTTTCTCACGTCGTCGTAAGTAATACTCTGCTTGAGCTTCATGAGAAGCAAGCTTGAAGCCATACTAACCCAAGCAACACGCAAACCACTAGTTCAACGATCCATCTCTTGCCGTGTTTTTTGTGTTGTTTTTTCAAGCAACACCACCAGACCACCAGACCACCACAACACCACCAGCACCACAACCACAACCACAACAACCACCACCAACGACACCATGGCCCCTCGCCCTGTCTCCCTTGGTGCTGTTGGTTCGGCTGCCCTCGCGGGTACCCCCCTCGCCGCGGCTCCTTCATTGGAGCAGCACCAACCGGGTGCTCGCGCCCCGGGGTGTGCTCCCGCTCGCGCGGGCGCGGCTGAGCAAGAAGATAACGACGACGACGACACCGTCGAAGAGGTATGTACTCAAACTTCTCTTCACCTCATCTGCCTCCTGCCTTTTCCTTTGCCCTTAACTTCCAGGTTATTTGGAAGTGATGGGAAAGTCAACCCTCGACACATTCATCAGTACCTGCAGAACAGTTCACTAACTCTTTCCTCCTCCATAGATGTTTGCGGACTTTTGGAGAGAGATCGAGGTAAGCCAGATCTGAGCCGGTTTCGAGACTTGATACCAAAGCCCCCCGTCCAACACCTAATCCCCTTTGTCTTTGCCTTTCTGCCTGTTGTCGCTTCTCGGCCCCAACGACCCCTTTGTAAAGATCGACGCCACCCCCTTTTGCGCATTATTCTGCACTTTTGAAGCAACCTGTGCTGCGAAGCTGGACCTCCTCGATATTGTGAACCCTAAGGTATTCTAAAGGCGGGACATGGGGTTCCGATGCTGCTTGAAGTCGTTCCACGGCTCTTCGATTATAGGGCCCTTGGCGCGCAAGCTTTGATCAAGACCGGTGATCCTGACTGAACCTTTCAGAACCTTTACTAACCTTTTCATTGTTCAACAGAGACCGGGCACCTCTCGTATCTCCGGGGCTTCGAGCAGCAGCACCGCTGCCCACAACAACCTCCCTGCCGCCCCGCCCGCCCACGATCCCGTCCCTCCTATCAGCGCGGACACCGACGCGTCTGCCCAGCAGACGCAGCCCAACTCTTCCGTCTCGGGTGAGCAATCACCTCGAGCTCTGCCCTCGCTGGGTAGAGGACGATACACTTTGACGGCTTTCTCGTCGGGCGCAGTCGCAAGTGGTAGTGGCCTCCTCGCCGATGTCGCTGCCACCTCTGCGGCCGCCCCGCCGCAGGAAGAGTCATGGGAGTCGTCACGGTTTATTGATGTTGGGTTCGATGGCTCGTTGTTGATGGGGTGGACGTTGGAGACTGGAACGGCGCGCATCGTCCAATGCGTACGGGCGCCGCAGGTGAGGGTGGTGCATGTGCCTGCTCGTCGCCAACAAGGCCAGGCCGAAGAAGGTAACGAAGAAGGAGAGGAAGTGAGGAACGATGACGAGAGGGATAGGGAGCTCGTTGGCGTTGCCCCAGGTCCCACAACCATGGACAGCGTCGACGAGGAGGTTGAGTTTGATGACGATGACGAGGGCATGGAGGACCAGGCTGCCGAGGAAGCGGCCGCGCAAGCGGCTCGCGACCAACGCAGGAACCGACGCCTCGGACGGGCTGTGTTCACCGCCGAAGAAGTTCGGTCGTTTCGACGCCGCGGGTGGGCTCCTACCCCTGAAGAGGTTCAGTCGGTTCAGTCCTTCCTCCCGCCTCCCAGTTCCTCTTCCGAGGACGGGGAGGCACCCTCAGATTCATCTCCTCCCTCGCACCCTGCTCCGTCCGTCACTGGTGCTACGGCTCCGGCGGCGGCTCCCGTCGTTCCCAGCTTGGGTTCACCGTCGGCTTCGGCTGGCCCCCAGGACTTCCTTGCGGTCCCTCATCCGAGGGTTCCACCTGTGAGCCACACTGCTGGTGTCGACCCCTACGACACCGGCGGTAACACTGTCCCAATCATGGCAGTGGGCGAGCAGGCGCTGGAAACGGTTCCGTATCACCCCGATACGGGTCACCGTGCCGCCCTTTCTGACGACGAGGAGCCCTAGGCAACTCGCTCGGAAGAAAGGTCTGGATTCGGATTGCCATCTGGCAGCCTCTTCGGTCCTGCCGCTCTTAGAGGGCGTACGGCTAGGGGAAGACCTTCGAGTCTTCCGGACGTCAACAAGAGTGAAGAGGAGGATGGGTTGCCCGGACAGAGCAGTCAGCAGGCCGGCATGTGGCTGTTTCGAAAGGTTGACGGGGGAAGGATGGGGGAAATGGCTGGGTTTTTGTGTTTTCTGCAGAGTGTGGGTTCCTCTTCGACCTACATCCACGAAGCTCCAAGTGAAGAGATGGCGGAGCGGTTTGGGTTTGGGATTGGCGTTTGTGGTTTGGCTTGGCCTGGGTTTGGGCACGGGACGGCGCGTGGGTTTGTTTTCTCTCTGGATGGCGCTAGGTGTTTGGCGTGGTTCTCATTCTCTTACCATCCAATGATACCCCTGGGTCTTTTGCTTCCTGCTTTTTTCCTTGGACTCTTTCGAAGCCAAGGCAAGAACAATCAAACTCTGTGCCGGCCTCCATATCCCTCTTTTTCTTGCATCCATCTGCTGCGTGAAGGAGAGAGAAACATCCAGATCTGAGACCGCGCGACACGGATCGGAAACAGCCATACTTGACAAGGAAAAGAAATAAAGCAAGCATTGAACGCACGGCCAGCCTTCACTGAAACGGCACACAAGGGAAATAAGGAAGCCTGGAAACCTTGAATGCAGCATTTTCTATGAGGCCCAGACCCACCTCTATCCAACCTGGCCATATCCTCCTTCACCCAACACCTACTTCACCCCTTCACCAAGGGGCACCCTAAAAGAACCTAAAAATCGAATCCGGCCCTCTCCTCCTCTTAAACCCACCATACCACTTACAAGCCGGGTACAAAATGGCCAAAACCAACAACCAAAACCCAAAGAACACCCACAGATTATCTACGCCCACAGCCGGCTGGCCCGGGATCCACGGATCCGGGTGCGCCATTTCATGTCCAAAGAAGTGCTTCGCGGGCCTAGCCAGCACGAACTGCAAGGTCAAATGGCCGACAAAGAAAAACAGGGCAGAGGTGCCAAAGACCAAGAGGGGATCAAACACAATTGTGGCCAAGCGGGGAGGGATAACACTAAAAAAGGCAAAGAGAAAGAGGTTGCCTGCCATGGTGAAGGCCCAGAAGGCCACGTCGGGCGGGTACTTGGTCATGTAGATGAAGGACCGCCAGGAGGCGAGGTACTGGTTGTCGGGGCTGTCGGGCTTTGCGTGCTCGGGCATGTGGAGGCAGCCTTCGGAGAGGTTGCCGGCGTGGAGGAAGCGCGTGCCGATGAAGACGATGGAAAAGGCGACGCCGGCGAGGAGGTTGCCTGTCATAATAGCCTTGGTGCTCCATGAGCGGGCGAGGATGATGCGGCCGGCTACGAGGCCGAGGATGGCGAAGGAGATCCAGGCCAAGGGGGGGAAGACGGACGTGATGCGCCACTCGGTGTCGAAGACGCGGTAGAACCAGATGCGAGCCCAGATCGTGTCGGGGAGCTTTGCAACGGGCTCGGCGCCGCAGTGGCCGTTAGTCGGGCTGAGTAGGATGTTCCACCAGATGGTCACGACTGCGAGGGCGGAGAGAAGCACGTTGTGGATGTGCCAGGAGATGTCGGCGGCACGGATGATGGCCCGGTCGGGGGCCATGTCCTCGACGCCTCGGCGATTGGCCAGGAGCGGCTCGGTGGCAGAGTCTTCCTTCTTCTCCGGGAGCACCTTGAGGATGAGCAAGGCGAGCATCTTCTCTGTCTTGGCCGTCACAAGCCAGATCAAGCCCGAGAGGAGGTAGTCGACAGCCAAGGCAAACAAGACGATGTTGAGGAACCACGTATCTCCCAGGGTGATGCCCAGGCCGATGGCGATCATGACCAGGGTCAAGACGACGGCTCTCGTGAAGAAGTGCCAGGCCATCCGAGTTGTTGACCAGCCGAGGTTAGTTCGGGACCGACCGAAGTAGACGATGCCCATGCCGAGAAGAAAGGTGAAGCCCGGGGCACAGAGGTGGGTTAGCACTCGGATGTTGTGAGCAATGGGGCGATTCCATTCGTTAACGGGGACCGAGTCGTTCTCGCCGCCATGAGGAGCGGTCCCGTGGTCCCATGATTGCAAGGCCATGGAGTTGTGATCCAGAGCCATGAGGACGATCAGCAGTCCTCTGAGTAGGTCGGGCGCAAGGGCGCGCGCGGTTGACTTGTGATGGCCATCATGGCCCGATCTCAGGGTGTGTGTGAAGGAGCCATAGGTGTAGGAGCCATGTTGATGATGATGCTGGTTGGATTGAGACTCAAGAGCCGATGGTTGTCCGTTCTGAGCATGCCACTCTTCGTCCGGGATGGGTTCGTGATCAAGAACTTGGAGGTCGGAGGATGCATCGCAGGCATCAGCAGCAAACGAGGTTTCTTGGACAGCAGGATCGGGTTGCTCTGGAATGTCGACCTGGCACGCCTGCCGCTTATCGACTTGGTCTTGCGTCTTCATGACTGCAAGCTGGTGGGTTGTCGTTGCCAGACCTTTGCACAGGTTGTAACGGCGTGAAGAGTGGAAGAGAGCAGGTGCAGTTGGGGGTGATTGATGTTGGGTTGGCAGCACAGTTGTGAGTTGTCGGAAGGATTTGAAATGTCAAATGTGGAGGTCGCGTGTGTTGTTTGCGATGAGGTCACTCCACTTTAAACGGACAGTGTTCCATGGCTGTCCTCTTGCTTGGACCGCCGGATGAGTCCTTGCCGCTGGGCCTATCATCTTTGTCGATGCGTTGTCACTCACAGTTATTTTAGCGGATGCTGGCTTTACTAGAGTATGCATGGATGCGCTGTTCAAGCCTGCCGGTTTGTGGAGCCATGAGCAGCACGCCCCACCATCAGATCTGACTTGACAATCGAGAAAGCAACCGTTTTTCATTCTAATTCATTTTCCTCTCTTTAAGACGTGCGAAATATATTCTTGAAGTCATCGCCTAGACATGGCAATTCGAGGCTCTTGCGGTCATCATCGTTATAACGAACCGGGAGCAATGTATGCCAGTCCTTTTCTCCGGTGCGCCTAGGCCAATAGCGATCGACTCTAGGGCAGATCCTCTGTAAATCTGGGGCGCAGCTCGGGCTCTCGGGGCCGTCCTTCCATCTCGTCGTTAACAAACATCTGAACACCCGCTGGGACACTCAAAGGGCATATACGCAAAAGGCTACTTGACCAGAATATTTACATGTGGAGGCTTTCGCAATAACTCGGTCGTCAATCTCTCGTTTTTCAATTGTTCAACATGTAGTTCCCATGGGCTGAGAGATGCAGAATGCATTGGCAGCTCCTCCCCATGCTGTTAAGCGTCAACACTACTCCTTCCCCAGAGACATCCGGATCGGAGTCCGCAGATGATTCATGTTTCTTCCATTATCCAATGTTAAGTATCCAAGGATTACCGATTATCTACTGGCAGTGTACAACATCTTATATCTCCGCCGTGTTAGTATCATCACCACCGTGCCGCCCGCCGAGATACGCTGCTTACACAAAAAGCCCCTTAACTCCGTGCCTTCAATGTCGGATCAACACTAAAGTCCGGCCACAGCACAGCAACAATGTCAACTATGAGATACCAGATTTTTTGGATATATAATCCCGGGTTACTTGTCGTAAAGACAAAATGATTCTTCCTATCTTGTAAACAAGCACAAGAGCAATTCTCAACCTCTCACATTGAACCAGGGCAATCTTACAACCTCAGCTAACAAACACAACCACCACCAAAAATGTCCACCCCCAACTCCCCCAAACCTTCCGCCCCGCCCTCCACCCCGCCCCCAACCAGCCCCTAGAAATCCACAACACTTATAAGAAAGGCGTGGTGCATGCGGAGAAAATGCCTTATACGGTTTTGGAATAGTGTATTGAGAAGTGTATTGCTGAATCCAACTTATAATATATCCAAACGTACATCTAAACAAGCTATGTCCGTGGGTATATAATCGACAATGAGTATATCGAAAGGTTACGAACGTGTAACTAACGAAAATCTAGTATGTATATCGGAACCCGGCCTGTAATCCAATGTTAGCTTCCCTCGCAGGTGCACCAAAGACCTCAATCCGCTTACGGTTCTTTCCACAGCCCCGTTCGTACGTGCAGCCCGGTTGTTCCGGAAGTAGAAGTAAATCGTAAGAACACCAACGAGCGAGATCATCATAATATGGGACCTATCCGCTGCGGTTAGCTTAGGCAGCCGCAAAGGAACGACAAGCCAAAGTTCTTACCCAATCGACACCCACACAGCCGTAGTATATCTCGGTGCCTCGATATTGCAGACGATGTAACTGCCAGCAATACCGCCGGCGCCGTTGAACATGGTGCACGCAGCAGCGGTGAAAACACGTTTCCATTGTCTAGTAGACGGTTAGCGGGTTGCAAGAAGTCCATTCCACTGCGATTCTAACTTACCCAACATTAACGGGAATCAGGCCTATTTTCAATAGTTAGATATATCTAACGCGTGTGTGGTTAATGCTCCCTATCTCAGGTTAACCGTTGAAAGCTGTTAAGCGTTGAAAATATCTAACCGTTGAGACCCAGGAAAACTCTTAGTGCAGGCGGGAGGGCGGGAGCTAGCGCACCTGGGTCTACTCCTTCCTTTTTACTCTACTCTACTCTACTCTACTCTACTCTATTCGGCATTTGATAGGGCGGCACCAGCCTTTGGATAGAGAGGCCCCAATCCTTATTTGGGCCCCAATATTATAGGTCTTGGCGTGAAACTTCGTGGTAATTTATTATTTACACGGTAATTTCGAAAGTGTTATATATATATTCAAACCTCTTGCGTACGGACCGTGGAGGTAAATACTAGCCAAAATATTACTAGATGTGCCCCTTTTTCGAAAAAATATCGTTCTATTATATTATTATTAAAAATAATCCTAAAACTACTTCCAATCGCCTCCAATTGTTTTTATAACTTCAAATTCCTATTTTAATTATTACTAGCCCTCGATAGGGGGTGCTATAAGGACGCTTATAGTATAGCGGTATATGAAAACGCTTATATATTTCTATTGGTATCGTAAATCGTAGAAACCCTTATTCGAATCTTATTTATAATTGTTTGTAACTGTTTTTCTCCATTTCTATCTATTCCCATCTCTATATTACCCTCTTTTTACCTTTCTATTACCTCCTTACTTCCTTAGTACCTAAAATTTAGTCCGGTTAGTTATTAGTACGGGGGGGGGCCTGGCTAGGGGATAGGAGATATAGGTACGTTATAAGACGTATTATTTTTCGGGTCGCTATTAACGGGTATTTTGCTATTACGGCGGGGTATTTATGAGGCGATTCGATTAGGGTACGTAGAATAAGCCGTATTGAACTCTTTTTTTTAGTATTTTAATTTATATATATATATATATTGTGAGGTTTAGTATAGTGTTTTAATATTAGCTCTAAATAGGCCTGCTTATACGGCCATTGCGTATAACTTTGGGAGTTGGTAAGACTAATTTAGAGCTAATTGTTCTAGTTCGCTTAGTAGTTATTCTTTTAATTTTACGTACAATTGCCTACTTAATAGGTAAGTTCGTTTCTAGTATAGCTATTTTAATATAATTTAGTACTTGCTCTTATTCTAGTACTTGCTTTTGCTCTTGTACTAGTTCTAGTACTTATTCTAGATCTGGCATTTGTTTTGGATTTGGCACTTATTCTAGTTTTGGGGAGGAATAAAATTCCTATTCCTTATTAGAGAAATATCTATATTGTAGGGAAGGTGTTAGTTCTAGAGGGGGGGTAGGCTTTGGAGAGGGTATAAAATATAAATCTAGCTCTAAATTAAAGTTAGCGGTCGTTAGAAAGAATTTCCCCTCTATAGAAGCGTAGTTAATGTACTTCTTTAAAGTAGGCTTTAAATCTAGAGATAGATATAGTAGAGGCGGGAGTTATAGATATAGTATATTTATCTTTAATTCTATATCTATTTCCAATTCTAATTTTAAATCTATATCGGATAATAATTATATTTCTAATTTAAGAAACGAAATCGCTAATATAGCTACTTAGATAGGGTCGAATATATTTTCTATATTATTATTAGATTTCTTAATATCGTTATTAAATATAATTATATAGATATAATTAAGCGTTTCCTTATCGCTTTTAAATATTGTTTCCGAGGTATTGTTATAGTCTAAAATATTAGAATTGACCGGCTATTGTACGCGTTTACGTTTTGTAGCCTTAGTAGAATTAAGAGCGAGCTTATTAGTATTATCTATTTTATTGTAAAATTTATGCCGTTGTATATTTGGTTATAATCGAGGGAGGTTATTGCGGTTATTCTACTTAATAGGTTTAACTTTCTTATTATTTTTTTTTATTAGAGGTACCCTTTTTTAATACTAGTGTAGTTACTTGCTTTTTAAGTATTTTAGGGGTTTTAGGAGGTTCTATAAGTAGAATATACTTATTAGGAATAGCTCTGGTAAAGTTCTTTATGCTTTTCTTTTTAGTAATATAAGGATCCTTAAATCGAAGGTAGAAATTATTAAAGTTAAGTAGTACCCTAAAATATTAACGAGGGTGGACGTATAAAAGTTTTAATATTTTATTCGAAATTAGCTATTAGAATATAATATAATGATAGGGCAATCCAAATTGTATAGGAATATTATATTCCTTATTATAAGGAGGAATAGGAGGGGGGTTTAGTTGCTATGCTATTAGTTAGTATTATTCTGTTTGTCGATATTCGCGGTTAATTATCTCTAGTATAGTATATATAATTTATAATAGTAATTTCCTTAAGTAAGGCCGGGCAATAAATTTGTATCGGTTATAGGTTTAATTCGAAGCTAGTTTTTAGACGAAGGTTAGTTTTTATTCGTTAATTATTTTGAGGATAGCTTTAATTAATTTATAGATATTGTTATTACTGTTTAGAAGATAATTTTTAATATTAAGGTTATTTAATTCGGTTAGGGAAGTAACTTTAATATTAAAGTTTCTATACTTTTTAATGTAATAGTATATTTATTAATTTTTGATAGGGAGCTAGTTCTTTTGAATATAACGAAGAAATAATTTTTAGATCTTAAACTACTTCTTTATATCTTCTTAAATAATAAAGAATTCGTTCTCTATTTTACTATATATTATAAGTTTAAATTATTTTATAGTACTATAAGGGTCGTTAGTAATTATAATATTAGTAGTAGAACTTCTAGTCCGTATAGAAGTATAAAGACTATGGTTTTAATTATTAAAGGGGATAGGAATTGCCTATTTATTTATACCTTCTTCGTTATTAGAATTATTATTAGAAGTATTATTTTCGTCTTTATTATTTTTAATGTTAGTTATTTTTGCCTTTTTATTTTTCTTCTACTTGAATTTAATATTATAGAGAACGTTTTTAATAATGTGAAATAAATAGAGTTATTATTGAATATTAGGGAAAGAGTCTATTAGAAATTATTTTATTTCCTTATTTTTATTAGTAATAATAATGATTAGTTTAAGTATGCTGTATCGTTCTTATATTTATTTAGTAGTATTAATAAGAAAGTTAAAGCCTGCTTGTATTTCGTTATTAATAATATTAAAGATATAATTAAAGATAGTACTAGTATTAGTAATATTAGAAATTTGATAAAAGGGGTAGTTGAAGCGGTTAGTATTGTAAATATTATTAACGATTATAATTTCGTGGAACCGTTTGGCTATATTGATATACTATAGGAAAGTAAAGATAATATTAAGAAGTCTAGTTTTATTATTTAGATCTATCTTTTTAATATAATTGACTTCGTTATTGTTAAATACTTTTAGAAGTATATTAGTAGGGGTATAACTATTAAGGTTATATTAATGAAAGTTAGCGCGTGTATTATAGATATTTCGTTTTGTATATACTAATTCTATATATTCGTTTTATATAATAGAGGTAATTTTACGAGTTCGGATAGCGTTCAATTTCGATATATTTTTAATAGTTTTAAGGATTTCCGTCGTTATTTTACGGTATTGGGGGTAGGTAGAAGGGTAGGACGATTGAAGGTAGTTGTATTCTTAATATTTAGGGTTACTATAGAGGTAGAAATGCTAGAATCCGTTTTCTTTTTTAGCGAGAATTTTCTATTCGCAACCGTATTTCTATAATACCGTTTTTCGAACCGTCGCCTTTAATTTGCCCGGTTAATTAAAGCGGTTATAAATAAAGTAATACTGTATATATTCGCTAACTGGAATTTTAGGTTTTATATTACGGCTATTCTAACGGTTAATTGTAAAACTATAGTATTTTACCTAATTATTAACCCCCTTATAAAGTTCTTGAATCGTAGCGGTAAGGGATATAGTATTAGGGGGTAGATTAATAATTAAATTTCTATAATCTATAGTAATACTTTCCTCGTCTAACTTTATATTTGGTTCGGATTTTCGGTTGGGATTGCTTAGTAAGATACGATCTTCGTAGGGAGGTTACGTAGAAGGAGTAGGGCTTAGAGATTTGAAGGGATCGTTATCGTTATTATTATTGTATTTGTGTTCGTACTTGTATTCGTATTCGTATTCGTATTAATGAGGGAGTTGCGCATTGCTACCGTTAACGAGTATATTAAAATTGTTATTAGAAAGATTATTTATAAAGCCTTCCTATATTTCTTATGCGAAAACGTCAGTATTATTGCTATTCGAATCGTTATCTTCGATATAGGTGAAGTTGATAGGCGTATTTATATTTGACGCCCAAGGCGGTATTTTAAAATTCGTATATACGATACGCGTAGTATTGTAGAATTTTATGAAGTTAATAAATTAATTTAATGATTTTTGCGATTAATATTTATATACGTACGAATAATTTTAGCTTATTTTAGTATTTATAGTTAATTTAGTTGTAAAGAGGGATTTGAAAGAAGGTTAGGTTGATGAAAGGTATGTTCGAAATGGCTAAGTTTAAAGATGGGGCTCGTGCGTAGGTTGGTGAATGGGGGATTTACTGGTTGGTAGGGCTTGGTACTATCTTTTACGAAAGGTTGGCGTATTATGACGGTCCTATTGAAATAAACCGTTCGAAAATTACAGATGCACCTATAACCCTAACCCGATTGGGGCCTGAATAAGGATTGGGGCCGCTCTATCCAAAGGCTGGTGCCGCCCCATCAAATGCCCTCTATTCTATTCCTTCCTCTTTCTTTGTACTTACCCTTCAAACCTTCGTTGCCCACCCAAGTCCAAAACTGTATACCTAACCAATGCACGAAGTCTACTATCACTACCACCTTATATTTGGGCCGTCGTTGTCGCTGTTGCTGTCGTTGTCGCTGTCGTTGTCGCTGTTGTTGTCGTTGTCGTTGTCTCTAGAGCAATTGATTAGCGATGAAATGATGATAGATTTAATTCGTTTTGCATTTATTATCGTCGTCGTTGTTGTTGTTGTTGGTAGTGGTAATGGTGATGATGGTTATAAGAGGAAGAAGTTGGAAAACTTGGACGTTGGGGGGCTTCAGCTTTTTCACTTCATTAACCCCGCTTCTCTCCTTTTCTCTCTCCTTCTCCGTCTTCTCCTTTCCTACCTTCTTTCCCTTCCTCCCTTTTCTTCCCCCACCTTCCTTTTCTCATTTATCGTACCTTCCTAAAATGGAAGATTTTGGTCATTTCTCAAGGTCCTGCAGCGGGCCGAAAATTTAGCGTTGTTCCCGGCTTAACGGTTAAGGTTTTTCAACGCTTAAGATATTTCAACGGTTAATAGCGTTGACCAACGGTTACTCTTTACTAACCGTGCAAAACTTCCCTATACAACCGTTAATGAACCACATTGTTGGGCTGATACGCAGTCAAAGCAGCCCAATTGGCCACATATGCTCCCGTGGAGAGGAACACTCCAAAGTAGCGAGCTCCAGAGTTCTCAGCAAACCCAAGGATGGCAAAACCAGTGATCATGCAAAGGGCGTTGAAGGTGATGATGGGGCCCCTGATCCGGAACCGATCCGCAACCACAGACGATACTATGACCGGAACGACTGCATAATAGTAAGGCGGAGCCGAGAGGATGATGGCTTGGTTAGGCGAGTAGCCCAGGCCATTCTCCAAGATGACAGGGACGAAGTACGCCAGGGCAGTTGAGACAACGTTCTGCATAAAGAAGAGGCAGGCGAACACCCAGATCTTGAAGTCCTTGGCATGGACAAGCACAGCCATCAAGCTAAACTTTTGGGCGACGAGGTCTCCGCGATCCTTCTCGATGCGGCGCGAGGCGATGTCAGCTTCTTCCTCCGTCAGGAACCAGAAGCTCTTGTGGGACTTCTCCGGGAAGTCAACGATCCACCAGTACGTCGCGATACCCAGCACGCATGTACACAGGCCTTGCACAATGAACATCCACCGCCATCCCTCTAGGCCTGCGCCGCCGTTGCGCTGCTGGAGACCGTAGTTGACCAGGCTTCCCGTTGCAAGAATGATGACCTCGCCGCTCTAAATGAAAGCAAACCGGACCTGCTGTTCGCGACGCGGATACCAACAGCTGATGAGGTAGGAGAGGCCGGGGTAGATGCCAGAAGACGTGGCGCCGAGAAGGACGCGGAGGGCCATCATCTGCTTCCAGTCCTTGACGAATCCAGTCGAGAGGGTGATGATGCCGAAGGAGAAGGTGATGAAGCTGAACCAGATGCGGGGACCGAAAGTGCGTACGGCAATGGTCGAGGGAAGCTGGAAGATAATGCTCGCTACGGTGAAGATGAAGATGGAGACGGAAAAGCGGTTGCCGTGGTCAAGGCCCAGGTCCGAGGGCATCGATGTGACAGCGGCGCTCGAGATTACACCGCTGTCGAGCAGGTTGAGACTGCATAGGATTCCGGCGATTGTGCAAAGCCGAAAGTCTACCTTGCGGCGGATATGTCGTTCTTGCTCATCTGAGTAGCCGGCGAGTTGGATGTCTGTGAGGTCATCCTGGCGCAAATCGACTTGCTCGACTTCATGTTCACTGCGGGTGGCGATTCCTGGTTGCTTCGTGCTCCGGCTTCGTATGCTATTCGGCCTCGAAGTGTCCGAGTTGCTGACATCAAGCGAATGTGAGTTCCTCGGCCTGGAATCGGGCTGGTGTTGATGAGATGGCGCCCTGTCCTCGATGGCAGGGGTGCTGGAGGATATCATGGCCAGGAAATAGGACTAGCCCGTGGGCCTAGTGAGCAAGATAATAATGATTAGGAGGGTGGTGCCATTAGGTATCAGGGCAGGCAAAGGGTCTATGGCAAAAGTGACAACATTGCGATGGGAATGTCAGGTCTTTGAAGTGACCACGGGCATGATTTCAAATGCTCGCAAATGCTCACGTTGCAACCAGGACCGAGAGTTCTAGAATGACCCACCACTAACATGCTGGAAAAGCAGCAGCTCTGCCGCTGTAAAGCTAAGCTCTTTCCAGTCTTTGGTCTCCTCCGGCGGGCGGGATACTTTTGGTTGTTCGGTCTGGGGAAAGAGCTATCGCTGGATTGAGACATCTTACCCAATGAGGATGCAACATCTTGATCACTGTGGGGTACCGAGGACACCAAAAAGTCCGCCTATTGCGATATCGCGCCTTGCCGCCTCGGAGTTTGCTGTGGCTGTTTTCGATAATTCTCACTTTTCTCCGGCTGGACTCAGATCACATCTTTTCGAGACAAAAAAAGCCAACCATTCAGCCGCATAGCATCCGAAAAAGATACCTCTGCGTCTCGGTATTGGATGCAACCACCTTGCTTTTTCTTTTTCTTATCGTGATGTCTCGCTTGATCGGTTTCGCGATTCCGCGCCTTGCATCGATGGCGTTCTGCATCAATGCATCGCTCCTCTTTCCCCCGCGGGCCCGCGGCGGAGGCGGCGCACCCACGCTTTCGGGAGAAGCTTTTACCCCATTCACCAGGTTGCAGGAACCCAGATTGTGAACTACCGACCAATCACAGTGGTCAAATTGAGAGGCAGTTCTCACATGTCTCCTTCGGTGTCGGCACGTGCCGTCGCGTTCATTCTGTTCCCATCGTCGTCCAAAATGTGGAACTGTTGTCAGTCCATTCAGCTGGAGGCGTTTGAGCTTTGCTAGACAGTAACAAGGAAGCCAACTAAGGTCCGGTCTTATAGAGTTTGCGAACACAGATGGGACGAGAAGTTGACACTTGTCGCTGATAGAGAATAATGTGCAGCTTGAACGTGGTTGAGAAACCAAGTAAAATGCATCACAAAATATTCAAACTGGGTGAACTCTTCTACACGGGCACTTATTCATTTACTTGCAAGTACGGCAAATGGTTCTAACTTGTCATGTGCAAGTTCTAATCCAATTTTCATCCGGTTTCGTGATGGCGATGCCAGGTCTTATATATGAGCTCCGGAACACCAAGCCCAGGTCCATGGCGCTCGATCCTGACCGGGGGAGCATAAGGCGAAGCCCAGTTACGGACATTGGGATACTACAAGTATTCCGTTAGAGATCTTGGAGCTTTTGCTTTATCGAGAGAATTAAGCGATGAAGATATAACCACCCTGGAAAAGTCCATTAGATGGGGAGAAGGGGGACGAGCCGATCAATGTCGCAGACCCAACCCTAACCCTTTCCTACTTCCCGCCCTCGATTGAACACACCTACCTCTAGAGACACTCGCTTTTGCTGTCCCGCCCACGAAAGACATTTGTATGAACCACTTGTAGTCGGTTTGATACTGACGCCTCGCAATGCTTAGGAGCAGCGCGGGCTTCATATCCCCATCCTTTCTTCTCCGAGCTTCTCTCATCTTGAGAGACACGGAAACCAGGGCTATACCTGTTGGCGCCAAGGTTGCTCTGAACCCGGATATAAAGTGGTGAGAAGGGTATGAACCCGACCGAAAGGCGCTTGAAAGCCACAGGTTTTCTCCCATTTTGTAAACTTGCTAATCCGGCCACTAGGAGTCTCGACACCCGGCTCGACTCTCCCCGAGACCCAGAACGGGGGTAACACGAAGTGAACCATGACTTGGCCGTGGCGGTCTCGACTTGGATGTCGCAAAAGTTACACAAGGAGTGAAGCACTCATGTGCTTGTGTCCATGTAGGGTATCGAGCCGTGGGCACTTCTCCCCAAAGGAGACACGAGATGGGATTCCCGGCCGGCTTTAACCCCCGAACGGATTGATTTCTATCGTACGATGCCATCGTAAGAGTTCACAGACCGCTCCGGAGGAAGGGAACAACTGCCGTTACATAGGCCCTGCGTCGTTCCAAACAGCCGGTCCGTCGGTCAGCAGGCGTTGGTGGCACCGCCTTGGACTGGTTCGGGCTTGGTTGTACATACGGAGCTCGTCATGGCCCACTTGACCTCATCCCGATGCCCTTCGGTGTCCGGTCTCAGTCCGCATCAAGACCGGTATGGCACTTGTACAAATAGGTACCCTATCCCCGAGGCGTAAACCCGAAATGAGGGCTGTCTGTCACTTTTCCAATTCAGGGTTCAAGAGCGGGCCTGCAAATCTGTCATCCATGCAGGGACACGAGATGTCTTGATAGAGGTTGAGAGCCAGGCTATACCGAAGCGGTAAAAGGGATTTCCCAATTTGGTACGATGCATGTCCATTGGACCCTTTATAGATGTTCGTCTCCGATATTTCGGGAGCGGCCTCTCCCGATAATTGGCGTTGAAAATGGTACTACTTAGTTGTATCGTTATAGAGAAAGAAGGAGGTGTTTCAGACTTCAACAACGACTGATGTTGACTGGAGGCCACGACGTGATTCGCCCAAGCTACACCGCGCTTCCCAGTGGGCCTGCCAAGACATGGCGGCTTCTGTAGCCTCATTTGCTGTCCAACGTTAACAAGCCACAGGAAAGCTTGCACGTCTCTCCCAGGGATCCCAAAAGATCCTCAGGGGCTTGAACAGCTTGAGCCTGCTTAAGATCTCACGTACACGTGTAGTGACGTAAAGGAAGCGGTTGTTGACTGCTCGGGTCTTTCCGAACAGTCGAGATGTTGATGTGCGATGTCGAGATTCGTGGTGCATGTCAGATCGAGCTAAGAGAATGCGTTTGCTGTCTGTTGGCACAACTTGGCCCACAATGCTTCCCAATCGCAACCTTATTCTCCCCTGATGCCCGGCACTTGCTAGTTTATTAGTAAAAGGCTTCTTATTTGTCTATTTCATCTTATCGTGGTTTCTCGGGCTGGAGTAAGCTGACCACTGGGGGAAATCTCCACATTCTGCTCCTAGCATGGCAAAGGATTCGTATGACGATGGTTTTCCCGCCATTTTAAGAAAATTCATGAAGCTCAACACTCAGGAGTCGGCCACGATGGTGCATGTTGTCTGGAAATTGGTGGCGATATTCATGATCGTAGTTAAGGAGAAATTGATGTTGACAAGAGAAAGTAGTAGATAAGGTAGGTATAGAAAGTTTTGGTGCGGTAAGGAGCAAAGCCTCTGCCAACATCACGTGTCTGTATTGTCGCGATAAAGTTTCCCGACCGATCGGTTTGATCGATGACAGGATAGAAGTCCATTAGCGGTCCCCCTTGTATAGAGCAAAGCCTTGGTAGAAGGCCATGGAAGGATCTGAAAACAAGGCTGTGGACTCCGGAGACTTCTAAATGGTAGGTTGGTGCGCGCCGAGTCTGACGAACAAGTGTTTAACGTGTTGTCCGATCGACGGGGTCAATGATGATTATAATCTAGGCTGTGATTGCTCTCATGCAGGGGGGAATGGGCGTGAAGCAGGACGTTCTCCGCGGTGCCCCTGTCCCCGTCTGTAATCTGGACCACTACCAAAAACTGGGAGGAAGCTAGAGAATGTCTAGCGAAAGCGGCTCCAATAGTGTCCTCGGTCGGCCGAAGTTTAGTCGGACGTCTCCTCACTGATTCTCATGCCTCCAGAGCGATCAATACACTTATCTTAGAAGCAGATTAGGCGCTATGGGAAAATTCCCGCGTCTACATGTAGGATTTGGCGTATAAACATCGTGCCGGCTCCCGTACGAAAGTCTTTTGCCATCCGTTTTGGCATGGATGGGATAAAACTCGGCAAGGAGATCTCGAGATGGCAGCCCAATTTGCGTGCGGAGTGGTTTGGGTATTAATCGGAGATGATCACGTACTGCGTAGTAGACGTTACCTATCAAGCGTACCGACTGGCCTTGCAGTGGTGACTGATAACAGACATGAAGAGGCCAAACTATGCGTGACCGGACTAGCTTTCTGATGTGAGTGTGGCCGAAGTGAAAGTTTACAAGTCGTGACCGCCAAGATCTGTAATCCGAGAACGCTTTGTTCATCCGTTCGAGAGGAGCCGGCAGAACCACTGCCAATCGGCTACCCTCGGAGCCGGCCCCCGGAATTTCGCATCTGAGGCTTTTGGCGATCTCAAAGTGTTTGCGTTGTGTAACAGAACGTCCACCGCCAAACTGACGTTGTTCTCGTGAAAAGAGAGACATCCAACTCGGTCATTGACGAGTTAAGTGCTTTGCATTCAAGGACGGGGCTTGCCCGAAAGATGAGAGAAGGCTGCAATGGCGTACCGTAGTGAAGAACAAACGAGATAGGAAGCTTACCGTGAAAAGTGAAGACGGTGTAAGGTGTCTCGGGTATATCGGCTCGCCAGTTACCGGTGTGATCTGCGGATTACACAGTGCCAGTGTAATTTCTTTCTTGATTGCCCGGGTGTTGAGCAGCTTGGTTCTGCCTTGCCTAGACCTAGAGATCCTATTGCGCATCAAGAGAGGTTGTACAAGATGATGCTGGTTGGCAACGGTGACGACTTGGGCAAGTAGACGAGACGATCCCGTGTTAGTGGCACGTCGGTCAACCACCCGTGGCTTCTTGGCCCATTCCATAACTTTCAAAATGCCTAGGGATACGCCTGGGATTCGATCATGCCAGGCAGCGAGCATCGTACTGTGTACCTAGTCGCGCAAAGATGATAGATGCTCAAAAAAATTGCATTGGCAGGGCAGGCAGGGCAGGGAGACATGGGAGGACGGGGGAGGGACGATTACCTGTCCGTTGAGTCACCATCCCCACCAGTAGGATTGCGCTTCTGGCGAACTCTGAAACAACCCCAGAAGATGTTCATACATCTGTGAGCGTCCGTCGAGGAGCATCGCGGACCAGATAACATGCTGTAATAAGCATCTGGGTCGTGCCCTCCAGAAGGTTTGACCCCCTGAAGAGACGAATTTGAACTCCCAACTTCCACATGAGGCTCGGGCCGTGAAGCGGGATTTCTGTGTGCCTAGAAGACAAAGAGGGGTCGAAAGATGGTAGTGTACTCAATGTCCATTTTCAGGGACTCGGCCGCTGAAAGGAAAGGGACCTGAGGGGGAACTCTGTGCCTCAGTGTCTGTGCCTTTGGACAGTCAGACAAGGTGCCAAGGGCGAAGGGCCACACAGTAACAGGTCAGCAAAGAGAAACAGGGTCCCCGCCGATCATGACATAATAATCAGGCGTTGAAGACGGGACAAAAATTTCCAAGGGGGTGGGACCCCGATAGGTTGAACCAGTGAGGTTGAAGAGTCGGTGTCGGCAACCACCACATTTGACTTTTTCCCCGAGAAAATTTGGAGGGGCTCTGGTGTTGAGTTTACACAGTATGTATCTGTGTTATCGACTCGCAGTTGGTTGCTAGATCTTTGACGGCTGGAATTTCGACAGAGGTTGGGAGACCCGAAAGCAAGCAAACCGTGAATCTTCTTATGTCTTGTATTGCATAGTTCGCGGGGCTCTTCTGCTGTTCCCAATAGTTCGTTGCTTCGAAGCAAAGTACGCAGGCTCATTCCGATAAATCGGCTCGCAGCGAGTTTGTTGGGGGTCGGATGTGGTCTGACGTGGGAAGATAAGGAAGAGCCTGAAGCTGTCAGTCGAGCCATTGAGAGGACAAAGGACATGGACAGGTTGGCGGTGGAAGAACGGGCGTTGGCTTTAATGTTTCCGAGGCTTTTCGGGTGGATTGGGGTTCGGGTTCACGGGAAGATGGCCTGGTCGAATTTGCCAAACCAAGCTCAAAATTTATTTCCATGTGCCTTTCCTCCTTTTTGCGCAGGCAACAACAAGGGCAGGTGGCCTGCAGAAGTACAATACTGTGAACCCAGAGGCAGGCACGCCGGCATGCCACTTTTCCCCCCTCCAAAAAGGTAGCAATACACTTTGCTGATCTCTCCTTTATTTATTTGATTGGGCGCAACACGGTGTCATGTCGTTTGGTGTGTCGTGAGCTTCACCCACAAGATAGGGTGGATGGCTCTCCGTGAAGTAGGAAAGGACAGGAAGATGCCTGAAAAATAGCTGCATAGTACAGTCAGCATCCTAGTTCCAGCAATACCCAAAATCTGACCCCAGGTATTGTAATTACAGGGGTGTTGCTCCAAGTGGTGCCGTGTACAGACCATTTTCTCTCCAACCCGTTAGAAAAGATATACTAAAATAAGCGTGCCAAATAATATTTGCCCTCTACTAAACCCGCTTTTTATATTCTATTATATAAACTTAAGAGTAAATCCCTATTTTTTCTATTGCTAATTGCAGGTTTGTGCTTTCCCTTACAAAAAGGGGTGTTTTAGGGGTTACTATTACAATTGTAGGGGGGTTGCTCCCAGAGGGTGTTGTATTTACAGGGGTACTGACTGTAGCGAAGGTTGTACCTAGGTACATAATAGGGGACTGGCGAAAACACAGTGCAAGAGTTGATGGAAAGGAAAGACAAGGGACGGGCGATTGAAGGATTGGCTAAGGTAGGTACCTACCTAACGGTTGGATAGACGAATGCCAGACAGTGCACCCATTTCATCATTGCGTGACAGGAGATGGAAGGGACAAGTGCTTGAGACTTGAGACTGCCGTGTTGTTCACGGGCGACCGTTAACAGTGGTCAGTGACGGAGTCCAACACTGAGAAATCCGGCTGCGAAGGCATGAGCCAATCAGATGTGCGCACTGTGGCGTCACCGATCGGCAATCTGGTGAAGGTCCCATTTTTGGCCTAACCAGAAATGAACAGCGGACGTCGGACGACGACGAGGCTTGCCGCTTGTGCTAAGTACCTACGCAGTATGTAATTCCTTTCTCCATCGCTTCGGTTGCAACTTCTCCATCATTCGTTCTTTTCTCCATCCCAATTTCCCCACCACGGGCCCGCAAGAGGTTTTCGAGCATGCAACACAGATGCAGCTTGTGAGACCCCACTCGTCCCTTCCTCGTGGAGCCGAGATATGTATGTGGCTGCCGCCGTCGCTCCTGTTTTGATAACCATCGTCTTTGCCTTTTGTACCTGACCTGGGGCTGGGCTGTGAGTTGCCTCGTCAACGCCGTTGCCGTACTTGGGGGTTGTGGTGCAAATACCAAAACTCGAGTCATTGCTGGCCGGTATCTTGGGGTTGCCACTGCACGTGTACAACACTACAAGGAACCTTATCTTTGGTTACCCCCCATCAGCTCGCTATGCCATCTGCTTGAGCCTTCTGGCAGTTTCAAACGGATGAACAATGCATTCTGGAAGGTCTCGTGGAAGGAGCAGTGACAACTCGCTCACAGACCATCGCAACTCCCCTCTTCGGATACATATCACCTCGGTGGCTGAACACTCCGGGGTCAGGGATTGGTGAAGGCCCTATATCAGGTGGGGGTCAAAAGGGAAGGGACGTGGAAGTCGGCCCCAAGAGGGGAAAATGAATATCCCTGAATTTTGCAAAGTCGAAAAAGAAGGTCCTTGCGGCCCAGGGCTCCCACGTTCCAACGTCTTGGGACAGCCCGGTGCCCAAAAATCCAAAATGCCTGCACCACCCAGCAATCTCAGTCTCCCCACTGCTGCGATTCCTCCGTCCCATCATTGATTGATTGATTGCTGCCACTTCACCATTACTGAATTGTTCTCTACTGTGAAACAGGAACAGGAGAGATAACTATTTTACTTCCAATTGCCCAGTAGCGGTATACGAGGCACCGCTTGGAGAGACCGGACTCGCTCGCTCGCGTACACGTAAACACGCCGCATCCTCATCTTCCACTTCCTCGGTTCAGCGCCCCGGCGCTCGGAAATATAACCACAACAAAAAGGCGAAAGGGCGTACGAAAAAAAGAAAAAGAAAAAAGGTATGTTGGCGTACACTACCTATTTGCGTTGTGGTGGTGCAGCAGTGTCGCGGTGTGAGAGGGCTTGCCGCAGGCTTGCATTGGTTGCTGCCAATCGTCCTTTTATTTTCTTTGGTTGCCGTCATGCTTGGCCCAGGGGCGCATCGTCAAGCATCAAACTGCTATCCAATCTCTAAAAGTGCAGTGGTGTTTTTCATCTCTCATCCCTCCGGCTTCCGATCGACAAGCAGGTTGAGGTGCCCCAGCGAGCTGCCACAAAACAGATTCTCCCCTCGGAGGGTTTGCGCTCACAGTCGCTCCTGTGACCATAGCGAACAGCAGCCCTTCGCAGCCACTCACAAAGCTCTCCCAAAGTTGGCAAGGCACAGCTCGCTGATCGCGGCAGAAAAACAGGTCCAAGGCCGTCTCCTGACCAGCCCCCGTCGGCCACCCAGCAAGGGGTCCACTCGCCGCCTTCATTCCTCCTTTTGCTCCGTCTTTTCGCTGTCCACCGCATTCGATGGCCCTCTGGCCTTTCAGGTCTGCATTTCGTCTCAGTCTGCAAATCTGAACCTGTTTGATTCTTGTTCTGCCGCCGCCTCCAGGGTTATCCCATCCCAGCATCCTGCCAGCATAATTTCGGACAACCGCAAAGAAGGCAAAGAAGGCCAAAAACAAGCACCACGCGAGCCTCATTCCGGGGTCCCAGCCCAGAAACACAAGAGCCATCAGATCACCGAGTAGCAGCCGGTGCGCTACCTCCAGGGTTGGTACACCACCTTCAAGTCTTCAACCCGTCATATTATCCCGCACACCCTCCAACAAACCCACCAGCTGGCAACCTCCACCATATTCCATAGTCTATTCCGTCTCTCTTTGCGCGGACGCAGCACCGACACCGCACCGCACCGCACCGCGGACGTTTCAGGCCCGGCGCTCACACTACGCCTTCTCTAGTTTCCTCGTGCACACCTGCCTCCGCAAAGGTCTTGGCCGAAACAAACGACTAGGGTCTTTCTCATAACTACACCACCTCCCCCGACTTTTGCCTACTGCCTATACAACAAAAGGTAGAGGGTAGGGTACCGTTTCGATATCCTGACGTCGTCGGTTCTGCTTTGGCCCAGCCCGTCCCTCTGCAAAAGGCATTACCCTCGACCACTTAGCCCCACGGGCCCACGACCCACGCTTTAGCTTCCTCGCTGCTGCCCCGTGCAACCTTTGCTCCAGTCCCCCCCTTTTGGGTGCCTACAATCGCTTGTCTACTCGGAAAACAACGCTTTACCCCTTGAACACATCTGTTCTTGCGACACCATCCGCATCCACAACTGTCTATTTTGGTCTCGTGGAAATACGGGACGACACGTTGGTGGCAAAAAACGACACCGCCTCACCAACAGAACGGACGCAAGAGGGAATCGCTCCACAGGCGGGCACTTTCATCCCATCAAGACCGACACACTTCTCTCGTGTGTCCCTTTTCGGTCGCAAAACATCACGACTGTATCAGTACCGCTGCCCGCCGTGGC
Organism: Copromyces sp. CBS 386.78; assembly: GCA_030685235.1. NCBI lineage: Eukaryota > Fungi > Ascomycota > Sordariomycetes > Sordariales > Sordariaceae > Copromyces > Copromyces sp. CBS 386.78. The sequence continues at coordinate 276,942 of MU839110.1, forward strand.
CTCATAATCGACAAAATGATGGAGGACAACAACATGGGGAAGATACCCGGAATGGAGTGGTCAGATACATCATCCGGAGCGTCCGACGATCAGCAACATGACCGGCATGAGCAGCCAGTGATTCATGCTCCAGTCCCGATACGACCACGATTGCCGAGCCGAAAGAGCAGTGGGACCATGATTGTACCGCGCGACTCTATTGAGGTTGGCCCTGTCGAGATGGCTCTTGGGCCTGACGACGTGAGGGCCATGAGCCCGAGGAGAACGAGCCAGGATCTCGAAATATTGAGCAAGGAGGCAAGGGAAGAGTTGCAAAGGTGAGTTCTGCCTGCCAATTACTGCTGCCGGTGACGGCGCTCGCACAGTTATGGATGGTAGGTAAGCTAACTGTGAATTACAGGCACGCAAAAGCGCTTCAGGACTCGCTGTTGGCCCTCTTCCACCGCATCGAGGCCGTCAAAGAGGAACACAACAAGCTCGACAACAATAACAAGTTCCTACAAAAGTACATTGGTGATCTTATGAGCACTAGCAAGATCACAGCGCCCAGCAGCCGACCCAAGAAATGAAAGACGTCGACAATCGTTGCCTGCGTTGGTATAGCTGGGATGACGAAGGTTGTTGGGCAGGAAGAATATAGCTTCATAGGAAGAACCGACCTAATTCAGGCTATGATGCCTCACAACACGATCCGACTCGAATTCGCCAACAGGAGGGTTATATGGAAAAGCGACGAGCGTTTACCGACTTGGCGGTTCTCAACAAACGCGGAACATTTCGAGCCATTTTTATTCGTGGTGTACCTTCAGAAGGAGTTGGTTCCGTTGTGCCTGCCTCAGCATTCGATTGAAGATGGCACGCGTCAGTTCTGTCCCCGACTCGGAATTTTGATCCGACGATGAAAACGGTCCAGGGCCTTGTGGACGTCTGCACGGCTTTGGCCGTGGAGTATCCGGATCACACGCATCATCATTATCCGTTGTTTTACCATTGGCGTCTACCATGGGTTTTGGGTTCTTTTCACTTCTCTTTCTTTGTTGTTTTGCGAGTCGCTTTTGCCTCACATGGGTTAAGAGTTTGATACCATTTATACGCGGCTCGCTCTGGGGGTGGCATGGAAAATTATTACTGGGGAATTATGCACTATACCTATCTTGGCCAAGGCAACGACCACTTGGCCGACGAGCTTGGTTACTGGACATGGACTGGGGAAGCATTACACTATGGCGTTGTCCGGAGTCTCGTCTGTCTATTTTGGGCCAAGCTGGCTTGTTATCATTAGGATATGGAGGGGAGGATCGTGTACATAGGAAACTTCCGTCTGGTGAAGAAAACTGACACAATGAAATACAAGACCAATGTCCCTGCAAGGTCAATTATCGCAACTCAGAAGGAAGGATTCAGCTGTGCTTGTTTACCTGGATGAGAAGCCTTCGTTATGTCATGAGGCGCAGATTTCCGGGATTCCGGTGGTACGGTAGTAACGCCAGAGCATGGTTTCTTTCGCCATGGTAAGCTTGCGCCGCTCAGCGTTGACGTCAAGCTGAAAGATGGCTATTTTGGAAAAAGAAGAATCAAGATGCCGCCATGGATAGACGGTTCGGATTCTATCGGCGGCATTATGCCACGGCACCCGACAAGATTTTTAGACTTTTCTTTTTTTCAGGGTCCATGCTGTTCTCCAGTTCTCCGTCAGGCCGGACACGGACACGGACACACAAGGACCAAATTTGACCCTGATTTTCGCGGTTGCACTGTGCTCGCGAAATGCGTTGTCGCACCCGCGAATGAGTGAATGAGGTGTCCATCGGCGGCCGGCGAGCGAGAGCCACGGATTGTTCGAATTTGGAAAGCCGAGCGAAAGGACCGCAAGGGAGGACCCGCAAAATCCCCTCATCTGATCCATCCACATCCGATTTCACGTGTGGATTTCAGGGGCCCCCAAACCAAAATTCATCGGACGCAGGACGGTAGGACGATTGTAGGGAAACCCCTTCTTTTGATGTTTTTGTTCTCCGCCCTCCACGCACTGCCGGCCGGTCGGCTGTCTTCACCCCCTTTTTTTTCTTGTTGTTGTTGTTTTTGTTTTTGTTGGGCGCCAGGAGAGAATATCTGGCGCGCTTCGTGATTTTGATAGCGATAATGAAAAGAATTGCACAGGGATGAAAATGAACTTGGAGCTCTCCCCGCCTTTTTCTAAAATCGTATTCCCAGTCAATGATAATAATGGAGGAGATACACCTGTATCTGAAGTTTTGAACATGTGGAAACCATTCCTTCAAGTTGAAGCGGTGGTTCCGAACCCTCCTGCAACTTCTGCAGGCATATCCGCGATGGTAAAAACGTCTTGCAACTAATGATCCACCCACTGGCCTGACAACGACATGAATGCATTCCCAATTCCCGCCTGACTCCGAAAGCCGGTGCCCCCATCTCACCCAACAATCAGCCAGACGAGCTGAAAGGGAGACTGCCGCACCGTATCGCAAAGGATTGCGAACACAGTGAAAGACAAAGAATTCAGCAGCCAACCGGCACTGCTGGACTGCACAACGCTGCATGCACGCAGGGTTTTGTTTGTCAGCCACTGTAGCCGTCGCAAGCAAAGAAAACAAACAGGCTTGGAAGGGATGACGCGGTGGCTAAGCTGCGGTATATAAGGAGACAAATCAGGCCGTTCCTACAACTTACAAAGTCAAGCCCGCGTGGCGCAATTGGTTAGCGCGTCAGACTTTTACGATCGAGTGAAGTGATCTGAATGTTGCGAGTTCGAGTCTCGCCGTGGGCGGCTTGATTTCTTTTTTCGCTTTTTTTTGCATTTTTCCATCTTGCTCATGGTTGCTTCCATTTCAGTCGCTCTCTTTTTTGCATCACTGCATTATTATCACATTGTGGACTTTCATTTCTTTGGGATGCATGTACCGCTTATTGCGTTGGTGGATTGCCTGCTCAATCTGCATATTTCACGAGATGAACGGTTGCAGTCAATTGTTGGCGGTGCAGTTGTTGGTGTTGATTGACGGTTCGCACCTTCCGCATTTCGAGGCCGTATCAGTGCCCAGCTTTTCTTGATTGAAGATCGATCCCATTCAAAGTTTCCGATTGTTAACCCAACAGTCCAAGACGACAAAATCGATGAATGAGTTCCTTCGATGGTGTGTTTGTTCGTAACTCATCCCTCCATGAGTCCACCCATCCATCCACAGCGTTTACGACATCCACACCACGCAGCACATGGCAGATAAAGATCCTGATCTTCACATTGAACACTCAAACCCTCAGATTCTTCTACCCGGGTCGCGCAACTACCGACCCCAGACAGGTCCGTTCCCTTCCCAAGTCAAGGAGAGGCAGAGCAAGATAAAATGCATTTAGCTGGTGATAACCGAGTTGAGGCAGGCATATTCTCCATGCTCAGGATAAGTGCTCTCTACATCGACAAGCGATCTGGCTGTTCCTCTCAAGAACATCACAAACGAAAGGGTCTGCCCTTCGAGGAGCCATCACCTTCTATCTCGATTTCTTTCCCAGCTTCAGCTCGCACAGGAGCAATGATGGGATAAGATGCCTATTTCTAGACGCTTCGATCTGGAAACGAGCGACACCGTGGCCGCTTCGGTTCGAGAAGCTCCAGTGTCTGTACCGGTCTGGCTGTTTCCACTCAATATATGACGAACGGTTTATCCTTTTCGAACCGAAGGTCAGTCGTGAGCCGCCTTCTGTCCCGTTTTTGTTTTTCCAAAGCTTCATTTGCGGAGGATTGAGCATGGGATAAGAATACTATTTTTGGCTGCTTCGTCTGGAACTGAACGAGCAACAATGTGGTCTCTTTGGGTCCAAGAACTCAGGTGTCTGCCTTCTGTCCGTCTCATTGGGTCAAGAAACTCGAATGTCCTACCTTCTGTCCTAGTCAACGACCCACCAAGTGGACTCACCAAACGAGCCAAGTGGCTCGGTTGCAGAGATGACTACAGGGATGTATACCTCTACACACAGATGGGAAAATGGCTACGGTATCTGACCCGTGTGTGGTTGTTTCCGTTCCTTCCCTCCAAGCAGATGAGGACTGTGAGGCTCTATGCGTCGCGTAGAGATAAACGGGGCTGGGAGTCGGCCACCGCCTCACGCACCTGCCCATTTCCAAGTGCACATGTGCCGGACCACGGCCGCCCTCAGATTTGAGCCTCAACGCGGGGGTGTGGCTCGTCTCGCTACTGTCTTCGATCGTCTAGCTACCTCTATACAACACATATCACGTCACTGTCCTGGCTGGTCAGTTCGGCCAAGCCAATCAGTCTTGCTGTAGCCCCGTTTGCTTCCTTTCGTGGAGGGGACAGTCAGGGATCACCTCAACAGAATGGAGACAGCCTCGCTGGAGGAAGGTCAGCTGTAGAAGTTGAGATCAGATGGAATAGTCCAGCCACCTATCTGCCACCTGGAACAGTCCATCTTCATCCAACGAGCAGGCAACACAGCCACAATCCTGATGAGCTCAGGGACGAGATGAGCCCCCCTCCTTCGATCCCGGGCAGTTATTGGTCTTTCCCTAATCTGGAGGCTGTATTGTCGTGTAATGCGTCATCGAACAAGTACACCTTGACGTTGACCAGGCAACAAGCCACACACTTCTTTCTCTTTCCCAGCCGAGGGGTATATCTGAACTTGAGCCCTAGGTACCTAACTTGTGCCCCGCACCAAATTTTCCTCCTACTTAAACCTCTTCTCGTAATCTTGTCCACTCCCTCCTTTCTCCCCCCAAAACAACAAACTCTTCACTCATCCTCACTTCTTGTCCTCCTTAACAAGGCAAGTCGTGAACCAACAAGATGGCCACCATCAACTACACCCGGGCGTCGCCGGCGGCCCCATCTTCACTGCTGCTGGCGGCGTCGACGCCATCTCAGTCTCACCTGGCATCACTTTGATCGCCACCCTCATTACCAAGTTCTTGTCTCGACTGGCTGTGCCTCGCTCTCCGAGCTGAGCGCGTTGCTCCAAAGAAAAGGTCAGTTCAGTTCGATATCATCAACTTACACTCTCATTTTCCCCTCATCGCGTCATTTCTCATCTTCGTGATCTTCACCTCCCTTCTGCCCACCAGCTCAAATATTGCGGCTGCTTTTTCCACTGTCAACCTCTTTCTGTGATGGAATCTGAGCCGATACTGACAACATAGCAGATCAACCATCACCAACGATCTCTGGGTTATCCCGCCTTGCCAGGCCAGTCATGGGAGCATGGTGCACCGCATTCATCAAGACATGCCGCCCTTACGGCCTGTTCGGGTCCGCGTTAGGGATTTTAAGAAATAAACGTGTTAACGTGCAGGGTCCGCGGCTGCACTCCTGCAACATTAAGGCAGCGTTTAAGGTAGGCCAAGACTTTGACTGCAAGATGGAAAGAAGTGCCTGCTTAACATCCCCTTTCTACTTAAGGTACCTTTCTACTGCATGTACAGACTGCTGATTCCTTCCAAGGCCGCGTGGGCCGCAACCCACGCCGCAACCTCATGCGCAGACCCTCTCACAGGTCCCTCAACACCAGGCACCTCCAAACCAGGCTAGCCTACGTCAAGCCTACCAACCTTCGACCTCACACTCACTTCCACTCGGCTTCCCAGCACTACCATCCTTCTCAGCATGAACTATCTTGCCAGGCGCGTCAACATGATGAAGGCTAGCGGCCCGCCGGTGCGCAAGGTGATCCCTATGCCATGTGTAAGTGCCCTTCGTTCTTCCCTAACATTCCCGGACACCCGTTAACTCGCAAACAGACGGCGGTTATGACAACTATGTTGCTTTGTGGTGACAGTCCCAGTTGGAGCAACGCCAAGAGTTCCCTACCCCTCTCGTCATCGTTCCTCACTTCCTCTCCTTCTTCGTTACCTTCTTCGGCCTGGCCTTGTTAGCGACGAGCAGGCACATGCACCACCCTTACAAGCTGGGCGTCCTATACGTCGTAGATTCAGTACCCGCAAAGGGCTGGATCAGGCAAAGGCCCTCGGACAGCCCGTCACCTGTGGCGCCCGTACGCATTGGACGATACGCGCCGTTCTGGTCTCCATCGTCTCCCCCATCAACAACGAGCCATCGAACCCAACATCAATAAACCGTGACGACTCCTCTGAGTTGCAGGTTGTTCTTCAACCTATCGCCATTGCCTCTACAGTCAACAACATATCAACCTGAGCTCAAGATGGAGTCTTCAGTCTTCTTCAAGTTCAAATCTAACAAGGAGCCCACACGTGTGGAGTCCGTCGGAACTGGCATGTCCGTTTTCGAACTCGAACGCGAAATCATCCTGAAAAGTGCGCTCGACGATGGCACTTTGGCTCTGGTTTCGTCTCTCCCAACAGAGACCGGGCACCTCTCGTATTTCCGTGGCTGCGAGCAGCGCTACTGCCCACAACAGCAGCGAACCCAAGTCGCTGGCGGATGACTCAATCAACAATCTGCCCATCTCGGACTACATGGATTGTCAGGTCCAGTTCTTTTTTTGTGTTGTTTTTCCAGCGTCATGGTCAATGCCGACGGAGGGTTTGTCATTGCCGAGCCTGGCAAGGCTTCGTGGGAACAGTTTCAGGAGCGTGGGCTGGAGTGCCCCATTGACCACAAGTCATTCATAGACTCAATGAAGACACCAGTGCACTCCAGCTCACACTCCTGACAAATAAAGAAAAGAAAAGAAAAGGAACAAAAAAAAAAAAAGAACAAAAAAAAAGAACAAAAACACAAAAACAAAAAAAAAGACCTCCGCCACATCCTTCTTCCTTTTTCCACCCTTTCCATCCTCCTCTTCACTCTTGTTGACGGCCGGAAGACTCGAGGGTCTTCCCCTATCCGTACGCCCACTAAGAGCGGCAGGACCGAAGAGAGGCTTGGAAATTCCAAACCACAAAAAGCAAGCTTGAGGGGCTGGGTGATCCCGAAGTCAATGATGGGCTGCTCCTGAGGGAGACAAGGAGATTCAGGAGCGTGGGCTGGAGTGCCCAATCGACCACAAGTTGTTCATAGTCCCAATGAAGACACCACTCCAGCCCACGCTCAGCGGCAACAACTGCCATCACAGGAACCGCAATTGCATCAACAGCAACAGCAACACCAGCAGCCGCAACAAAGGCAGACGCCCACACCTTCCAAAAAAAAAAAAAAAAAAAAAAAAAAAGTAAAAAGAAAAAAGTAAAAAAAAAGGACAAAACCAAAAAAACCCAAAAAAAAAGAAAAAAAAAGAAAAAGGAGATCCCAACCCAACATCTTCGGGCCAACTCCACGGAATGCAGTGGTCCGTTAGTCGTGTCATACAGCTCCCCGATGACAGTTGACTCTCGTCCATTCTCGAAGTCGACTCCCTTGAGGAGGGTAAGATCCGAGATAATTGAGAGAACCACTGCAAGTCCTAGCCCACTTGCTCACACACCAATCCAAAACGCCCCCAATCCCGGGCTGGGCGGGGCCAGGAAAAGAACCGCCCGGCCCGGCGAGCGGCCAATTCGAAAATCTGCTAACAAAACAAAAACAAGTGTTGCCTTTCCAACTGGTACTTGTTGATTGTCTTTGATCTGACCAATCAGAAGGCCAGAATCTTCGAAATTCTTACTGCGTATGCCTTAACGCTGCCTTAATGTTGCATGAGTGCAGCTGCAGACCATGCGCGTTAAGAGGGCAGTTAAGGGAAAACCCCTAATGCGGAAACGAACTGGCCTTTACCAAACTGCCAAGGAGGTGCTAGATCGCCAGAGAGCAGATATCAGACTGGATATTGAAATGAAGCGAGCCAAGACAGACAGAGAGAGAGAGAGAGAGAGAGAGAGAGAGAGAGAGAGAGAGAGAGAGAGTTGCCGGCTGGACTGGTGGAAGAAAGCTTTCCACGGCTGGCTGTCTGCTATGGTGCAAGCTCATCAGCATCTGCAGTTCAGGAACTTGATCAAGCATATTGTGAATATGCCCGGCAAGCGCCCACTTCAACTCAAGGAACACCTTCCTACTACACAAATTCTCTGGAATACATACTTCGAGTTTGAGCGGAAGCCCTCTTCAACCAGGAGCTCCTCTCGTCCAAGCAGCCAGCTGGCCGGCCGGCTGGCCGACGATGATGATATGATTTCATCGTCGGTCGGCTGGCTCTCCTTTTCAGAAGTGGCAAGATCGACTTGCCCTACTGTCTCCCTGTCAACGTGGTCACCGGCGCCAAGCAAGAGAATGAGAGAGTGGTGGGTTGGATAGATCGTTCGTAGAGGATGGGACTAGTGTGATGATAAGGTATATATGTATGTAGTATCTGACTCGAGGTATAGTGTTGGAGGCTGGAAAAGGCGACAACGAAAAGGGCTTATGTGATTCTGGAGTTGTCTAACGGAAGAGGAGAAATGGAAACCAGGGCGGCCTAAATACCTGGAAGGCGTGTGCCAGTGAATGGGCGGCCCAGGGCACGGACTTCCAACATAGCTCTTCAATAGATCAACAGATGTCATTTCAACAACAACTTAACAAGCAGGCCCAGCACTAGAAAGACTTGCCGTCATAAGAACAGTTGTACCTCATATCCGAGTCGTTCATATTCATCACGAATAAGGTACTGCTGTATGCCGTAATTTGCGCCCAAGACCCGTTTCGGACGCCGGAAACGGCGAGCTGGTGTAAGTGAAATGCATTGACTGGAAGTGAAAACCTCAAACACCTTTGCTTTGAGGTGTTTGTGCGAGGAATGAACGACTGACTTACCATGCTTCTAAGAAGACATCTTTCTTATTAAACATGCTGTGATTTGCACATTATTCATCCCTTTCATAGTGTTTGATCCCAAGCGAACGTCCGCATCGGTGCATCACCATTCGGTAGGCGTTGCGGCACAGGCGCAGGCAGGGAGGGGCCTGGCGCTGAAAACAACAAGATCCGAGCCCAAATTCCAACAAAGGCGGGTTTAGCTCAGTTGGGAGAGCGTCAGACTGAAGTCCACTTCACTCATAAATCTGAAGGTCGTGTGTTCAATCCACACAAACCGTATCAACTTCTCTTTTTTGCTGTCTTTGTGGATTTTGGTGGTGGAGTTGTGGTCGGAATGGGGGGCAGGGGTGATCCTGCTTTTTTGAACTTGGGCACTGTGGGCATGACTCGCGTGTAAGTCGTGGATTGGGGCTCCCTCTTGTCCCAAAAGGGAAATGAAAAGGACAAATTGGACGAACTGTAAACTGCGCGCGAGTGCGAGCCTGTTGACACTTGATAAGGTAGGTCATGCAGAAGCGCTTTCACCGGTTGAGGGCAATATAAGACGCGTGACTTTTACCCGGTTGAGGCGTCCAACCGAGTAACGGACAAATCCGGTTGCATGAAAGAACATCCTGGCGTTTGGAAAGCGATGTAAGCCGCAGGCTGGCAGGAATTTGTTGTGCTGAATTAATTCTGAAGAAATTTTGTGATCATGGGAGCGTCTCAACCTGTTACATGTATTTTCTTTGGCACAGCATGGGGGTCATCCTTTCCTGGAACATCAGCGGCCCAGCCCTACAGAAATTGGAAAGAGGGCAGATTGCTCGACTTGGAAATCTGATGAACCCAGATATACGAGCGTTCCTTACTAACACCGTCAGCCGGAAGCTCTTGCCGAACTTCCATCCACCGCCGTTGCGGTAGGTCGCACAGTCTGCGTGACGCCTTCCTTGCGAACAGTTACCCAAAAAGGTCATCAGAATTCCAGCAGCCTGGATCCAAGTGACGGGTCATTCTATGACATAGCATTAACAGGAGCTGGTAGGGCTGACCGAGTGACCCACGTGGCTGTCGGCAGTGTACCTTGAGTGACGAATCGGACGAGTCAAGCGAGGACCTGAAAGTTGCGCCTTTGTGTTGTAACATGCCCTGAACTTGGCTCAAACCCCCACATCTATAATGTACCAGAAAACACTGCTTTGCTAGGTAGTAACCTCGAAAAGGCGTAGTTTCATATACGTAGGGCTGTGTACTACCGAGACCGAGGCGCTGGTTCTTCATCGTCGGTAAGAGCCGAGCGTCCAGAGCCGCTCAAAGTTCGTCCAGACCAGATGAAATTCTTAGCGGGAGGCCTTGGAAGTATAGAATTTTGAGATGTGCCAAATCTATAGGTCATACGCTGCTAAAGATGTTAGTTCAACATGCTAATGTATCGCTGTAGCCTATGAGTGTCGAGAGTTAGTACCTATCTCACACGAGAAGGACAAAACGGCGCCTCGAGGCAACCAAACACCCACCGTCGAGTTCCCTAAACAAGCAATATCTCCTCACCGACTTGACCTCACGCAGCGTCGGTTGACGCCTTTCGCTGATGATGAGCCTCTTTGCCGTCTACGCATCACATCAGCTGTGTATATACGAGCTTTATAACTTGGTGAAAGCTGGAATATGACCAGAAACAGAACATCACAAGATGGTTCTTTGCTTACCACCTCTGCGTGTGATGAGTGGCGTGTCGATACTCGGCAGATATACCCTCAAATCGCATCTCTCAACGCCATCCTTTGGTCGTTTCTCGACGCTCGTAGCAGGTATAAAAACCTCCAGCAATCCTCTCCCCTAGAACTCTAATCTCAGCATCAGCATCACCATCAGCGTCAACATCAACAGCTGCATTCACCCATCAACCACAACACAGCAACTCACCTCCCAATACTTCAAAGAAACAACAATCGCCAAAATGGTCCAAATCACCTCCCTTCTCCTCGCCACCGCTGCCGTCCTCGGTCCCGGCGTCTCTGCCCAGCAGCACCACCCCAACCCTCCCACCAACGCCTGCAACCAGGGCGAGTTCTACTGCGGTGCCGAGCTTCTGAGCGGTAAGTTGCCTCTCTCCCCCCCCTCCTCCCCTTTTCCACACCCATCCGGATTCCGTACCCAAGCTAAATCTTGATATCCCCCTGTAAACAGGCCAGTACTACGCCTACTGGAAGCAGCGCATTGACGACGCCCTGGTCGCCGCCGGTCAGCCCACTGACGGCACCCACGAGAGTGACTCGCTCTTCACTTGCAACGTTGGCACCGCCGGCAGCGCGGTTCTCCAGCTCGACCAGTGGTGCAAGGAACTCGGTCAGAACTGGGGCTGCCATCAGCCTTCACGCGACCAGTGCAAGAGCAACGTCGGGGGTGTTCTGGTTGAGAAGAACTCTTGCTGCTCTCCCAACTAGATGGTTCTGGTAGCAGTCCATTGTCACCCGTACGACGAGTGACGACGCGGAGCGATGACGCCAAAGGATGAAGAGGTACCGGTGAATGGTAATAGGGATATTGGGATGGCGGGAGACTAGAAGGTGGAATGTCGCAAGACAACTTTTCCTTTTGCTGCTCGCCTGGTCAGGCTTTCTTTCTGTTTCTCCTTTGGAAGTAATAGGCAAAGCGTGTAACTAGCCGTCCTCTCATTTGTTAGCACAGCATATTTATCCGAAGCAAGGTTGCAACCACATTGCTAAAGGAAAGCTCAACTCACTGCCATTTTGGCACATCGCTAAATGGGGGAAATGAGGAAAATGGACATGACGAAGAAATAATGAAAGGGAAAAAAAATAAGAAATCAAAGAAAGGAAAAAAAATTGGAGGCAACCCCACTTGAGCGGAGTGGAGATGATATGAGATTGACAAGAGTGGGATTCGAACCCACGCCCTTTCGGACCACGGAACTGAGTATTAACTCGGATTAAGGGTTAACCTTAACGTGGCGCCTTAGACCGCTCGGCCATCTTGCCGTTTTGTTGAAATTTTGTTAATTCCTTGTCATTTTGAGGTCAACCTCTTCCGCCGTCCATGCATTCCGCCCCTCCACAATGCCGCCTTCCCCTTCCCCTTCCCTACCCGTATAGACCTGCCTAATGAACCTCTCGGCCTCTTGAATGATGTGCACACTCTGATCCACGCTAGGCGAGCTCGGCTCTCCTTGCACTTTTTGCCATCCTACTAACAACTCCCTTAGGTGACTTCCCGCTTGAAGGATCTCGGGCCCGATGAGGTTCTTCAGTGAAGGAATCCGGCAGGCGGCTAGGAGGACGAGCATTGCACCTGCCATTCTATTTTGCTTGATGTTAGTGGCATGTCCAAGTCAAATCACGGAGGAAGATAAGACAGGAGAAGAAGAAAAAAGAGGAGAAGGACGCACGAAAGTGAACAGATCCATGTATCAACCAGCACTGTCTGGGAGAATCCCCTGAGGTTCAAGATATGAAGTAAACAAGCATCCAGACAAGCCTTGCAGTTGGCTAGGACTTCGTGATCCGTTAGCTTTATGTTCACGGATGACGGGGTAGTGGTGCTGTTCATGCCGACGGCCGTGCTGCTTGCTGGAACAGAAGCTAGGGGACCTCGGGCGCCGCTCAATACACCTGTTACTGCACCCGGACTGGTTTCAAGGCTGGAACGGGCATTGGCACTGCTTAGCATCCACATAAGATATCTGTCACAGGTATGTCAGTGACTGTTTCCAGGTTGTTTGATGGTAGTGAAGGAGATGCAGCTTACGGCCGGTAGATGACACTTCGACAAGTGAGATACCTTTGCCTCAGGAATCCCCCATGTTCCATCTTTACTCCGGTAATCTTGTGCTCTGCCGCGGGTGCGGGCCAATCAACCTCGAAGGCGAAAGCCTCTGGAAGCACACTCCTCCACTCATCCAGCTGATGATCTAGCTCCTTTACGATGCCGGGGAATCGTTTATCATCCAAACTGGCGCCTGTTCCACTCGCATAGAGTAGCTGATGCACTCGATTAAGCAGCCTTCTCATCGATATACAAGCCAAGAAGTACAGCGAGCTCTGCTCCTCCTCTTGAGCGGTCGAATGGGTGCTATAACCCACACCTGGTAGCGGGATTGAGGATTCGATGCGAGCAATACCTGATAGCGGTAAATTGGAGAGTTCAGCTAGATAGTCTGATTCGAGGATGTAGCAAGACCAGAAGATGCGGCGGATACGCTCTTGATCTTCAGAAGTAGAATCGCGAGGGGAATATGAAAGGAGGAGCAGACACTTGGCGGCCGCGGCGGAGATATACTCCCAAGCCTGGAGTGGGCGGCGAAGGAAGGCGAAGTAAAGGCTGGAATTTGGAAGATTACTATTGGTTAGTGAGGGAGCTAAAACAAGCCTGAGCTGAGAAAGGAGTGAAGGGATGTAGAGGGGTTTGAAGAGAAATTGACTCACGCTACAAAGAAAAGACATTGTGCGGCAATGGAGTTGACATCCATGTGGGTAACGTGGAGTTCCTTGAGCGCACTCTCGAAGTACATATCTCCTGTTGCACGATAGGTTGCTCTGCGTCTCTGTTCACTCTCAGAGAGGGCGGCGCCTTCCATCAAGCCTGCTGTCACTTTGCTGGCACAACCCAGTGCCATAGTGAGCAAAGCTATGCAGACGTCGAGCCCATCGTCGTCGTCAAAGTTTCCGTTGGCAATGATCGTACGAGCATTCTGCAGCTGATCTTGTGACGTTGTGGGATACCAGAAGTTGACAGCATGCTCGAACGTGCTCAGAATGCTGTCGATATCTTCTTCTGTTGTATACGGAAAGAGGTTTGCTGTCTTCGTCTTGATTCGTGGGCGAGATTGCTCAAGGTGGAAGATGGAGGTGTAGTCATTGCGAAGACTGGAAAAGACATTGAAATGGGGCCATTGCAGAATTGACTCTGTGGTAGAGGTGTGCCGTGATTCCAGAACTGCATTCTCTAGGTTGTTGTCGTTTTGTAGTTCGTCCAGATGTGGACGGATGCTAAGGTGAGGCGTAATGTGTAGCTCAGATAAGGAGCCGCCGGAGAAGCTCCCTCTCCCAGCCGATGAGCCAACCACGGGTGACAGCACAGGTTGAGAAGAACTGCGGTTGACAAAGTGTGATGATGCTGCCTAGACGAGTGTTAGCCCCTGATGTGCGATAAGTGAGCAGAGTAGCTGACAATGTTTGCGTTTAACTCGTGAAGGTACTTCTCAACACGTAACACTCCTTCCAGGATAAGATCGCTCTTTCCTCTCCTAGGGTATATCTGTCAGCTAGTGGTCCGTTCGCCTTATATGTTGTGACAAGCGTGGTGGTATAACTTACGAGTTCGCTTCAGATCCGTAAGTGCAATCGTTTTCTGTTGAGACACAAGCCGTGCATGGCATATTGCCATCACATCTAGCACCAAGATAGTGAGCGGCCTAGATCCAAATTGAAGAAATCTCGTGCAAACGGCATAACACCTTTACATGATGCACATGCAGGTAGCCAAGGGAATGATAAAACGATCAACAAACCTTATTTTTCTCGACCGGCACAGGTCACACTTGGATAGCAAGTTGCATAAGCGGGTCATCTCCTTGACGTGTTGATCATGGAAGCAAGAGTCCAGGAGAGAACAAACTTACCGCGTGGGACGTTCTGAGCCGTTTCCTAGATGGCCCGCTACTGGTGTCATTCTCCATGGCCTTCTTGGATCATCATTACTTCCGTGCCGGATCGACGTTGAAGGCGGAGAACGCTAATCTAATAACTGGATCCGAACCGGACCGATGGAAGATGGCTGGAAGTTAGAACCTGGTGTTGAGGTCTGGAGAGGAGAGGAAGGGATGCGACGGACCGGGGCATTGCAGCCATAACCCCCTGTCACTACTATTGCGGGGAAAGCGGAGACTCGGGAGAGACAAGGGGTCTGCCTTGACGGGGTAGGGGTTGATTGGGGAGTGTTTTAACTTACAGGAGCAGGATATCAAGCCAGGCCCGGACCCATTCAATCCGAATGCCGTCGTGGCATACGCAAGCAGCAGACGCTTCTCCTCGGGAGATTCTCAGGCCATCACTTGGAGATGAATTATGTTCAACGACCTGTTATATGAGCAAGTCCGGGGTGCTTATGGTGGTTTGCACTTTGCAGCATGAACAAGGTTTTCTCTCCTGTGGCAAATCCGTATGAAAGCATGGCTGTTAAAAATATCGATTGGTCCATTAAATCATGCTCCTAACTTCCACATCCGAGTCCTATCGGCGGACCTAGATCGCAACTTTCTCGTCGTCTGGCGCTCCCATGGTGTTCAATACCGTCTGCGCACTCCTCTTCTCCAAGCTCTTCTTCACGGGGTTGGGGGCCGAGAACACTTCCTCGAGTTCTTCAAGGGTGCGATCCTTGGTTTCTGGGAAATAGAAGAAGATTACGACACCTTCAACGAGGTCCCAAAACACAAAAACAAGATAAAAATAGTACCCAATCTTCTCGAAAGCAGCCCCAGAGGAATACTGAAGAACAACAGACGCGGCAGCAGATGCAAAGTTTCCGACAGCAGTACCCTTTGCACGGGTAGCAGTGGGGAGTGTCTCCGCAATGTACATGGACTGTAAGGCTGTCCAGCCAAAAGAAAAGACGATACCGAAGATGAAGATAAAGGCAATGGTGGTGTTAGCGGCAGCGCGTTGGGATGGGGTAAGGGCTTGAGTGTCAGCATCATCAAGATTGCCAACGTGGCCAGGCATTGCCAGTTTACTGGTACCCGTCATGATGGCGAAGCAGATGGAAGAGAAGACGATGGTGTAAAGCAGAAGAGGACGGCGGCCAACGACATCAGTCATGCGTGCTCCGGTGACGGCACCGATAAGCGACAAGGCCGGGTTGATACCGTTCAACGCCAATTCCTTGTGCTCGTCGGTAATACCGGCAGACTTGAGCATGTTGACCATGTAATAGGAGGACAAGCTGTTGCCACTGACTTGGCCAAAGCAAGCCATGCCGAGGACGCAAATAAGGCGGCGACGGGCGGAGTGGGTGTTCCAAAGCTCATGATAATCGTACCACTTCTTGTCGGATGCCTCTGACGAGATTTGGCTTGCCATCTCCTTAAGTTGCAGCTGTACAAGAGGATGATCGAGCTGACCTTCGCCATGGTAAGTGGCTAGGACTTTGGCAGCATCTTCGTATCTGTCTTGGGCCATGAGCCATCTAGGACTTTCAGGCAACCAAAAGACTCCCAAGCACACGATTCCGGAGGTGACCATCTGACACCAGATAGGAATTCGCCACGCGTTTTCGTTGTTCTCGATGTAGGAGCAACCATAGACGACCCAGGATGCGATGATGGAGCCAATGTACCAGGTCGTATTATACAGGCCCGTCAGGGTGCCACGCCACTTGGGATGAGCCATCTCGCTGACATAGCAAGGGGCTGATACGCAACAGAAACTGACGCCGAAACCCAGTATGAAGCGACCGCCTAGGAACTGGGATTTGGTATGCGTTGTGGCTTGCACGCAGGTGCCAATAATGATGATAAGAGCACCTGCAAACATGCCCCAGCGGCGTCCGAACCAGTCGTTGACAGGGGCGGTGAAGAAGACGGCAGCAACACTGCCAATGTTGTACATGGCAAAAACAAGACCGGTTCCTGAGCCCGCAGTGGACCTGGGAGAACACCAAAGGTTAGCTGATGTTTAATTTCGAGTGTCCTGGCCGATGAACACATACATGTGGAAATAGTTTTGGTAGGCTTTCATGCCGTTCAAACCTCCCATCAAACTTCCATCGTACCCATTGAGACATCCGCAGAGGTAGGCACAAGCGAGGACAAGGTAGAGGCTGAACATGCTCTTGGACCAGGGCGAGTACTTTGTGTTGTCGACATCGCGGGCCAGCTGGACAGCGACATCGGATTCTGGGAAGGCATCGTCGTGGGCGCCCATGGCCTCCTTCTCGTTGATGCTGCGTGTCATGTTGACTGGCTGGTACAGTGTGATGCCGTGAAAGGGCAAATCACCAGAGACAACTCTTTGAGGTGGAAGGTGGAGAGATCATGGTGCCCTTTTATACCATGAAGGCAAAGCGGCGATGAGCTCGTCAGATGAATTTCCACCGTCCATGGCTGGACTGGATGGCCATGGGTCAATCCAGGTTTCTTGGATTGGTGCAGCCCTGCATGCTGATGTTGCTTTTGCACCCGGCGGCACCATTGTGGGCTGCCATGCCGAAGGAGAACATGAACTTGGAGGGTGTGACTGTCAAGGATGTTATAACCGGGGTCAGTCCGGGGCCCCAGACATCAGGTGCATCGTGACGGGCGAATCTGGAGGGCAAGTCTGGGGAAACGGTAGCAGGGTCGGTCTCTTTTCCTCCGGATCTGGAGAGGTTGGACCCTGCATGGTTAGGTATCCCTATCCAGGGTGTGTGAAGACCGTGATGCTTAGTCTGAACATCTTTGGATGGCCATTGCGTGAAGAAATGGGCGAGACTATGGCTGTCAGGTGGAGGGACGACTGGTACCGTATCGTCCAATCTGTGACTCTGCCGAAGGAGAAGAATACCTAAACAATAACGACGACTGAAAGGGAGAGGGGCAAAGGTCGTATCAATGTGACAATGCTGTAGAGATCATAGCAGCTGCAGTGGTCTCCTGGGCTGCAAGTGAGGGAAAGTGAAGAAAGAACAAAAGTAGAAGTTGGAGAAGGAGTGCAGTGTCGTGGGGCACCTACCCGCACCAACCAATCTCCTCCCACAATTGGGCCGGCTCCGACTTCCCCGACAGTCGTGCTTCCCCCGCATTTCATCAAACAGTCATGGCAGTTGAACCCGTGTGCTAACCCACAAACGGCTAGCCCCTTTTGGTGACCCGTCCTTTCTGTTTGAACCTAGATAGACTTCCTGTGACATGCGCCTTCCTTTCCCATGAGTGGTGCAAGATATGGCCATGCACTCTTTTAATGCTGGACAATGCGGGGGTTCTACGGTCACGACGTGGGCACTCCAACCCCTCGCGAGAATCACTGGACAAGTCTCGCTTTTAACCGTTTCAGTGGATCTTTACGGAGCCAGGAACGCCGGGACAGAAAAGACGACGTCGCTTCGAAACCGACATTGAAGAGCCGGCTCGGTCAAGGTGATCAAGCTCGGCTTCCTGAAATATAAACGCCTGGCCACTTGGCCGACATTCTCTCTTGCGCTTGAGATTCCCCCTCGATAGTAACACCACGCCGGATCTTTCCCTCTCTCTATCCGTCCTCCTCCCAGGTCTCAAGGGCCACCCTTTCCCTCGACGATGGCATCCCGCTCTCAGGGCATCCCTCCTCAAGAGGTTGACGGCACACCCGACTACTGCAACGAGTCTGTCTTCCGGCGCAACACTCTGCCTCCGCGGACATACTACATCCCAAAGGATGATTCTCTCTCGCTCAATGGCCAGTGGGACTTTCACTACGCCTCGAGTCCTCTAGCCGCCCCAGACCCGACAGCAAAGAATGGGCAAAATCCGGTCGACGAGCACAAGTCGAAAGACCAGTGGACAACCATCCAGGTTCCTGGCCACTGGCAACTTCAAGGCCACGGTATCCCGCACTACACCAACGTCCAATACCCGATTCCCGTTTGCCCGCCCTTTGTGCCTTCGGAAAACCCTACTGGCACCTATCGTCGCTCCTTTTTTGTACCTGGCTCATGGGAGTCTACCGGCCAGCTGCGCTTGCGATTCGATGGCGTTGACAGCGCCTACCACATTTGGGTCAACGGTGTTCTCGTCGGCTACGCTCAAGGGTCCAGGAACCCTTCCGAATTTGACGTAACCGACTATGTCGACCGGGCCGGTCCTAACGAGCTCGTTATTCGTGTCTACCAATGGTCAGACGGCTCCTACATCGAAGATCAAGATCAGTGGTGGCTTTCGGGCATCTTCCGCGACGTACACCTCTTGTACTTCCCCCAATCTCGCATCGAGGACTGGTTCTTGCGTACAGATCTCGACAGCGAATACAAGCATGGGACATTGATTGCCGAGATCGACATCAGAACTGCGTCTCAATCAACGGTACAAGTAGTCGTCTTCAATCACAGTCAGGATGTTGTGGGCAGGGCCCGGGACCTGGGTGTTGGGAGTAGAAAGGCGATACTCAAGATCCCAATCAATGATGCAGACAAATGGACAGCGGAGAGCCCGAATCTCTACACCGTCACAATACGTCTTACTATCAACACGTGCGCTCTTGCAACCCACACGGTTGAACAACGGGTTGGCTTTCGCAAAGTTGAGCTGAAGAACGGACTGATTTGCGTTAATGGGCAGCCCATCAGATTCCGCGGCGTCAACCGACATGATCATCATCCTTTGTTTGGACGTGCTGTCCCGCTGGACTTCATCAAAAAGGATCTCCTGCTTATGAAGACACACAACATTAACGCGTTACGTTGCAGCCATTACCCATCTCACCCCAAGCTTCTAGACCTCGCCGACGAGCTCGGTCTTTGGGTCATAGACGAGGCAGATCTGGAATGTCATGGATTCTACGACGCCATTGCACGTCCCTTGGACATACCCGAAGAGGTGGATTATGAAGAGCGAAAGAAGCTTACTTTTGCCCATGCCGCCAAGTTTACCAGTGATAATCCGTCCTGGAAAGCTGCGTACTTGGATCGCATGGCACAACTCATACACAGGGACAAGAACCACGCCTCTGTCATTATCTGGTCCTTGGGTAACGAGGCTTTCTACGGCCAAAACCACATAGCCATGTACGAGCTTGCAAAGGATATCGACCCGACAAGGCTAGTCCACTACGAAGGAGACCCTCAAGCCGAGTCTGCGGACATGCACTCTTACATGTATCCATCAGTTGAGCGGTTGGTCAGCCTCGCCCGAACAAAGGGAGTGAGGTCAGATGGCACCTTTGAGAAGCCCATAGTGCTTTGCGAATACGCACACGCGATGGGAAACGGGCCTGGCTGGCTCGAGGATTACGAAAAGGCATTTTGCGATTATCCTCGCCTTCAGGGAGGCTTTATATGGGAATGGGCTAACCACGGTCTATGGAAAGAAGACCCCGATGGCAAGTCTTACTATGCCTACGGGGGTGATTTCGGCGATATTCCTAATGACGGGACGTTTGTCATGGACGGCCTATTGTACAGCACCCATAAGCCGGCACCTGGCTTACTCGAGCTTCAGAAAGTGTATCAGCCTATGAAAGCCGAGTTGATTGACTGCGATGGTGCAAAGCCCATGCTGAAGATTACAAACTCATACGACTTTGTCTCAGTCGATCATCTCACCGCGACTTGGAAACTCGAATCTTTCACTGATTCCACTAGGTAAAACTCCGTCACCCTCTCCATTACAAACTTTGCGCAGAGGCTCTAACAAATCTGTCTTCTCTAGTACCACCCTGCATAGCACTGGTGTTTTGGAACTACCATGTATCGCCCCACGATCATCGAAGAGCGTCATCCTCACGCCAAGTGGTCTATCATTGTATAATGTAGACGATATGTGGTTGACCGTCTCATTTCGCCTGAAATGCCCAACCCCATGGGCGGAACAGGGCCAGGAAGTCGCTTGGGCTCAATTCCAGCTCGGGCTTGATTATGGAATGTACCATGGTCTGATGTTTTCACCACCGCTGAAATTTCCACTCCGATGCGAATCATCTGGTGCTCTAACCACCATTACCGGACATAACTTCACCATCAACTTTGACAATGCGAAAGGTCATATGACCAGCTGGACAGCTGGTGGTGCTCCCCTCCTAGAGCCCAATCCGGCAACCGGCGCGGCCGTTATCCCCTCTTTCTGGCGTCCACCCACCGACAATGACAATCCCATCTCCCTCCCGTACTGGAAGCGCTTTGGCGTTCATGCCATGACTAGCCAGCTCCGCTCCTTCAACGTTGATGTCGATGCGGACACGGTCATAATCACAACCAAAACGTTCCATTCCCCACCAATTCTCTCCTGGGGATACCTTGCCCATACAGTCTACGAAATCAACACGGCTGGCCTCATTAAAATCAGGATGATCCTCCAACCTCACTCCTCCGACTACGTCAACACACTCCCCTCCCACATCCCCCGTGTGGGTCTCGATCTCCGTCTCCCACGCCGTCTCGATGCCGTGAAGTGGTTCGGCCTGGGACCCGGAGAATCCTATCCTGACAAGCGCACTGCACAACGCGTCGGCATCTGGTCTGTCGACCACGTCGCTGATCTGCAGACCCCTTACGAAGTACCACAGGAGAACGGCAACCGCATGGGAACGAGGTGGCTAACCATCCGTGAGCCTCAAGGGGCCGGGCTACGGGCTATAGCAGGGCAGATAGAGGACTGGTGGGGTAATTGTGAGAGAGACTTCAGTTTTGTGGCGACAAGACATAGCGCAAAGACGTTAGAAGAGGCAAAGCATCCTTGCGATCTCGTGGAAGACGATGCCACGCTGTTGAGGCTTGACGCAACAGTTGCGGGTGTGGGCACGGCAGCTTGCGGACCGGGTGTGAGGGAGGATTTGCTAGTCAAAGTTGAGAGAATGACCTTCTCTTTTGACTTGGAGCCTTTGATTTGAAGGAGCAGGCAACGGATGCACTCCAAGGGGGCTTCTTTCATGGATGATCGGACACCTTCCACATGCACATCATTCCGAACAAAATCAATAAGGCCTCTACCTTCCATCCATTATCATAGTCTCATAGCACAGAAACACTTCCATCACCCTTGTACATCATGAATCGCAATACACAAACGTGGTCCCACGTGTCCTTCAACAACTTTGCTACTCTAGCACAACAAAAAGGAACATCGAGGAGAGAAAACCAAAACTATGTCGGTATCCTATTCTCGCGGGACACAAGACGCGGGGAGCGTAACAAAAAGGTAAAATGAAAGCGCTTCTCATGTATCACAGCACTTGAGCATTGCACCACGCACAAGGCGCAAAGCACAAACGGCAGTGCACGCGCCAACGCAAAGATAGATGCCAGCGTCGCAGTTCTTTACCTGCTGACTAGATGCGCACAACGGGATACAAGCACGACATGCCTACCTTATGCACATGATCTAACGGCGTGCGTTCACAGCGTGCGCTTACCGTAGAGTGGAGAGAGAGAAGTAAGGTACCTTGCATCACACATGTATTAATTTGTACTGTAAGTCTGCAAGGCACCGTTTGCAGGAGCAGTCAGCATTAAGCGGTAAGCCCCCAAAGAATGACCCTATTGCATATGTACCCCCAACACACAAGTTACACATGTGCAACAAATGCAGCTCTACAAGCTGCGAAGCTGGTGAGTTGTAGGACTCAAGACATGGATTCGTGACGTGGCAAGCATCAATGAGCTTGATTTGACTAGAATCACGTTCAGGTTTTGAAAGAGGACGGACGGCTCGAGGATGCGTGGACAGAACACGGATGGCCAGAAACGTGAGAACCGAAGGCAGTGCGCATACGATACGATCTGTGAAGATTGATCACCTTTTCATGAGGGAATGGGGACATGGGAGGATACTCGTCAGGGCTAGTACGAAAGGGAATATTTGGTAGATAGGGTGTTGTCACTTCTTTCCATCGCAGTGGGACGCGAGTTGATTTCCCCCCGGTCGGAGCCAGACGGGACAGGAGCTTAAAAATACCAGTCACCGGATGGATGTCAAGTTTCGGCCCTCCATCGGAGCAGGACTACCTCTAGGTTTGAATCCAGTCAACCCTGTGCGTGACCAATCAAGGAAAGACCGGGTGTCGTCCTTTTCTGCCTTGGCAGTCCGAATCCAAGTTCACCCACCACCGGCCGGGGCGGGGGACAGGCGGGGTAAGATTGACCGGATGTCGTTGCTTCCTTCCGTCCGGAGAGGGAGGGGTTCCGGGAGCAGCCTGCCCCGGTATGGCTTCCCCTGGTGCCCCGCTGGAACCACCCGAGAAGGTATACTATACATAGTACACCTCAAAATCTGAATATCAACAAAGAATAGTGTACAAGCAAACGGATAATTCCGTCTGTCCCATCACGAAACTAGTGTACAAGCATGCAATGCCAGTGGTAAGAACCAAGTGGAAACTTTAACCAAACTAAAACCGTTTTTTTTTTCCCAAATGCATGTCAAATCGTGATCGACACCGGAAGATGAATAGGGACGAAAAAAGTTGTTGGAAGTTGCTTGTTCTGACGACGATACACATCTCCCCTCCTCGCACCACACAACTGTTCCCCACATCTCTGTTCCACGTAAAAAAAAAAAAAAAAAAAAAAGAAGAAGCATAAGACCATACATACCCCTCATCTTGTGCCACCCCAAATACTCGGATCCAATTAAGCTTACCACCGGCGAAAATGTATTTCCTTTCGCGTGGTCTTTGTGCCTTGCTTCATATTGATTGCATTCCCCGTACATACTTGAAAAGCTATGTTGAACTGTCGAAACCCAAAGCGGGATCGGGCCGTGGAGCCCCTATGCCGTCCTGTGTGATTTAAACTGGTTTGATCGACATCGACATGATCAGGAAATGGTACCTGTTTTGTGCCTGTTGTTTCTCGTGTTCGAGCGAGGAAGGAGGGCTCAAAGGATATGTATAGAACCAGTGTATGCTGGTAAAATGCCGCGCGGTTTTAGTTATGTATGTATAATGTATCTGTGGCGTCGTGCGGCTGCTGTTTGTTTGGCTTTGGCGGCCGCACATGATCTTGCAGCAAACGGTCATGTTGCACGTAAACCATGGAACTAGTAAACATTATACACAAGCAAGGAGACATTCAAATCATCAAGAATGGTATTCAATTAACAAATGCCTAGATAACGTAGCCCGTACCCTCGCCGGGGAAGCACCAAATTTTCCAAGCACACCAATCCGCTCCTTCATCAAGTATGTAACAAGAAAGCCAAGATAGGAACGACCACATTGAACCACCATAAATCAGGCTGCCTGCAAGGCACCGTCGGTTACCGTCATGAAATCGGAGGCAAGGTTTATATTTCGGGAAAGAAACATTTTAGTTCTTGCCGGCGTAGCCGACCGCAATTTCGAGGGTGACCGGCTCGCCGTCCTTGATGTTAAGGCCAATGCCGTCCAGAGCCTCCATACCCTTGGTGTAGGCGTTGGTGCCAAAGCCACCGGGGAGAATGCTGGAGCAGGTGCCGTGGCCGCAGATCTGGCAGCCGGGAACGTCCATATCGGCAGCCTGGGCAACGAGCGAAGAGCAGTCGGCACCGGACCAGCCACCGTTGCTGCTGTTCTCGAAGTCGAACTCGGCCCAGTTACCGGCAAACTGGCCGTTCACAGTGGTAGGAACCTCCTCAGGGGCGAAAGCGCAGACACCCTGGGTGTTGGGGGCGGCGACGACGACCTGGGTCTCGCCAGGCTGGAGGGTGAAGACGAGCTGCTTGTTGGAGGCGACCTTGAACATGCCGTTGAGGCCGTGGTCGGAGCCCATCTTGTTGCCGCAGACGACCTGGTATGGCACGTCGGCAACGTTGGTGTAGAACATGCGGTTGTGGTACTTGTCGGCAATCTTCTTGGGGACGGTCATCAGGTTGGAGTTCCACTCGCAGCCGTTGGCGTCGCCAGTGTTGCCAGTGTACATGATCTGAGCGTAGGTGACGCGCTTGGACTTCTTGTTCTCGCCGCAGAAGGGAATGTACTCGTCGGTCGAGTTAGAGTCGTCCTGCTCCTCAGTAGCAGCCGCAGAGGTCTTGGCAGGCTCAGGAGCGGTGGTGCTGGAAGGAATGGCGACCGAGGAAGAGGTGGTGGTGGCGGCAGGGATGGGGAGGGGGAAGTGCTTTTCGGCCTTGAAGAACTTCAGGTCGCGCTGCTGGTGGGCGGAACGGTGAAGGTGGGCGTGGCCAGAAGGCATGGCCGAGGCGCCGAGGACGCCGGCAAGGACGAGAATGTTGGTGAGCTGCATCTTGTCGGTTTGAAGTAAGTTGTTGGTCTAGTTGGAATGGATAGATGGCGCAAAAGGATGCTGGGTATCTCGAAAAGACGGTGAAAGCTGGCTTGATAAATGTCGAGTCTATAGTGGTCAAGTGAGATGGATGGCCGACGTGTGGTCTATGTTGTGCAATCAATCCAAGGAGTGTTCGTGTAGCGTGGGACCGCTGTAAAAGAATGGCTGCGAGATTGGGATATCTGCGCGGGAAGTCTTGAAAAAGAGTGTGGTGAAGCGCAACAAAGGAAGCGTTGTGCGTCGTTGTGTGTTGGATGGAGGAGGAATGAAATGGCGAGGGAGGAAGGGGAGGGCGTCAAGAGGTTAAAAGAGACGAGCGGGCTGGCCCATGTTGTGTCCCGGCGGACTGCAGACGGCGCCTCTGCAGGGGCACACACAGCGCAGTGCGACGTTGCCCGGGGTGCCGAAATGAGGGCCTGGCAGAATTGATCCCTGGCACCTGTCTGGACAGGTGGGCCGGTGGGCTCGCAGTCCCTGCCACTCGTCAGGGGCGGTGATCGTCCCATCTTTCGTCCCTGAGTGGCCAGCTGCGACCTGCCGTCCACGACTTCCACTCAGGTACATATCGTTTCTGATTGGCTGGCCCCTATGATACCCCACCACCCAATTCCGCCGGCAGTCCGGTCGTTTTAGTGGTGGAAACAATGGAACCCTTCAGTTCGAGGCGGGACGTCGCACAAAGGCGTAACGCTGACCACGCAGGACTACGCAGCACCCTCGACCCAAGAATAGGTCACGTTTGCAAAAGGTGAAAGAAGCCCTTGTATCAATCACAATAGCATTCTCATCGTGACCTCAATCGCCGGTTTCTTTGTCTTTGCACTCAAAGGGGGTCCCATAAGAGATGCACGTGCATCCGTATGGTGTTCTGGAAATTGAGCATGGAGAAGGTTGTTGCTTTGGCGCAAAGGATGGCAGCGCTAGCCCTGTCACCGTCCTTCCCTTTTCGAAGCCTGGTCGCGGTCGGTGGGCCGAATCGAGATGAACAGGAACGGGGGCAATGCCACCCAAGAGCTTTGATCTCTAACACATGTCCGCCTTAATTACCGCCAAATGCGTTAGCGAACCCCCTTGGCTCATATCCACAGTTTGATTAATAAAAGCGTAATGCGAATTGGCGTTGCCGGGTCGTTCCTTGGTAGACTTGGCAACACACTCTCCCGTTCCCCCCGTTGTGCCTAATTCTTCAAAGAGCAAGCGCGCCATTGTGAAGGTTCAACAGTGAAACGAGAAACAAACCGCGTCTGATGAAACCATTTGATAAAGGCATTGCGGTCACTTGTTGACCACTGGCTGATGGTGAATCTTTTGTTCCGCTATGTTGACTAGGCCAATGCATACTAGTCTAGCGGCCTAGGCTTAGGGCTGCATGCTGCATCATGCGCCGACGGTGCCTCCTACACGTCGAAACTCAATCGTGAACTCGTCGATTCAAAAGCACCAAACGGGTTCCTCTTGAAACCTATGATCGATTTGCACCTTCTTTCGATCACCCGCGCCCCAGATACGGAGCCTCAGGAGTATTGGCGCGCGCGTTCCAGACTCTCAGAACCGGATCACTCTTGGGTCCGAGATGATCCAAGATGAGGAGGCGCCCAAGCGAAGACCGGAACTCCCAGAATACAGGCCAATCGACATTACGAACGCCCAACGAATCGCGGTATCCATGGGAGGATCTTGGTGTCCGTTGTCCCGTATTCAGTTGGCGAGGGGGAAATGGAGGAATGCCGGTTTCCTCCTTGCACTTGTCAAGGGGTCACTGCCACTGCCATGGCGTTGATTGCCCCTGAGTGATCACTCCTTGAGTCCAGACTTAGTTGCGGTGGAATTCGGTTGCTTCTGCCCTCACATCCACATGCTCCCTGTGCCCGATCAAAGACAATCGATGATCCCCTAAAGCATTGCGCATTCGATCTCGTCCACCAGGTATACGACTGTGATCAGGAACATGGAAAGGCAGCTCACGTGGTGAATGAATGGAATGAATAACAACAATACGAACCCAAGTACAGTACGTAGATTCCGACCCAACCGGGAGACTAGGTAGGTAGGTTGAGATCAAAGAAAGCTCAGGCCACCTGCATGCACTTGAGCTCCTGAATGGAAGCAGAATGGAGTGGAAGCCCTGTGGAACTCCCGCGGCGGAGTGGGCCACGGCGACCCCGCGGACCTGAGACGCGGCGGATCTTTCCCCGCCCCGCTCAGCTAAACTTTTTCTTGTCTTTGCCAATTGGAAACTTTCGGCCTTGCTGCGCAACCACGTCCGTCGGCCCATCATCAACAAAGGCGATTCGCAAAGTCAACGACCGTCCACCAACCTTGCTGTAGATTATTCATTCAGACTGGTCGACCGGAAGCTCCGAATTCCCACTTTTTTTCTCGGTACTCTACTCCCCTAAACTGGGGCCCGACATCACCGTATTACGCAAGCCTTTCTCCCCATCCGATAGCACGTACCGAGAGCTTGCGCGTCGCGACAATATCTCATCGACAACCTGTGTCCCACCAAGCCAAGTACACAGTAACCACGATCTCCAGGATTGGGCTTGGCCGAGCCGACCCGAAGAACGACCGGGATACCTACTACAAGCACAACCTGAGCTTGGTCTAGTGTACACTAGGCAGGGGAAGCAAGAGCAAAAATTCTAGACTCGACTCAGGTCCAGCTCTCCAAGACAGGCCCTGGCGCAATTGTGTTGATCTTTTTGCTGGATACCGTAACCCAATCTCAAAGTGCTATCCGGTAGAGAGATTAGCCCGACCCACGATACCCAGAGGAAGAGAGTGAAACACTAGAACAACAACCAGATCCCACACACACACACAGTTATGCCTCTCGATACCTCAGCTTACAGCCTCGCGCTGTTGCGCGTCGACGGCCGCAGGTGGAACGAGCTGCGTCGCATCCATGCCCAGATCCGCACCCAGGCCGCCGCCGACGGCTCCAGTTACCTCGAGATGGGCCACACCAAGGTCATGTGTGTCGTCAACGGACCGAGTGAGCCCGGTCCTCGGAGGGGAGCCACGTCGGGCGGCGGTGGTGGCGGTGGTCAGTCCAAGAACGCCGAGGTTGCCGTGAACATTGTGATTGCTGGGTTTAGTTCCGTTGATCGCAAGCGAAGGGGTAGAGGTGACAAGTAAGTTTGCGCCGCCCCCCTCCACTATTAGCTGTCACTCTAGCTTGCCATCTGTCCGCATGCTAACCGTTACCCCTTCTTCCCTAGGCACATCCTCGAGCTCCAATCGACAATATCCCAAGCCCTCGCCGCGTCCCTGCACACCCACCTCTTCCCGCACTCCACCATCAACATCTCTCTGCACGTTCTCTCGCAAGACGGCTCTCTGCTTGCCGCCCTCATCAACGCTGCCACGCTCGCCTGCGTCGACGCCGGTATCCCCATGACAGACTACGTCGCGGCCTGCACGGCCGGCTCGACGTCCACATACGCGGCCAACGATGAAGGAGCGGACCCCCTGCTGGACATGAACCACCAGGAAGAGCAGGAGCTGCCCGGCCTGACGGTGGCCACGCTCGGCGACAGCGATCGTGTGGCGGTGCTGGTCTGCGAGAGCAGAGTGCAGGTAAGCAGGCTGGAGGGCATGTTGGCGGTCGGCGTGGACGGGTGTAAGCAGGTCAGGGAGATTCTGGACAGGGTGGTGAGGGACAAGGGGATCAAGATGATACAAGAGGGCACTGTGGAGAGGGGGGTTGGGTTGAATGATATGGAGCTGGATTGATTGCATACCACTGGGACTACTGGTCAAGGTCATTCATTGGATTGGACATGGTACGGTAGGTAGCATCGTAATGGTTTGGGTCTCCAAAAGAATGAAGAAAATGACCAAGTTCACGACTACCAATGTCAATTGCAATCAAGTACAGCTCGTGACTAGGTGAGCGACGAAAGCCTGTTAAACATGCGCCAACTCTGAAGGCATCCCAAAACTGATAGGTCCAGATCATCCACACACTAACATAACACAAATCACAGCAAGCTACACCTTATCCCGGGCATCCACTACAGCTCATCATGAGCCGCCGCAGTCTCCCGCTCAGGCGTAGGATCAACCGGCGCAGTCGATTCCTCCTCGCCCTCCCCAGCCGTAACAGCCGTCGTCTCGCTCGCCTCAGGCGTAACAGGCGCCTCCTTCTCATCACTAGTAACAGCCTTTGTAGCCTCCGGCGTCGTCTCCTCCTCCAAAACCGCCTCCTCAGGCTGTGCCTTTTCCGCCTTGCTGCTCTCCTCATCAGTCTCCTTCTTCTTCACCTCGGTAACATCAACAACCACACCCTCAGGCACCTTCTTCTTCGCCCCTTCCCCCATTCTAATCGCATCAATCCACGCCTCCAACTTGTCGTGTCCTGAGAAGTCGTCGGAAACAGAAACGGAGTCGTAGTGGCGCCACCAGCCGCGACGGGCGTTGATGGCGATGATCTCAATTCCCGACTCTTCTTCAGGAGGGGAAAGGTCCAGAGACTTGAGCAGGATGGAACCGCCGGGGTTGCTGGCCAGGGGCACTTCGTAAAAGGGGAAGAGCTTGCGGTGGGAGTGGGCGTGCTTGAAAGCTAGCTGGGAGAGGGTGTCTAGCGCATTTTGGGCCTTTTCGTTGCCGTTCGGAGAGGAGACCAAGGCAAGAACGCAGGTGTTGGATTTGGAGGTGAGACATTCCTTGGTTAGCTTTTCGGGGGTGTTGAGGGTGGGGATGGGGAGGGCGGTGTCGATGATTACGGGGGCTTCTTGGGTTGGGGCGGGGGTCTCGCTGGAGGAGGATGTTGGGGTTTCGGATGAAGCGGCTGTAGATTTGGACTTGGACTTGGCCGAGGAGGAAGAGGAGGAAGAGGATGCAGCCTTCTTGCCCGAGTCCTTCTTGGAGTCCTTCTTTCCGTTCTTGGCCTTGACCGGTGCCGGGTCCGGGTTAGGTTGGCCCGCCTGGGAAAGGAATTTCACCATGGCGGCCTTCTTGATCTCGCCGTCGTACACGATGCCGGGGGCATCGCCGCCCGGCAGCAGGATCAGGGTAGGGAACTTGTCGACACCGAAAGTTGACACGGCCGTGGACTGAGTGTTCCGGACCTGACCAACCGTAATAACATCGAGGAAGTCAATAGCCACACTCTTGAGCAAGGCAGAGGTAGTTCCCTTGTCGGTAAACAGCAAAGCCTTGGCCGTCTCGTTCTTGTCGCTCAGGAACTTGTCGAGGTTCTTGTCCTCGACCTTGACGACGTGGTTATTGATGCGCGAGACCACGGCGTCGACGATGGCGCTGGCCGTGCGCTGGCCCTGGTAGTCGTCCACCACAGGCTTGCTGCCGGCCTTCTTGCCGGGACGGACGATCTTGAGTGTAGGAAAGCCCTGTACGCCCATGCTCCCGCAGAAGGGCTTGTTGGCGTCATCGTCGCAGTTGACGGCGGCGACCTTGGCTAGCCCTTCGAGGTTCTTGGCGGCTTTTTCGTAGGCGGGCTTGAGGTTTTGGCAGTGGCCGCACCAGGGGGCGTAGAATTCAATGATCTTTTTGGAGAAAGAGGTCAGACTCTTGTCGTTTACTATTATTACTTGACGTGTCCGAGACTTACAGTCGTCTGGTTGCTCTTGGCAATCAACCTATCGTAATCCTTTCCGTCGACCTGCAACACTGGAGACTTTTTGGTATAAAGGCCGGCCTGGGCTCCGGGGAGCGCAGACAGGATACCGACTGCCAGAGCGCAGAGGGTGGGGTGATGCATGATGAAACCAGGAAGGTGTTGTTGCCTTTTGTTTACTCTGTGATTATATATGAATGGCGTGTGTGGGGATGATGATAAGTTGTGAGGTTTTGTGGGGTTGAAGCTACAGTGTCATGAATGTACAATGGCAGATCAATATTTTAATGATTGGAGTAAGAGAATGTGCCCTAGAGAGCCCCTTGAGGGATGGTGTCGTGTTTATAACACCGAGAGAACCAAACAGAGAGACAGATGGAGATGAAAGTTGTCATGTTTCCATGTTCGGCAAGAGAACACATTTCCATTGAAGCTGGGGGAGCTGGCGCCACAAACAAATGAAGTCAGAAGCGTCCAGAATCCGGGGGCCTCTTTCAATGCTATGAAGCGTGCCATGGCCGGATTGTGGCCCAAGCTCCAGCACATGGCATGGTGCTGGGGAGCAGATGGCTCGGCGGGAAGTGTGGGGAAGAGACGCTAACAATGGGTGCCGCCTAGCGATAACGGCGGATGATGACGACGCCAGTCCAATGTTCTACTAGTCAACCTCCGTCCTCTGCTGGGACTTGGACGAGGAAGAAATAACAACGAGCGATAATCCTCTACACTCGATCGACACCCTATCCTTATCCAGCTTTTTATCTTTATCCGAACGCCGTCGCCATGGCAGACAACCTCGCGATCCCCGCTGCCGTCAAGGCGGCCGATATCAACCTCTGGAAAAGCGCGACAAAGGCCCTCCAGCTCCAATCGATAAGACCGGATATTGCATATTGGTGTATGTAGCCCGAGACAACTAGGGGCCGGCAGTGTCTGACTTTCGCAGGCGAATATTGGGTCGTCAACCAGATCATTAACAGGGGACTCCACAAGGGGAATGAGGAGCTGTCAGCTTACACGGCCGGCTTGATGGACAAGATGGAACAGGTGTGATTTGTTCCCATTTCCCATATACCCCTTTCTCTTGCTGACCGGTGTTCCCTACAGACCAAAGCCGAACACCCCGAGAACGATGCCATCAACGACGACGAGGTCGCCAAGGTCACCATCGACAGATTCGCACAGGACACCCTTGATCGCGCCGAGCGAGTGGTCAAGGCAAACAAAGTCACACAGCAAACAGCCATGACATTCGACGCCGCCGCCACCTTCTTCCATCTGGTCAACATCTGGGGTCCTCCCGACGAAGAGACGCAACAAAAGATCAAATATGCAAAGTGGAATGCCGCACGCATCGCAAAGGCTATCAAGGAGGGCAAGGACCCTAACGAGTCCAACCCGAAACGCGAAGAACCCCAACTACTGCCGGCCTTGGACCCCAATGATCCAGAAGTTCAGGCATTGACGGGGTCGGTCGAAAAGACATCACCACCACCCCTTTCGGTCACAGTGGAGGAAGTTCCAGACAGAGACTTGCAGAGGACGGACGCTGCCGGAGTGTCTTTGCCAGTCAGCCCAGCCTCGGCTGGTCCATCCCCGATGTCCGAAGCCGAACTCAAGTTGCCCGGTGTACCCAGTGGGCTTAGCGACCCAGCACCGTCAACAGTCTCCTTGGACTCGGACACTCCGGTCTCAGCTCCCACACATAACCCTGTCAACTACAGGCCTCAGCCCGATCTGCCATCCGCCCCGACCGCACTGTCATCCTACCCTGATCCTGATATCTCGATGCCTGATGCGGGCGCTGCACGTTGGACGCCGGATGCTGATCGCCAGCCTCCTGCCCCGCCTGTGGTTCCTCCCACGTTTGCTCCCAGTGCACCGTCAACAGCTGCTGTGGCATCACCGTCTGTCAACCAGCCAACTGACTTCTACTTCCAGAACCAAGCTCCTCCAACTCCCCAAGCTCCTGCAGTTCCCAGTCTGCAGCATGTGCCTCCTCCACTAGCTGTCCCTGCATCCACTTATCCCTCTTCGCAAGTTGCTGGAGGTTTTGTCACCGACGAAGCTGCCATGGCTTCGGCTCAGAAGCATGCCAAATGGGCGATTTCAGCATTGAACTTTGAAGACGTTCCTACGGCGGTGAAGGAGCTAAGGAAAGCGTTGGAGATGTTGGGTGCAGTGTAGTCGATGGGTGTTACACGAGCCACGCAATGACCCTGGATGGAGGTTTTTAGGTCATCCACTGGCGCTCTCTCTGATACACGATCCCCGGGCCGGTCAGATGTCCATACCTGCCATCGAGCCGTATACACCATTGGAACCAAGGCATCGGAATCGGGTTATAAGCGGCCGTTATGCACGTTCGGGCAAGAATGCCCTTTCGTACTATCGGACA
Source organism: Copromyces sp. CBS 386.78 (assembly GCA_030685235.1). NCBI lineage: Eukaryota > Fungi > Ascomycota > Sordariomycetes > Sordariales > Sordariaceae > Copromyces > Copromyces sp. CBS 386.78. The sequence continues at coordinate 309,568 of MU839110.1, forward strand.
CTTGGCGTTTACCAGTGGAACATGGAAACGTTCCAGAAGCAATGTTTACCAGGGGCCGGACAATGGGTACGTGTAACCGCTCAGTGACCGTTCGGCCGCACAGGGAGCCCTAGGCGAGTCTCGTTCTGACAGCCTCTCGAGGGCTGGGATAATACATTGCGCACTTTGAAACGAGACAGCGAAAACACAATCTGCCGATTTCAAGGCAGGTCTGAGGGCCGGTACACAGTCCTTCGCATCGATTTTGACGAAGCTGGGTCGAGAGAGGCTGCAGAGAAAGGGTCCAGGCACCCTAGGGAGACTTGGTTATAGACGTAATGTCGCGAGGATGGACCGTTGTTGTTTATGTGTCAAATTGAGCGTGGAATCCTACTGGTCATCGACACACCGACATGTGCACGTTTTCGATGAGTGAGGCTGATGGCTATGCGAGTGCTTGGTGATGACCATCATCAGTCGTCTTGGCCATCTCGGTCAGTGAACAATTTTGAGATTTGGATTTCGTGTTTTGCTTTTCGGTGATCGGTTCTGCTCAAATTTCGTCGTCGTTTTGTGGTGTATATAAACGCACTTCGTCTCGTGAGTACGCTATTAGGGTTTTTCATTTCATCCCAAGTCATCAGTCCCCTCTTCACACACAATATCAGTCGAACCTTGCTACCCGCAAGTCTCAGTCGGCATCTTGCAGATTACATCAGACACCCCGTCAGTCATAAACTACCGTTTCGGACCCTTGATTCCCCAACTTACGCCACAACATCAAATCATCACCGAGGTCTCACATTTTTGCCGTCGAGCACTTCCTGTATAAAGTGCGTTCATCCTTCTTCATATATTGACAGAACAGTTTGCTAACCCTCTTCTAAAGGTCTTCAAGTCTAAAAGCACAGCTTTCCTGTCTCCCAGACCACCCCTTCACCGTCGTCTACGCAACGCAGCAAGCAAGCAAAGCAAAACAAACACCCAAGATGCCCGAGGAAATCATCATCAGCAGCGGAAACTACACCTTCGCCGGTAGTGGCTCTTCCGGCTCTAGCTACACCGGCTCGTCGTCCTCCGCCTCCTCTGGATCCTCTTCTGGCGGCAGTGATGGCTGGAGACCCCGCACCTACGTCCCTCTGCCCATCTCCGAGGGTAGCGCTACTGGCGGCGGCGGCAGCGGTGGCGGCAGGTGCACCGACGAGGCTAAAAGACGGAGATAACCAGGCTGGAGTGATGGACACGAAGAAAAAGAGATGGGCGGCATGGACTCTTTCATGGCATGGTATAGGGCGGAGGAGTAGGATGATGATGACTTACGGCGTTGAGGCATGACTTTCTTTCTTCTTCTTCTGCAATACATACCCGGCGGCATGCGGCTGAACTTGTCCCTTGTCCACGCCCTTTTTCCCTTCAACTCAGCTGTGTATCAAAACTTTTTCGCGACGACATAGAGATCAAAATTGAGGGACTCAGGTCCAAGGATTACCTACAGCTCTACAACGCGTACGATCAGTGATGGTTTACTTCTGGCAGATGGCGTGTTGTCACGAATTGCGCAAAAGGTCTCCTCATTCAGCAGCTCCTCAAGCAGTGCAACTAACTAGCAGAGCAGCTCGACTAATGTAAAAGAAGTAACCCCGCAAAAATTCTCGGGGTGAAAATTAACAGTGCCAGCCATCATCGAGTGCCCCCATCAGACCGCTCAAACTAAGCATGTCTTTTAAATATCGAAAATTCCCCCAACTAATCGTGAGAAACTGACTGAACTGACCGGCCGTCCCCCAAGACATACCGTGTAACCAGTTCCTCCAGTTCCTCAACAAAATTCTGACACCACGCCCCCTTTCAGCCATTCAGTCATACCCGGTTTCACGTCCCACAAAGCTTTTCCTCGATATCGAATTTCTGTCCATAGCAATTTGATCATCCCACGTGGTTGGTAGCACCCTGAAACGAGGGACAGGCTGCGACGGGCTGATATTGGGTGGTTCAGAAAGTTGGTTAGTTGTATCGCGGGGGACGCGCAGGTGAGTCGCGCCGGAAATCTAAACGGAACTGAAGGAAACGCGTACGTCGCTGCGTGGTATGTGTTAAAAGGTCTATGACACATCTGAGGGTACCTTGGAGGTGCGCATTCGAATGCAGAATAACTTCTGACTGCGGGTATCATTTGTATCTGAAGGCCCAAAGGCTGTTGTTAAGTTACCTATCTAGCTTCGTTTATATGGATATTGTGAATTAGATTACTAGCAACCAAATAATGCCGTGGCAGATATTCTTGGTGCTATTTGACACGCGCGACGTGCGGGAAGACGGGCAGTTTCTCTCAGCTCCTATGATAATCTCTTGCAAGAATGACTGCTCCCGTGAACTTTGTCTTGAATGCAATAGTACAAGAGGTCGAAATGATGGACTGGTTTTTGAACTAGGCGTTTGTCTGGAATTCTCTAAAGCCGTCTTCTTCTTCGGCAGCGATTTGGTAAGGTCCTTTAGTGTCGGTTTCCAGGTCACCTCTCCTCTTCATCACGGAGTTTGCCCCGAAGAGATCGAGTTCCCATTCTTTGAGTGCCTCTTTCTGGCCTTTCCTTGTTTCGAACAATTTCTTCTGTACTTCGTGCGGGATGTTGCGCATGTTCTTCTCTGGGATGAAACACCTAGATATATCGTCAATGTCGAAGTTGGGATCGACGAGAAGGGTGAGGAGCAGGATGTTGCGCGCTGTTAGGTACGCATCGCGTCAGTCTTACTATCTCTTTGAGATGTAGAGAGGTGAAAGGAGGAGAAGGGAGGGCTCTGGGGAAAGAGGCAGAGGTGAGGAAACATAAGGTACCAATCACCAATGTGTTCAAATGACGCGTCATGGCCATGTGCGCTGGGAAGAGCACATTTCCAACGTCTCCAGACCCTAGAAGCAAGATGTTGACTGGCTTCTCTTCGCCCTTCGTGTCCGGCGGTTATGTTCTCCGTCAGGTAAACGGCGGGTGGTCGCCGAGGGGTGGAACGCGCGGGTGACGCGCCTGCATTACCTGAGGGAGGAGCGGCTGCAAATGTATTCACGAGCATATGATGCACGCTGTGGAAGTTGAAATGAGATACGAATTTGTGTTGAATGTAATTGTGAAAGCACAACTGAGCAACAGACGCTGCTGCAAACAACGAAGTGGTTGGGTTCCAAACTAACAAGGTTGTTGAGACTGGGGCGGGTGCACATCGCGAAGTTGTGGTTCGAAAGAAGGCGTGAATGGAAGAAAACACCAAGAGCAAGCGGGAGTGCTGGGTCGCGGGTGCTGGCTGGATTGAGGAAAAAAAAACCATCCACCAAGGGAAAGTGTACGTTGCCCCTCCTGCCAGCAAAAGAGAAGGAGCGGGATGGACTCAAAATCGGGCACCACCACGGCAAGCGTCACCAGTCCGCCCAGCCCTCTTGTTGAGGAAGGAAGGCACGCTTCCACGTCACCATGTCCCAACCACCAAGCCCACATCCCCAAAAGCCGCCAGACATCAAGCATCAGCTTCACCATGAGTATGGAAAGGCACCAGAGAACCAGTTCATGGGCACCAGGGCAAGAGCACAACCGTCACCAACCACCACAACACCACCAATCTTCACCGTGAGCATGAGCATAAGCGCCAGAGCACCAGACCAGGGGCACCACCACCACCAGTACCGGCAGGAGCAGAAGTCCCTAACTCGTGGTATATATATTAGTTCCGCAGACCTGATATTCAACGACAAACAAAAGCGCGGTTGGTGTAGTGGTCAGCATGTTCGCTCAGTAATGGCACTTCGTTCACCACGGTGTTCGTGTCAGTCCCCTTCGGGGCGTTGCCAGGCTGACTGCGAGAGACCCGGGTTCGAATCCCGGACTGCGCATATTTTTTTCGTATTTATTTCTTTTTTGGTCTTTCTTTTTGCCAGGGCCGGCGGGGAAAGCCTCAGGGTGTGCGTGGTGGCAGGTGAGGAGGATCATGATGGCACAGATAAGGCTGAACTGGAATTGGAGATGGGCTGTTATTTTATTTTATTATTTTGATTACGTGACGAGCTCTTGTTGGGGTTGAGTAGCATCTTGGTGCAAGTGAGGTTGGCGATCTTGCTCTCAGAATCCAGCGGCTATCTGACGTTTACCCCTTTTGGGAAGAACATACGAGTGGGTGTCTGCCTGGGAAGCTCGACTGTCGTATTGGTACCCTAACCCTGGTATAGGAATGGGTTTTCGTCTGATATGGTTTATACAGAAGTGAGATATACGGGCAGCTCTTGTTTATACGGTAATCTTGATTGAAATCTGTGAGAAGATTCTGGGCGTTTGCTGCACAGACCGCTAGTCCTTTGCGCTGTAGGGCTCTTTACCCTGCAAACCTCCTTTGACAGCGGATCTGGCAGCACCCAGAATCCCCTCCTTTGTAGACCTTCCTCTTTATTACCAATTCTATATAACTAGTAATCCCCTCCAGCTTCAATTAACTAGATCTCTTAATTAATATATATTATTCTTATTATCTTTCGTAATCTATTTTATAGGTTATAAACCCTCTATTGTAACGCTAACTAAGCGCAACCTCCTAATAAAAACCCCATTAAGTCAACGACGCGATCTTCGCCCTAACAATCCCATTAAGTCAGTAACGCAATCTTCGCCCTAATAATCCCATTAAAATCAATGACGTAATCTTCGCCCTAACAACCCCTCTAAATTAGTAACGCGATCTACGCCCTAATACTCCAACCTCAAATCGACGATTTACTGGCATTTATAAAGATTATTTACCAAGACAATAATCACAATCAATCCTCCCCCAATAAACTAATATAATTATTTACTCTATTAGCTATAGCTTCAAATAATAACCTAGCCGACATAATAACCTTCATATAATTAAAAAGCGAGAAGAATCTAGGTAACTAGGAGGCAACTCTCTAGGTCGCTCTAAATTACGCCAACTTTATAGACTATATCTTTAGCCTAAAGGATAAATTAGAATTAAACGATAAAACGTCGAAGGAGTACGAAACGTAGCGATCTAATAAGGCTAGAGCAGTCGCCGCTATTTATAGTACCCTAAAAGTAGAGAATATCCGGACAACCCTACAAATTAATAGATAGAATCTACGCGATAGGGACCCCAGTTATTATTACTAGCTAGTTTAAAAAATTATTGCAAAGGTTACAGATAAGGCTAAAGCGGATGTACTCCAAGAATATCTATTACTAAAGAGATAATCTTTTAATATTATAGAATCGTTCTTATAACGATATAATATTTGCTATAAACGAATAACCGAAGCTAACTTCCTTATCGACGAAGATTTCGAAATAGTTATCCTATTTAATATAGTTAAAACCTAATACCCTATTGAAGCCCGCTTCTAGGCTATAGATATAGAAACGAAGAAACTAGTTCCCTTAATATTTCTAGGCAAGTTCAATACTATTAGCAATAGCGAGAAGCGGAATTTAACCTTTAGTGTCTCTATTCAAGTTAATAATGCCAATAATGATAATAAAGGTAATAAGGATAATAAGGAAAAGAAGAAGAGAGAAATAGAGAAGTGCTCTACGTATAGTAGAGAGATTATAAAAGGTTATAAACACTTCGATTACAGTTATTATAGGAATCCTAAAATACTAAACTATTAAATATATAACCTAAAGAAGGCACCAAATAATTAGAAGAAAAAGAAAGAGTTAATGGAGGCAAAGTCTAGTACAGTTACAGCTACTACTAATACGAATAATAGCCTTACCTATCCTTCTTTAAAGAGCTCCCTACTATACGGTAGTATTAATAGCTTTATGGTATTAAGCCGTAATAACTCTAACTCCGATACCTCTAATTAGAGTTTTTGGTAGAGCCTATAGTTAATTTAAACGTTAAAATCTAATAAGCTCTTAAGGTACAATTGATGAATAATATTAATAACGACGATAATATACGTAATAAGGTTCTTTACGATTCTAGATGTACCACCAGCATATTTAACTATCTTAAATAGTTTATAGATATATAACTATTAAACGAATCCTCTAAGTACGTAGTAGGCAACGGTAATTCTATATACTCGTATTATAAAAGCATAATAGAGTTAACGATGCCAATAAATCACAGTACAATAAGGGTGATAATCAAAGACGTATAGTTCTACCCTAACGTTCTAACTAATTTTATTATATCTACTAGCCTTTTCGATAACGGTATAGAGTAGATAATAAAAAGCAACCAAATTACGTATAGTAAATATACTATATAATGTAGCTGGGCTGGCAATGTCCCTACCCTCCTTACTATACTGCCTAACAATTTTAATTAACGTTACGAACTTCCTAGAGTTCTAATGGCTTCGATAATATATAAAACAATATATAAACGATTGATACACGCTGGAAAATAATAAGTTATTGAGGCCTATTAGAAAGTAGGTATCCCTATATCTAGATAAGAGGAGGATAATTGTAAGGCTTGCAATATATCGAAAATAACAAATAAAATGCCTAAGGTAGTCTACGGTACTATAGTAACGAAAGTACTATAATACGTACGAGTAAACGTCACTAACTATAATTAACCAGGCTATATAAGCGTTAAATACGTTGTATATTTTATTTATATAGTTATAACTTATAGATGGGTTCGTTTCGTAGTTAATAAAGGCGATGCCTTTAGAGTAATAACTAAATGGAAAAGATTCGTAGAGTTATAAACTAGTTTAAAAGTTTGTATTATAAGCCTTGATAGTAGCCTAGAATTCGAATTGGCGATAATAAAGTTCAAAAACTCTAAGCTAGATAAATAGACAAAATAAGAAGGTATTGAAATCTAGAAAACAATACCCTATATACTATAAATAAACAGCCTAACCGAACTAATAGGAAGGTTAATTATAATAAAAACTAGAACCGTTATCTAAAAGAATAAGATTCCTATAGTTCTCTAGCCTTTTATAATAGATACAACCGTTAGAATTATAAATTTATTACCGACTAAAGTAAATCCAAATAAGATAAGTCCCTATAAACTTCTTTATACTTACGCTAATAATCCTATAGACTAAAGGAAACCCTACTTCAAATACTTATGAAAATACTAGTATATCGCTTACTATTATATTAAACCTTAGAAACGGGAATAAAGCGATAAATTTACCCCGCGAATACGTAAAGCCTACCTTCTCAATTATAGTAACGAATATAGCCGCATTTACTAGCTATACAATCTAAAATCTTACGAAATAATCCGAACGAACGTAATTAAATTCGTAGAGAAGGACAGCGAAAATAAAGAAAGAGAGGATAAGCTTCAATATATAGTAGTCTTCGAAGATTATAACGTTTAAGAGATCGAAGACGTAGCGGAATAGGAAAAAGAAATAATAATTAGGGTAATGGGTACGATGTAATTAATAGCGTAATTAATAGAAGTTAAATAATAATTTCAACCTAAACCCCCCCCCGTAGTTCTCGAAATACCGTATTATTACCCTAGCCCATTACTAATATTAACACCGTCGTCAACACCCTTAATTCAAAATCTCTAAAGTCAATAAGACTAGACGTTATCTTCTATCGAAGAAGAATAAGAATAAATGATAGATCTTAATAATTTAGATAAAGAGAATCCTATCCCGCCAAAGGATAGCCTACTCGAAAAATTATACTCTCTAAGCAATTCCAACGAGTCTAATAAATCTTCGAAATTAGGAAATACGAATAACGCAATTTCTACCCTTACTCAACGCGGTAGTATCAAAATACTTAATCTCTTTAAGAAGTTTATATCTCTATCTACCTTTAAACTTCTCCAAACCCCTACAAGTATAGAACTTCAATAAATGCTTCTATTTCCAACACTTATACTAGTAAAGCCTCTAGCACCAATACTCTTAGTATCCCCAGCTCCTTTTACGGCTCAGCAGGGATTTTTAGCTCCCCCTATGACTTAATAAAGATCTCTAATACCGCCGCCTCCATCGGCTAACCCTACTACTCCTACACCTATATAAGCACCCCTTACCCCCTTAGTACCTCTTTTAAACGATTAACCCTCTTTAAAACTTATAGTTCCTACTATAGATAATTCTATCCTTCTAGAAGTACGAAAAAGTCGTCTAAAGAAAATTAAAACTAAAAAACTAAAAGGGTATAAATACGGTAATAAAAAGATAATTAATAAACTAGGTAAACTATTATTCTACCATAGAACGATAGAACCTAACCGGTTAATAAGACCACCGCCTATCTAGTATCTTATAACCATAAAGGCATTAAAGGAAATCAACAGCTATATCAATACTAAACGAATTATCCTTAAGAATTACAGACAGGCTAAAAAGCTTCCAAACTTTAGTATATATTAGTTTCCAGCTATGAAAAAGTAGGTAAAAGCATTGAAAGACTAAAAAGTATGGAATCTAGTCTAGAAAACCCCAGATATAAATATTCTACTTAGTAAATAAGTATATAACGAGAAATTCAACCTTATCACACAACAATACAAAACTAGAATACAATGGGTAGTCTATAATAATAAGGAACAAGAAAATTCTTGGAATATCGAAGATATCTATACTATAGTAGCCAATAATACGAACCTTCGAATCTTTCTAGTTTATATAGCTATCTACAATCTAGATTACTAATAATTCGACTTTAATATAGCCTTTCTCAACGCCTCTATTCCAAAAGGAAAAAGATATTACGTTAAACAACCGACAAATTTAATAAAGGATTCCCAAAAGGTGTACCTATTATGCAGAGCTCTATATAAGTTAAAATAAAGCCCTCTATACTAATTTAACACCATAAATCCCATCCTATTCGAACTAGGTTTTTTAGTACTAGGCACAAATACCTATTTTTTCGTTAATAAGACCAGAAATACACTAATAATACTCTATATTAACGATCTTCTAATTATAGTACAAAAGAATAAAGATATTAAAGATATTGTTAATTAACTAAAATCCAAGTTTAAACTAAAATCAATAAGCAATATCAAAACCTTTCTAAATTATAATATCGTTTGTAATAGATAAGAATATACAGTATTTATATTATAATAGCAATATATATAAGCAATTATTAAGAAATTTAAATACAATAATCTAAAAAGCGCTAACACTCTATAGCTACTAAACTACAAAATCTATAGGGGTACGCCAGCCATCGAAATACTAGAAATCCAAAAACCTTACATTAAGAAAACTAGCTCCCTTAACTACGCATCTATAAGCTCTCGTCTAAATATCACATTTACAGTCAATAAACTCTATAAAAGTAACGTTAAACCAATAAACTATTACAACTACGTAATGCGCTATCTTTTCAAATATCTAATAAATAACCCAAATCTAGGACTACTATTAGGAGGCCTCTCGTTTCTACAATAACTAAACCTCAATTTCAAGATATATACAAATACCTTATATATAAACGATATTATAATAAAGTACAATATAGTTAGGCATATTATATTTATAATAACTAGTCCAATATTCTAGAAATTAAAGAAATAAGCCTTCGTTATTCTAAGTACAATAGAAGTAGAATTTACTAACCTAGTACTAGCGGCCAAATTAGCCGATTGGGTAGCTAGAATACTAGAGGAGCTAAGTATAATACAACTACAGCGGATCCTCTTTACAAACAATACTAACATAAGAGTAACAACTCTTAAAACCCTAGAAAAGAACCATTATATCGATATATAATTGAAATAAGTTACAAAACAAATAGAATAGAAAAGGTTTAAAGTTATTTATATACTAGGAACGGACATAGTAGCCGACGGTTTAATAAAACTACTAAAGGCGGATAAGTACGGAAAATTTGTAAAAATACTAGGCCTTACGAAGAAGGATATCCCCTAATTAAACACCAAGAAGAAGGAATTGTAATAATTTATATATAAATAAATTATCTTCGTTAAGTCTATAGGGGTATGTGAGAAGATTCTGGGCGTTTACTACACAGACCGCTAATCCTTTGCGCTGCAGGGCTCTTTACCCTACAAACCTCCTTTAACAGCGGATCTGGCAGCATCCAGAATCCCCTCCTTTGTAGACCTTCCTCTTTATCACCAATTCTATATAACTGGTAATCCCCTCCAGCTTCAGTTAGCTGGATCTCTCAATCAATACACATCATTCTCATCATCTTTCGTGATCCATCTCATAAAATCACTCGTAGCTCAAGGCCATCTTTGCCCCACTTTTAACCCCTGGCTTGGAACAGGTCGGAAACCACAACTTGGAGAAGACACTCGTTCTTTCCTTCAAGACAACGTCACGGCACAGAGAGAAAATTTCTAGAAACAAAGATTTCGAACATGATCCTGGCATGATCATTTTTAATTGTGCAATTCCTAGGGAGTTCAGGTCAAACATCGCTGAGTGTCCATCAACGATTCAGAAACTATAGAAACAAGAAATCATTCAGTTGCCGCTGCGCCCACATTTGGCTCGGGTCCCACATCATGACGCTGCCAAAGCTTGAGGATGTTTCTTGCCATTCTCGTTCTTTCTGACCGTCTTGGCCCAGTTTTCCAGCACCAAATATACTCTGTCACTCTATGAGAGCATATCGTCCCTGGCCTTAGTAGTAGACTTCTGGAGCCTCTTACTCCGTCTCAATGGCGCCACGGGCCTTACTGGCGTCTCGGGTCTTGCTGACGCCTCGGGGACCGCGGAACTGGACATGGTCGCTGTGCGAGTCCGCTGTGCTGGTCGTTCATCTTTCGCCAGTTCCTCGGCCACGGCCTTTCCGGTTGCCTCTGCGGTGATGGCGTTGTACTTCCTCTTGCCTCCGCACACAATCTGCGACTGCACCCGAGGAATGTTTTCCTCCTCGGGCTTTTCACAACTCTGTGTGTCCTTCCCAGCAGCCTTATGCTGCACTACTTTCTCCTTTCTCTTCTCCCGCTTCTTGTTAGAGCTTGAGGCATCCTCTCCCTTTTCACCCTCTTCCAGGGCTTCCAGGGCAGCAAGCGCCAGCAGCTGTAGTCCAGACACAGAAGCAGCCACAGAACCAGAAGAATACTCATTCTCACCCACAGAGTGAACATTCGCTCCATCCGCTTTGCACCTCTTGGCCTTGGTAGAAGATGTGCCACTGAGACTACTGTGGCCTGCGGATGCTGAGGGAAAGTCAGGAGATTGACCGTGAGGGTCTGGGAAAGAGGTGGAGGCAAGACTGGAATTGGGGCCTGGGATAGGTTTAGGACCAGAATCAGATGCACGCTCAGGCCCAGAGCCCCTGCCACTGGGGATGGCGGATTCAGATGGGAAGCTTAAAGGTTGAATTTCACCTCTAGGGAGTCGGGAAGGGGCCAAGGCAAAACCAGACGAGGAGCGTGAGAGAGCCCCACGACCAGAAACACTACCAGTATGCGAAGCACCACCAGTAGAACCAATAGCAGACGCTAACCTCATCTCCTCCAAGAGTCTTCGAGCAAAGCCAGAGGTTGTTGAGATCGAAGCAGACCCACTAGTCTGCTTCTTCGACTCATTCGATTTTCTCCCTGCATTATTACGGTTGCCGCCTCTGTTGTGGGTCTTCTTTTTTGGCGGCCGTCCTCGACCCCTTGATGGCGTGAAATGCTGTAACGTGGTGGGGAATCCGTACGAAGCCGCTTCATGTACCTGCCCGCTCATGCACTGCGGGGTTGGATGGGTGCAGGAGCGTTCCCTGCAGAGCCATGGAGCTGTCCATGACTGGCGCGTCCACCCTGGAGACTATTCGGGGTAGGAGCAACCGTCGTGGCGCATTCGGAGGTTGGACGTGGTTTGCGCGTTGTGATAGTGGTGTTTGCGGAAGGGGAGCTCTCTCCTGGTTATGATTCTGGTATCGGTCTGGCCCGACAGCAGTTACCGAGGTTTGGCGAGAGGCAGGAGCTTGATGTCCGCGGGAAACTTCAAGCCTGATTTCCAAGTCACTACTCGTATAGATATCGATACCTCTACGGGCATTCGGGGCCGCAAATTGAGTGTTGTTGCTGGCTATGTTGCGGGAGCCCGGCTGGCTGAGAGTGGGAATAGCTCCCATCCGCATCTTCTTGATTGCCGCCGCGTGGTTGCCGTTGTTTGGCCAAGTAAGTCTACTGTTCCGGGTGGGCACAGCAGCGGCAGGCGAAGGTTCAGGCGGAGGCAAGACTACCTCTCTGTTCCTGATGGGATCATACCAAGCGCTCCTGCTCACTTCTGCTGCCGGTCGCTGACGTGGACGAGCATGCCCAGAAATCAGGCTATCGGAGGCAAGATAAGCTCTCTCTCTGTGAGGCTGTGAGTCACCCGCACTCAGATGGCTGGTGTGCCTGCTAGACAAGTTTCCCACCCACTGGTCACTGTCGGCGCGCTCCATAGGAGCCGCCGGTGCTCGCCAGGACGGTATCTCTCGTGTTGTCGGTTGTCGGCGTGAAGGAGCATTCCCATGATTCCAGCCAGGTCCAGGTGCACACGAGGCGAGGTTGGCTCTCTCTTGAAGAGGCAGTGAGCCACGCAAATGCGTGGTTTGCCACCCAGGCAGGTGCGGATTCATCTTGTCGGCCACCGGGTCAATGTTGGCGCGCTCCATAGGAGCCACCGGTGCTTGCCTGTTGTTTATTTCTGCTGCGAGCCTTACCGGGGGAGGAGAATGGCGACGTAGGGCTTCCTGGCACAAGCTGCGCAGCGTGGGTGAATCAGTGTCCATGGTGTGGATGCCACTGGGGTGATTACTGATGCATGTTCCAAGGTATGCGACTGTCGATAACTGTTAGCGAAGGCTAGAGGTAGGTAGGGGGCCGCGACTGGACTTACTGGATGCAAGGTGAAAGATGACACGATTGTGTCAGCGAAGGTGAAGAGAATCTGAGTCGCGGTAGACCGAACAGCCTGAATGTCCCTTTGCGATACTGCAGTCCGTCCTGGAAGAGAGGGACAGAATGGGATGGAGAACGTAGAGGTTGGTGAGTGAGTGTCGTGAGAAATTGAAACAAGCAGCGATCGGGTCAAAGAAGGTAGGTAGACAGGTTGTGGCCTGGGGTCGCCTTAGCAGTCTGAAGATACGCTACTGAAGTCTGCTCTGGGATGGCGAGAAACACGGGACTGGAAGATGTGGAGGAGAATGGTCGAAGGTTGATGGAAGGTGAAGAAAGATGGAACGACAGGCCCGGGCAGTGTTAATAAAGGCAGACAGGCTCTTGCCTCCCTTTCGCCTTAGCAACCTGCAGCTAGGCAGGCCCGATTATAATCCGTATGGGAATAGCGACGCGCAGAACGGTCTGGTGTTTGGCGGCTGGGGGGGAGGGTAACGAGAAATAGAAGTCTACCGATGAATAAGGTAAAGTAGAGGTACGTATTGATGCGGCAGCGCAAAACAGTGTACATAATGTGACTAGGTAAGAACCTGTACCGGTTGCATATTGTGACGAAGAGGCTTGCGGCCTCGGCAATCCCGACATATATTGTCAGGGAAAAGAGGCTTTGACCAATAGAATTGGATTGACTGAATATGAAGAAGATGAAGATGAGGAAAACTGTGACCTCCAGAGGCCTGGGGAGGCCGGTCTTAAATACAGGGAAACCCGTGCTGAATCATCCTTTCTGTCAGGCTTGTTCAAGTCACCGACTTCCTCGTTTGAATCCATGGCTTCCTCGTTTGCCAGGCTTCTTTCCATCGTGGATATCTTCCTTCCTCCCATCGTAGATATCTTCCTTCCATCTACATAAACAATACCTTCCTTCCAGGGGTCGTAGCGGGGTAGGTGCTTGTGGACCAGCAAGTCAGGTGCTCTGTCCTGACATATATTCCTGGTACCTACCTACATGCACTTAGACATGCGGAGGATGACTACGGTAGTTACCTACCAGTTGGTGAGGCTGACTGTTCCCCAACCCTGCTGGGGGAATTCTGTCAGCCTCACTGACGGATACGCAGAAACCAGGCACTAGCAGCAGGTGGGAGGGAGAAACTCTGCACTCCCGACAGTGTACATATCACAGATGGATGGGAGCACAGGTGTTTACCAGATGCACAGGTACCTACCACTGGTCTTCATCCTCGATGGACAAGACGCAGCTGGGAAAATAGACTCGAACATGTTCCTACGGTGGCTGTAAGGAGGAGCGGAACGAGATGTGCGTGCGTCTGGCGAGGCAAAGAGCCCTTTGGGAGGAAGAGGAATACACGAATCTGAAAAGGGGCAATTCCATGGAGATATGGGCAGAGAGGACAATAGCAGGTCAAGGAATGTCTTCACTCTATAGAGGACGAGTCTCTTTAAGTCCGGCATGAGATGAAAGTGATATCTCCTGTTATATACGCTATATATTCTCTTCAGCGGTTTTCAAAGCCTAGTAGCTAGTTACATGTATCCCGTATAGAATGGGGAGTTTACATATGCCGCACTCGGCAGATCGGTCTTTGAGAATGCCATCCTCCGTACACCAAGCATACACTGCATAAGGTAGAGCTGTATACCTGTACGTGCATACGTATCCCGTTCAATGTTATTGTAAAACCTCGAAGATAATTCGCACAACACTACCTGAGTGCATTTAAACCCACAGGTTTCAACTTGACTTACCGATTCGATTTCTGTCTTGCCCGGCGCTTAAAGAGGGATAGTCCGATCGCCCAACTTCCGAGGTACGTGCCTAGGCACACAGCGCTACCTACCCTGGTGCACGACGGGATGTAGTATTTCTCCTAGATAAGGTACCGGCGTCTTGGTAGCGCTAATATGGAGACGACGGGAGTCACTTCTCTCATGGAAATTCGCAACTCAAATGACCATAAAACTTTGACTTTTTGATGTTGAACACAGTTCCAGTCGTCCATTTTTTTACTTTGAGTGTTCAAGTCAAAGGACCTCCTACCGCAAATATACATGTACGTCAGCCAGTCACATGCGATGGTCATGTTAATGCAAGTTAGTTCAGAACCCGGGAACGTTGTTGTACCCCTCCTTTTCAGGCGCCAGGTGCACATATACATACATCTAGGCATCGAGCCAACTCCAAGCCATGCACTACTTCCGTTCTCCGCATAGACTTGTATAGCTGCTCCCGAAGGAGCGGTTCAGCCTAGGTAAGCCTCCCTGGATGTCTCGACATGTCTTGACCCTTGTGCTTTCTCATTCCTGCCTTGGATTTCGACCTCTCAGCTGGCCAAACCACGCTAAACCGCGGTATCACCACATTCCTACATTCCCCATCACACCTATCAATCACTTGCGCATGTAAAATTGTAAACCCGTTCACCAGTCGCAGGTCACCATCTCTTTCGGCAAATTTTTGAGTTAACTCGAGGTCATTTGTCCGTTTCTGTCTGCGCCAGGCACGGGCACACGCCCAATTTAAAAGTGACGTCCCGCAAGTTGGGTTGGTTGTTCCAGGATTACCCCGGAGGGAATTGGTCACACACCAGACCCCTGTTTCAGGTGCCCGGCTTTCAGCCCTTCCCGGTCTAGAAGCTCTCGACCGAAGCTATTGAGCGGGAGACTTACTCGATGTGATATCTGATACCTGAATGATATGTACCAGCCTCAAAGGTACGATTGGTACAATTGATTTCGCTACCTGTATATAATAAGGGCCTCCCAACCCCACTTTGGACGTCAGTTAATTCTCGTTTATTTCTTGGTTGGATGTGAACTGCACTACTATTCCCACCATAGAGAAACAGCAACAACAACAACAACAACAGCAACGACCAAGATTGACTTACCCATCAACCTCACCTCACCTCATATAGTCCTTGCAAAAAGCCACTAACTAAACCGGTCAGTGAACACCAACTAAAACAAATACCACAAACGGGAAACAAACGAGCCTCAAACTTACCTAACAAACCCACAATGAGACTCAAGACCGTCTTCAAACGCTCTCCAACCTCCTCCTCCTCCTCCTCCTTCTCCTCGGCGGCCTCCCCCTCAGCCCTCTTCCGCAAAATGTCCTTGAAAATCCAAGAAAAGCTTCCCTCAAAGGGCATCTTCGTACACGCCTACATCTCGCCCACCGTCGCCTCCTGGGGGACCTGCAGCATCACTTTGTCCGTTCCGGGGGAAACCGCTGTCTTCCAGTCATCTTCCGGTAATCAGCAACAGTTATTCTTCTCCCGCGCCATCGAAGTAGAAGCGCGCAACATCCCTTCGTTATTTGACAAAAAGGGTCGGTTTTCGTTTCGCGTCGACTTGAGTTTGCGTGGCGGGGGAGGAGGGGTAGAGCGTAAAGTGATAACGGAACAATGGATCGACGTCAATGCCGTCACCGGTTTAGCGACGGGGGGAACCATGGACAGCATCGCTTCTACACCTTCCATTTTTTCATGGGTTGATCCCGACGGTACACCCAAGAGAAGAGAAGTGGTAGTCACGTACGGGTTTTATGAGAGTGGCCCGGCGGGACAAGATGTCCTCCCCAAACGCCACCAATGCTACATCACCGTCTCTCCCGCAGGGAGTAGATGGATGCAAGACTTGATCCCCCCGGGGTCCTGGCAGGAGAACCGCCGATTCCGAAGACTCGTCCTCCCGAGCGCCCACGACAGCGGCATGAACAGCATGTCCAGCAGCACCAAAGTCCTGTCAAAAATGGGCGGCGCGGTGGTCGGCACGCTGGTGCACGATAACCGCATCATGGCGGAGATCGCCGACACGCTTTCCGGGCCAGCGATAGCGCTGATTGCGCCGAATATCATTTTTTCTTTGGCCATGACGCAGAAGGATAGCTTGGATGCCATGTTAAGGATCGGGGCGCGGTACTTTGAGTTTCGCCCGGCTTATTGTCATAGTGCGGTTCGAGCGGCGATGCAGAAAGGGAAGGATGGACTACCGGATCGGTTGTATTTCCAGCATGGCGCGATTCCGGGCATGGGGTATGATGTTTTTTTGGCGGATGTGGTGGCGTTTCTGTTGGCGCATCAGGAGGAGATTGTGGTGGTGCAGCTGAGGTGGGATGGGGTTCCCGCCGAGTGTGCGAAGCCGTCGGATCAGGACAAGAGGGAGTATCTTGCGAAGGCTTTGGAGAAGGCGGGCGATCGGATAGTGGTTGGGAATGAGAATGACCTGAGGAACGCGACCATTGCGGAACTGAGGAGGGATAAGAAGAGGCTGATCATGATGGAGAGCGTGGATAGCTTGTCGACGTATACAGATGAGGGAAACGCCACGCTGGATGGTCAGAGCATCGTTGATGCTTTTCCGAGGGTGCTTACCGAGAATAACTGGAAAGGCAAGGCTTTCATCAATATCCAGTGTCAGGCAACGGCGACGAACATACCCAAGGCCGTGGCGTATTCGGTTTTGGAGGCGGGGACGACGTCGAGCTGTATCCTGGCAACCAAGGCAATTTGTGATTCCAAGACGTTGCCATGGTGCCGAGATAACGTTCTGGCGACGTGTGGATACGACACGCTTGTCGTTATGATGAACGATTTTATTGACGGAGCGACGGCGGATGTTGCATACCAACTCAGCAAGCAGAGACTGATGGCATAGGTCTAATGGCGTGGTTTAGTAGCGAAAGGGGATCGAGAAGTTGGCGACTTTCGTGGTGGATGGGTAAAGTCCCAAGATATGAGACCTTATACCGCCTTCTGAAGTGCAAACTGCTACCGCGTCCTGTTGAGAGTGCTTCCCTATTGGTCTTGATGATCTTAACGGCCAGTTGTGAGTGGGAATTGGCATGTTCACAAGTGATGACCGACGAGTGTCCGATGAGCATTGCATGACTGCATACAGCAGGACACTCTCCCGCTTTCCGTTGCACATCGTGAGGTCAGAAGCCGAGGATATGTCTCTTCTTTGAGACAGGCAAACAAGGAGAAAGAGAACCACTTCAAGAGCCAACAGTCGTAATCTCCGAGCTGTGATCAAGATGAGCGCACTCGGGAGAGGAACAAAACTGAAACGTCGAAGCGGTGATCATGATGTCCGGTACACGAGGCACCCAGGGAGTACCCAGCAAGGCAGCAGCAGCAACGTGGAGAGCATGAAAGCGCTTAAAAGCGAGTCATACGTGAATATCACTGGATACAGGTCGCTGACTTTTCCAGACACTTGGGCAGAGTGCATGAACGGGTATGGGACGGAAGATGCTTCAAAGTTGAAGATTTGAAACTCATTCGTCTGTACCATGGCCCCCAATCATCAAGTCACTCTTGCAGTCACCAGACCAGTGCCTCGGATTCGGATACCAGGCGATAACATTTGACAAAAAGGAATGAACATCTCACCACGATGGCCAACTTGCTGTCAGATTCTGACCACTGCGCCAAACACCCCAAAAATTGGAGCTCCATCGAGTGATGGATTAGTGCCAGATCTGTACCCCCTATATTCTGACACTTGCATCCAGGCTATCTTAATCAGCTCGGCGGGATCCGGCAGAGATATTCCGCGAAACCGTGTCTCGGCGACGGGAGGGAGATTCGGCCCCACTCAGGAGCAGCCAAGCCGGAGCTAATACCGGAAATCGGGCTTGGCGCGTCGATCCCGTAGACGGCCCCAGCAAGTTTGCCGAGAAGCCGGTGGTTGCGGTCAAGATGGTCAAAGCTCAGCCACCGAACGCTTGGCAAGGAACCCGGCGAACGGCTGCCATAACCCGTTCCGACAACGTGATTCGGCACGGCGGCATGATGGTCGTCCGAGTCGTCCTATCGCTATCGCCCATTGAACCACAAGGTGTCCAGGGTTGCCAAAAACTGCCATCCGATGGCCAAGGTCGCTCCCGCAGGATGAAGCTTTCTTTTTCTGATTTTGCGCTGGGATCCGGGGTTTACCACTGCGGTAAGGCGACGGCGGCATGTGTGGGCCGTGGGCGTGTGGCGGACCGGAATTTTGATGTGTACAACGGCTGTTAGATACGGATTCAGGTACCCAGAATTTAGTTACCGGGGGGCGGATATCTGAGGCTCGAGGGTTTTGCCATAAACTCAAGTGAGGTCTGGAGAATTACCGGTACTGTGATTGTAAAGGTCTGTGTCGGTGTACACTATATACCGAGGTGGCACATCAACTGTTGTCCATCACAGTCGCCCTTCCCCTGAAGATTATGAAATGCTTGGCTTCCAGGAATGGGATTTATAGGAGGGAATCTGTGCCGGTGGATATTGCTTGCTCGGGTGATTGGATCGTCAGGGCCAAAAAATATGGTTGATGATAAACCACTGATTAATACCCAAGAGTGGGAAACCGACGGTCCGGCTGCGAGCATCGAAAGATGTTTTGAGTGATAATGTCTGTGGCTGCCGAGAATGCTTCCCACATCCGAAGACAAGACGTCCAAAGTGGAAATGATGATTCCTGCTTGTGATGAGCTCGGGCCCCTCTTCGAGTCTCTTTTACTCTCCACTCCATTTCCCCGGCCTCCATGTTTTTGTCGTAATTTCCCGACTGGCGGTCGTGCGCACGTGTGTTGGCCATTTCTCCTCATTTTCCCCAGGCCCTTTCGGCCCCAGACGAATGCACAGATTCTGGGGAAGCCTGGAAGAGCCGTGTCCCAACAGCGGTAACAGGGTCCCGTGATAGTTACACTTTTCGGGGTGCATGTGTGGGATTGGTTCCTAGCCGTGTCAACGTTAGCATCGATGGAAGCCATCACGGAAATTTTCCATGTTCGAGACCGGGCTGGCTTCCAATTCACCGTGAAGCTACTGAGAGGCCCGTAGACACTTCGGCCGGTGCCAGTGATTTCATGTCGACTGCCTCTTCTGGCAGTCTGCAGCAGGCTGTTGGGTCATGGTCACCGTGTGCGACACCCGTCACATGAAAAGCAGAAAAAAATCGGGGTAAAGAGGGAGCGATCATCAAGCTGAGTGGTCCTGAGTGGTTGGGGTCACGGCCAACGTCCGAACAAGGGCCGAGAATCCACAAAAAGCAGCATGGTGGACAACGATGAGAGAATCTGAGAGGTCGCACTTTGAGCCAAGTGGTTCTGAGACTCCATTGCCGCGGTCCACAGTGAGCATCAAGGTTGCAGCAGTGCGGGTAGGAAATGGAGAGAGGCAGCGGGGGAATGGGGTTGCGGGGGTCTACCGAAGGGTGGTTGGAGCTGTTGGGGTCCGGCGGACTGTGGAGTATGAGACACTTTGTTTACCTTAGGATTTACTATGACGCCTGCCTCAAGGGTCCTGTTTTTGGTCATGTCTTTGTTTTTGGACGTTGGTGACCATGTTAGCCAGCGGCAACAAGAGGTCTTGGTTTCCTTGGTAAAGAATGGAATGAGACTGCCCTCGCCGGACAGAAGCGAGCAAAATGGAAAAAGGCGCCATTGGACAGTGTGCCCGTACCGTGCAGCGGCAAACGCCACACCCGCCAAACGGCGCTTCCCCTCAATTGTGCCAACTCCCAGGAACAGGCGCACAGACAGGGACAGGACGAGAGACAACTTGAAGCTCGTGTCAAAAGGAGGCAAACCTAGCACCAGCAGCGGCTCATTGTTAGGCCGGTCTTTGGTTCAAGTTGTCTTGGCTGTCTTGGCTGTCTTGGCGGGCTGTTGGTAAAAGCTGAGGACGAAAAAGTTTGGATGCAAAGTGCCCCGCCATGACCTCATGTGCCCCACGCTACAGTGGGACTTGTCTTCTCCAGGCTTCGCGGCGTGGGCTCCAGTGGCTCCCAGGGGCCCAGCTGGCAGGGCTCCTCCAAACTGCGGGTGAAGTCCCCGGCCCGACTGGGGAAAGGACTCTGCCGCTTACTCCACCATTTTCTTCACCTTCCCAATTTCATCTTTTATCGTTGCCGTGCGTGGCTTCCATGTCGACCGGACGTGTTGAGGATCAAAGGATTGTAACGGTTGCTTTCCATCGCCCTGTGCCCAGAAAACAACCTAACGTGGTATGAATAAGCTAAAACTGTGTGGTCTGTAGGCCATTGCACGAGTAGGAATGGGAGCCCTGAACACCAAAAATGCAGCAGCTGGTTTATCAGGATACCACAGGGACGATCACGGTCCTGATCGTCATCTCCTCAGGCGCGCTTACCAGGTCGGCTGCAGTAGACCAAGGCGAAGGTGCAAGACGATGGAAGTGATGTTCACGGGCAACAAGGCTGTCTCTGTCCATCACAGATCCGAGATTCGAACGGGATTCCAGAACGGGACATGTCCTCCGTGAACTTGGACAAATGACGGCTGATAATGACATTAATGACCAACCCCCAATTCCTGGAAGCCACGACCCTGCATTTGCCAGTTGCCTCGGGTGTCTTGGCTAACGACAATGGAAGGAACCATCAAGGATGCAAAAGACTCGCCGCGGATAGCCTCTTCAGGCGATAGAATACCATTTTGCAAACAACGGAAAGAGCGAGAGCCTTTAAAACTATGGTTGGAAAGAAGGGGGTCAATACGACTGGATACGACCCAAATACCGCTCCAAACCGGGGTCATAGTAACGTATCTTCACCGTGTGTACTTCGATGGAACCCCCCAGCCAGCAAATCAGAGTTCACCAAGCACGATGTGACCCAATGGGGACAAGATGAACCCTTCCACTTTGTCTGCTTCCCCGTAGTTCACCCGCTGCCCTCCCCGCGCACGACTCCGACTCTGTGATCGTCCCCGTTCTCCACGCATCCACCGCTTGTCACTTGGTTTCACAACGCAATGGGACGCCGTTGGGGTCCTCGCAAGGCCCTCGCAAAAAAAAGATGTTCATACTCACACACTGAACATGGGCGACATGGGACCTCTCCTTGTTTTTGATTCGTCTTGGCCTGCGGTCATGGTGTCCGCCTCCCATTCCTGAGTTCGACGTCCATCAAGTTTAAATATCCACGGCCTCGCTCCCACCCAGAGCTTGAGTCCTGATATCGAATTCCGTCATCCGTCACATTCCATCCCATCGAGCCAACCCAATATGGCGCCTCCAACGTTTCTGGGCCTCTCAGGCCGACCACTCTCTCTAGCGGTCTCGACTGTAGCCACCACTGGCTTCCTTCTTTTCGGCTATGACCAAGGGTGAGTAGTCACCAACATGAGCCTTATCATGCAAACATGCAAGGCGAATGCTAACAGACTCGCAACAGTGTCATGAGCGGTATCATCACCGCCCCCGCTTTCAACAACTTCTTCACAGAAACCAAAGGCAACTCGACCATGCAGGGTCTCATCACTGCTATCTACGAAATCGGATGCTTGCTAGGTGCCATGCTTGTCCTCTGGACCGGCGATATGCTGGGTAGACGCAAGAATATCATGGTGGGCGCCTTCATCATGGCTCTCGGTGTCATTATTCAGGTTACTTGCCAGGCCGGCTCCAGCCCTTTTGCTCAACTGTTCGTCGGCAGAGTCGTTATGGGTTTCGGCAACGGCATGAACACATCGACCATTCCTACTTACCAAGGTAAGTCCCAGCTTTAACAACCATCCAACAACAAAAAATACTAACATATTTTTTCAGCCGAATGCTCCAAGACATCGAACCGTGGTCTTCTTATTTGCATTGAAGGTGGTGTCATTGCCTTTGGCACCTTGATTGCCTACTGGATCGACTACGGCGCGTCTTACGGTCCCGATGACCTCGTTTGGCGTTTTCCCATCGCTTTCCAGCTCATCTTCGCCATCTTCATCTGCATCCCCATGTTCTACCTTCCCGAGTCTCCCAGATGGCTTCTCAGCCACGGCCGCACCCAGGACGCCGACAGAGTCATTGCTGCTCTCCGCGGTTACGAGATCGACGGTCCCGAGACCATCCAGGAGCGCAACCTTATTGTCGACTCCCTCCGTGCTTCCGGCGGTTTCGGCCAGAAGAGCACTCCCTTTAAGGCTCTCTTCACTGGCGGCAAGACCCAGCATTTCCGTCGTCTCTTGCTCGGCTCTAGCTCCCAGATCATGCAGCAAGTCGGTGGTTGCAACGCCGTCATCTACTACTTTCCCATTCTCTTCCAGGATTCCATTGGCGAGACCCACAACATGTCCATGTTGCTCGGTGGTGTCAACATGGTTGTCTACTCCATTTTCGCTACCGTCTCCTGGTTCGTCATTGAGCGCGTCGGTCGCCGTCGTCTGTTCTTGATTGGTAGCATTGGCCAGATGCTCTCCATGGTCCTCGTCTTCGCCTGCTTGATCCCCGGCGACCCTATGACGGCCCGCGGTGCCGCCGTCGGTCTCTTCACCTATATCGCCTTCTTCGGTGCCACCTGGCTTCCTCTCCCCTGGCTCTATCCCGCCGAGGTCAACCCGATCCGCACCCGTGGAAAGGCCAACGCCGTGTCTACCTGCGCCAACTGGATGTTCAACTTCCTCATCGTCATGGTCACTCCCATCATGGTCGACAAGATCGGCTGGGGAACTTACCTCTTCTTCGCCTGCATGAACGCCATCTTCATTCCTATCATCTACTTCTTCTACCCCGAGACGGCCCGCCGCTCGCTCGAGGAGATCGACATCATCTTCGCCAAGGGCTATGTCGACAAGATTTCGTACGTCAAGGCCGCCAAGGAGCTGCCTCATCTCGCTCCTGAGGAGATCGAGGTCTATGCCAACAGGTACGGCCTTGTCGACAGCGATTCCAACGGCGAGGGTGGTAACCGCCGCGACGAGGAGAAGTCGCGCGACCGCACCGACCAGAGCGACAGCGACTCCCCCGCCCACGTCGATGTTGTCGACGAGCGCGGTGTTGAGTCCGGCTTCGGTGATGGTATCAACACCAAGACCGGGCGTTAATGAGTTGAAGAAGTCTTTTTATTTATGACATGACTGGTTGGGAAAAAAAGAAAAATGAAAATGAGGAGGTGACTGCTTGGGATATGCATACGCAACGACGAAGCATTGATGAAGAAAGAGATGGAAGAAAGAGAGGGTTTTTACGGCCATAGCCCTTGTGTGATGATGATACCCGCCGGGTTTTTGGTTTTTGTTGCTGTTGGGAACCTGTCAGTCATGTTCTTTGACAGCTTCCCTCAGTCATGTGTTTGTGGTTTACTGGCGCCATTGCGTGCGGCCTTGTCTTCTGCTTTTTCCTTCCTTTTTTGCATTATTTGCATTATACCTCTGCTTGATGGTTTTGGTGTATAAATACCCCCGCGTATACCCCATAGAAGTCGAGTACTTTGGTCGGTAGATGGACTAGTTAGATACTAGATCTTTTTGGCTGCTACCTATCTTGAATACCAAAAAAATCATTATAAAATGCTTGTCTGGTTGTTGAATGCAGTGCATGTGATGCTTTCGAGATGAGAAGAACGACTTACTCTCACCCATAATTCCGGAGGGTTAGGGTTACTGGTAGTTCACCCCCAAATTCCCACCTCATCCCTTTCATCACACGTCACATTGCACCTCTTCTCAAGTTCTGTACGTCGCATCACCGCTCGTTATGATGCAGTCGAGCTCCCAGTGCGTGTGGCCGTGGCATTATGTCAAGACGAATCCACATGGGAAACTTGGAAATTACTCCCAAAATGGTCGTATTTTATTACAGAATATTGGTGGAGGGAAGGTATGATGGATGCAGGTAGGTTCTTTCTCATCTGCACTTGCCAGAAACTGATGACTCCAGTGACCGGACTGACCTCGAATGGCAAGCGCGCAAGTGAGGCGCCGGGCATTTCTTTGTGATTCTTGAACTTACAATGACCACTCCCAACAGGAACAACAGCCATTGTTCACGTACACGGTACGCGCCGCTTGAACAGCCAACCGACCCCTGTGATACACCACCCGTTTTCTCAACGTCCTTTGATCTTCCCCAGAGGTTCTCTCATTTTAACCGCCTATTCCATTGAGTCAGGCTTTTGCATACCATCACCGATTACTTTGTCTGGCCTGACACGATCTCTTTGCTGTCTCGCCTTGTGCAAACATGACCCGCCGAGCCCCTCCCCATTCAATGTTTGATGTCAAACCGTCAGACCTCTTACATGGTCTGGAGCAGAACAAGAACTCGACCGCTTTCCTGTCGTCTCAGCTGGCCGGTGCGCTTAGTTGCAAGTTCTATACTTTTCCCGTCTCTTCCCGCTTTCCCCAGATTCCCTTTTCAATGTCGGTTTACCACGAGTTACGATGCGGCGCCTGACACATGCCAGTGAACAAGAAACTGAAACCGTTGGCGTCTAATTAACCTCAGGATGTTTGCCCCCGGTCCTGGTGTGGTTCACACTGCAATGTGGGAAATGCACCCTTTACTATAACATCCTTGTCCTGGTGACCGACTGGACCAATTGGTATCGAAAAGTTATATATAAAACTCCTGCCCTGGAGTTTGGAGTTATTGCATCCGGCTTTCTTGAGTTACTTACTTTCACATCTCGATCATTACAGGCTGGGCCTACGGCAACTGACACACGATGGTCAACTTTTTCACGAGCACGGCTGCTGCTGCGCTTCTATTTACCAGTGTCCAAGGGCACATGGTGATGAATACACCTCATTCCTACAATCTTTACAATGGATCCGGACCCGACTTGGTGCAAGTCGACCCCCTGGATGGCGTGCAATACAAATACCCATGCCAGAACCACTATCGCGTTGAAGAGCGCGGTACAGTGAAGGCCGGTGATGTTCAGTTGGTCAATTTCACCGGAGGCGCTCAGCACGGCGGCGGGTCTTGTCAGTTCAGCATTTCATACGACGACCCAGAGCAGTCGAACGGATGGAACACCTCGGCCACCTTCAAGACCATCTACACCATTATCGGCGGGTGCCCAGCAAAGTTTTCAGAGGACCAGGAGCGTAGCGGCTCAAATCTGCCATTGGTGGCCCAGAAGGACCCATCACAAAGACTTGAGACTTTACACTGCAATGACGATAAGGGCCTTGACTGCACCCGGTCGTTCATGATTCCCATTCCTGACTTGTGAGTAACCTTCGCCTAGTGTTGAGTCCTATCCCACCATTCCAAGAACAGTCAACTAATCACCCACTACAGTTTACCCCCCGGCAAGGCAACCTTTGCTTGGACTTGGTTCAACAAGATCGGAAACAGAGAGATGTACATGTAAGTTGTTCCTGCCTTCCTTCCATTCCATAGGTATCAAGCAACCCACACCCAAGCCACATCTTCCTCTTTGAATCATCCAAGTCACTACAACATAATCGCATCAATAAAAGAAAGAAAACCCCACTGACACCTCTTCGCACAAAAGGAACTGTGCGCCCATCGAAATCACTGGCGGCACTCCCTCCAAAGAAAAGTTCAACGCGCTCCCCAACATCTTCGTTGCCAACATCCCCAAGCAAACGGACATTCCCGGCTACGACGGGTGCTTCACCGGCGATGGTGCCAAGAACGTAGTCAACATCCCTAACCCGGGCGAGTTTGGCAGAGTCGGCGACAAAGTCGAAGCCCCTCACCCGCCAGCCTCCGGCAAGCTCTGCGACATGCCTCCTGCCACTGCCGTGCCCAGTTTCAAAGATGACAAGAGAACATTGATGGAAGGTGGTGGTGCTAATGGTGGACCAACTGCTCCTCCATCTGGAGGAGGGGTTAACGCTGGGGCTTCTGCCACCGCTCCAAGCACCGCAAAGCCACCAGCTGTGATCACCACCTCTGCTAAGGTCGAAAGCGTCACCGGCAGCACGTTCGTCACTGCTCCTAGCGATGGGCCAGCACCAACTGCTACGGCTAGCGCTTCTGGCAGTGCTGGTGGCGGTGCTACTGAGTCCGGATCCGCATCCGGGGGAGGAGAATGCCATGACTCCAACGCAGAGGTCACTTCTACGGTAACGGCAGACATGACACTACAGGTAACAGTGACTACCAATGATCCACCACCCGCTTCTGCTCCTGCTTCTGCTCCTGTTGCTGCTGCTACCAGCCAAGCTGCAGGCGGTTCAGGCAAACCTGAAAAGAAGCAGTGTGAAAAGGGTCAAGTGGCCATCTGCTTTGACGACGACCACTTTGGCATATGTGATAACGGGTGGGCAGTTGCCCAGCAGGTGTCTATGGGGACGAGATGCGAGAATGGCTCGTTGGTGCACTCGGCGGTGAAGAAGGATAGTGGGAAGAGGGAGGCCAGAGAGAGTTATGCGGCGGGGGAGAGGCGCGCGCATGCTAGGAGGCATTTGAAGAAGAGGAGGGGTGGGAGGTCGTTTTGAGAGCGGTATGGAGCACAGGGTAGAAAGGGCACGGGGAGGATCTCATGAAAGGACTGTAAGGATGGTTATCTTGGGGCATGTAGGTCAGTTGTATTTTGCGTTGCATCATTTGCGTGTTTTTTTCAATTCATAGTGGCAGGTCCGGCACCTTCTGCTGGTAGCCATATTTGCATCACTTAAGGCTCTTTACTTGACTTGACATTCACGGACGAGAGACTGGTGAGGTGCAAGACATGAGCCGTTCCCTAGGGAGTATCATATGGTAAGGGGTCGTATGAGGTACTCCATCCTTGTAGATAGGTACAAGTAATCATTGCAGCACGAACTGTGAAAGAAGCTGGAGAAGAAGCCTAACTATAAATACATGGGGGTGAGTGGCAGGGATATCAATCCCTAACAGGCTCTCTTCACTTCACATTCACGGACGAGAGAGGGGTGAAGTGCAAGTTACCTGTGTACAATCACGAGTGTCGCCAGCGGCAAGAATATATAGAGAATCTCGATATTGATGTAACAATCTATCCTTATTAATCACCTGGATGTATGGTATGGTATATCCTTCAACAATCAAATATGTGCCCCACAATGCAGCAGGCCGCCCTAACCCAAGAACCTAACTAAGAACCCAAAACCAAAACCCAAAACGTTGGAAACCACTATCATCACAAATATCACAAATATCTCAAATCCACTCAGGATAGTCCCCCTTCCTAGTCACCATCCTCTCATCCCAAGTACTCTTCCAAGGAGGTGGAGCGCGCTTAGCATTACTCCGCGATCCACTCATCGCACTCGACGACGACAACTGAGACCCGCTCTTGTTTGAGAAACAAGAAGAGGTAGAAGCAGAGACCGAGAGAGCAGGAACGGTCGAGATGGAGGTAGCCAAAGACGAAGAAGAAGAAGACGAAGAAGAACAAGCCGTAGTCCAAGCCTTGATCGACTCAGCCATCAAATCAGTCGTCTCGGCCGTCGAAGCTCTCGATAGCCGAGAAGAAGCAGCTAGAGAAGAAGCAGCTTGTAGGGAAGAAGAAGTCTCCTCATGCTCCCTCGTTGCCAAGGTAGCCTCCTCCAACGATAGACAATTCCAGCTCGCAATCTCGTTCTCGATTAGTGCGATGGTACTTTCTGATTTACACGATGACGACGCCGACAACGACGACGACGACGAAGCTTGACTTCTCGACCGCAACGGCAACACTGGCGACATCGATGACATCAAGGGCGTCATCCGCTTAGGGGACCTCGGGGGAATGGTAGGGGGCACCGACGGCACCAGCGGCAAACCTTCCAGAGCAGCCAACGTGCAGGCGTCTAGTGTCCGCCTTGCTGCTGACTCTGAGGATTTGGGCTCGGGCTCGGGCTCGGCCTGAGGTTCGTCAGCTCGATCAAAGGCTTGATCCAAGAAAGTAGACACGCCCAACGCCTCAAAGAGGGCATGAGCCTCAGGCCACCCGGCTAAAAAAGGGGTCAAGAACGCTTCTGGGACTTTATCCTGGGACAGGCGTTCGTTGCGCTCGACAAGTCTCGAGAGGACCCAGAGGATCACATTTGCTGCTTCTTCTACCCTCCGCTTGGACTCGCGGACCGCTGCTTCGGTTTCTGGCTGATGATAGGGATTGGCTACTTCGGTGATGAAACCCTCGATCAACATCCCCAACAGCGCCGGGAGGGTAACCACCGCCGCTGTCGTCTTGAGAACCTTTTTCTCGGCTTCGGCCCAGGTACCTTTTACTGCCACTGGCATCATAGTCCCGCCTTCTTCTTTTCCGACTAGGTCGTCGTGACCATTCAGTGTTAAACCCATTCGCTGGGCAGTTTTGACTGTCACCTCTCTTACTTTCCCCTCTTTTCCGCCACCTTTCCCAGGAAGAGGCACCCCAAAGGAACACCCTCTAACACCAGAAACCACAACCGTCCACCCCTGCGTCTTCGCCCATGACAAGATAATCTCTTCGTTACCATCTGGACAGACGATGCTGACGTTTTCCGGGGGGTTCTGGCGGTACCCCCACACATAGAGCGCCGCACGGCCGCAGACGGCGTAGTGAGTATGTCGGAGAGCTTTTTCGAGGAGGGAGAGGAGGGTTAGGAATTCGGTTTCTTGCTCGGTTTCCTGCTGTTGTTGTTTGAGAGTTTGAGTCTGGGCTGGAGGCTGGTGAGTGTGGGCGTAACCCTTGGCGGAGGGACCCTTTTGGGACTGAGGGGTGAATGCTG
The DNA here is from genome assembly GCA_030685235.1 of Copromyces sp. CBS 386.78. NCBI lineage: Eukaryota > Fungi > Ascomycota > Sordariomycetes > Sordariales > Sordariaceae > Copromyces > Copromyces sp. CBS 386.78. The sequence goes on from MU839110.1 coordinate 338,780, forward strand.
CCGCTGGGAAGGGAAACATGGGGTCTTGGAATAGGGGAACGGGAGGGAGAGGTTTGTAGATGTCGGGAGGAGAAGGGCGTGAGAGCGAGGTCGTCGGTGCTGAGGCGGGTGATGGATGCTGTAGGAATTTCTTATTCGCTTCAACTTGTGTCCTCTTGTTAGCTTGGGGTTCAACGCCTGGAGGGAAATCGAGGCGAATGGGACGCGGACGAGGAGAGTTAGGAGGGGGAGCAGGAGGATTGGGGGGTAGATACCAGATGTTCGTCTGTTTCCGAGTGATATTGATGGCAGAGGTCCCGTGGTGCTGGCCTTTTCGGGGCAGCATCGTTTTATGTTGACGGCTTCCTTTCTGGCTGCCGTTGGGGCCGTCGGCTTTGTTGCCGTCTCTTTGAACATGGCTGTTCTTGTTGGGTTGCGTAAGGCAGAACAAATGGCTCAGAGTCGTCTTCAAGTAAGCCGTGAAAGTCATCTTGATTTGCTGTCGGGAGTGGTTAAGTGTTTCCTGTATGGCTGTAGATGTTTTTGTGGATGACAAACTGAATCGCTTTGGGAAGGAGTGGGCGTTCCATTACTTATACTCGGACGCGAAGCCTCCACAAGATGAACGTATGCCATGAACACCAGAAGTAAACAATGCGATTATAGGTACGGTGGCGTTGTGCATAGCGTCTGTCAAAGGACAATGTGTACAGAGAGTACACAAAGGCAATGTGCTCATCCCTGCGGTATCAATTCGCGGATAATGACGAGAACAAAGGGACGTTGGGGCCACTTACACCAACCAGCCTTGCACCTGTAAACCAGTCATCGGAAGCCTGTACCTGAACAGACAACCTCATTCACTGAAAAGAAAACCAAATCTTGAACATGGCTACCGGTCTAGCTGCCCACCCTGATGCCTAACGCCTAATCATACAAAATCACACGTGTCGGAGGTATGCGCCTGCAAAGGAAAACGTCATGCATGCTTGTCCTTTTGGTTTAGGTAGGTACCTATAGCTGCTCCTCCTCAACCTCCATCTGGTCGCCTTGTGTGGTGCCGTTGGCCCCGGCCGGAGTATCCTTCTTCGCAATGGTCGCCTCCTTGTCAATCATCTGCCTTGAAACGGCAACAATGTTGTCTTCGATAAGTTGCTGGCCGACATCCTCCAAATGCTTCTTGGGGTCCAGCTTGCCGACGTAGCGTGTCTTGAGTTGGTCCTTGGTCAACTCTGTCTCCTCCTTGACTCTCTTCTCGTAGCCGTCGGCAAGGCTGACCAGGCGGTCGAGTCTCTCCTTTGTCCTCGAGCCCTCGCAGCGGAAGTCCTCCATTTCGAGGGCCTCGGTCCAAACGTGCTTGTGCAGGTTCATCAACATGTTCTCCTCCAATGCCGTCTTGCGGTAGTTGATGCCGATCGAGTAGTAGTGCCTGTTGAGGCCGTGAATGAGCGCTTGGATGGAAGGCTTGTTGAGATGGCCCAAGTTGGAGGTTGTTTGGCGAGGCTCCTGGCCCAGCATGAGCGACTGGGGGTTGATGAGGCGGAAAGCGTCGATGACAACCTTGCCCTTGACGGACTGAATGGGGTCAATAACCACAGCGACCGCACGGGAGTTGAGCTGTTCGAAACTTTGCTGGGTGTTGATATCAACTGAGGAAAGCCAGCAGCCAAAACCGGGATGCGAATGGTACCAGCCAACGACGGCCTCGGGTCTGCGAAACGGAAACATGTTAGTGGCGGGGTGGAGGGGCGGGTTGGGCTGAGTGAGGATCCTCTCACCTTCCCGTTTGCCTGAGCATGTCCATCATGTTCATCTGGAAGACGGGGTCGACAGCCTCTACACTGACACCAGTACCACTTTGGGGCATGGCAAACACATCGACGACGCGGACGGTAAAGTCATCGACGAACTCGCCCAGCATCAGGCCCATGACTTCCATGGGGACACCGGCGCGACCGTGGCGCAACATCTTGAGGAGGGCTAGGGAGGAGATGTAGACGGTTTCCGAGTTATCGATCAGGTTGGTGTTGTCCTAGATAGACACGACCAGTACGAGTTAGCATCGTGTCTTGGCCACCTACTTGCCAGGCAAGCTCGCCGTTCGCTTGTTCAAGTTGCGAATGGGAACAAACATACTGCTCCGGGCGCAGTGGCACCGCCCATGCCGCCGCCCAACAAGCTGCGCATGCGATCCATCTTGAATGTGTCTGTTGGTTGGAAAGTGGTGTATTATCGAGGTAGCTGTATTTCGGGGGGTCCGAGTATTGTTACTGGCGTCGTGACTCGGATTCAATGACAAAAGTCGGCGGAGGGTTGTGATTGCAAACGGAATGTGGTTTGGTTGTAAAGTTGAAGTGGGATGTCGAAGATGGCAGTCGAAGGCGGCTTGTGGTTGGTGTTGTTTGGTGGTTGGTCGGTGGGTTGAGGTTCTGTAGCTGGACGAGTCTCCGCGTCAGTTGGAGCATGCAGCAGGGGGAGCTTCCATTGCCGCGAGCTGGCGGCGGCGTTGACGACAAGCTGTGGCAGCCTGCAAGGCCAACTGCCCGCCAAAGTCCACAGCAGTGACGGAAGGTTGAAAGCTGTCGATTACATAATCCTATCTGGTCTTCCGCTCGGCAGGCAACTGGAAGCGCAGGCTCCAAGTTGCCTGCCGAAAGGCCGACCGTTGTTCCAGTAAGTATTCTGATTGGATGATATTCATCAAACGGTGGGGAACAACTGAACTGCACCCCACTCACGACAACGACGGTGCCTGCCCTGCGCTTCCCCGCCTGTCCGTCCGCGACTTCAGGGCCCACGCAGGGACCGCACCGACCGAGCGCTGGCTCGTACAAGCAACTTGAATCAATTCTGCCAGTGACATTCTCCATTCCCCAGCGGGGGGGGGGGGGGCGGGGGGCGGGCGGGGGGGGCGGGGGGGGGCGGGGCGCCCGGGGCGCGGGCGGGCCGGGCGGGCAGGGCGGG